>OX104028.1:67727378-68327378 GCA_944470205.2 Schistosoma margrebowiei | reverse complement strand
TAAAATTGGTCAGATTTAAGACAGAGTACATTATTTAAAATTGTAATATGTGAATCAAGAATTATTGTTTGCCATATCAAATCAAATCATTAATGTTGGTGCTGACTAATATGAAGTGTTAACTTGGACCCGTTTATAAGTTAGATGATTCAAGTTAACACTTCATACTGTCAGCACCAACATTGATGATTTGATTTGATATGGCAAACAATAATTCTTGATTCACATATTACAATTTTAAATAATGTACTCTGTCTTAAATCTGGCCAATTTTGTGGATTATTAATTTGGACTTATAATTGTAAAACCTGATGAAAAATTATTGAAAGGGATATAACTTCGTTCATATAATTGTGTTTTTTATTATCATAGAGGAGTTCAGAGAATATTTGAATTGAATTTCTTACCAACATCGGTAACATTAGAATGTTTGACACATCAAATGAAAGGACAGTTTTGTTTGTTGTTTAATGGCCTTCACGTTAATCGATATACCTCCCTCTTCTTCAAATCCAGATATATCCAACTTCCATTTTAGAAACACGAACTTAGAAAGAGATGAATCAATTTGTGTGAGCATGCATGTCCAAACGTGATTATCCTATGAATACAATCAAGTATGATTTAAAACGGCTTTTATCAGAAACTAAGACCATAATAGTTACAGTGCACTAGCTTAATGTTTTACTAAAGTTTAAAAAGTCACAGCAACTTACACTTCTTAAAGATTTCAGGAGAATTTATACCCTCAGAGCTTCAGAGGAGGCCTCATCTTATTACACAGTCATTTTGTCAATTTAAGTAAAATTCATTTGAATGTAATCAGTTCTAAATCATAAGAGTATTTCAGTTAGTGACTTTTTAAGAACGGATAAATGGGTCGATTTTATGATAATCATATTTCATGATATAACCGACAATCAGTACTAAATAGATAACAGTTCAAAGAGTTTAACACAATAATTTCAAAAACCTTACGGGCCATATATCTTCGTTCGGAGTCCCAAGAACACGTACAACAAACCAAAGTTGTTCAATATCATTTTCTCCCTAAACAAGTCTTAGTACTATAAATTATTAAATACCGGGAACAATGGAGAACTGTTAAGTAATTCGCCAAATATACAACCGATAGCCCTAAAACTAAATAAATTATAACTGACATACCATAAATCAACACTATTTGTGTATTTTTTAGCTCCGTATAATAATTCAGGTGCTCGATACCACCTGAATTAATAGATAACCTTTATTAGTGAAAATTACCTTGTAGCCACCTGATGACTGTATAGTCGCTCATTATTATTCTCGAAAACTCTTGCAAGACCGAAGTCAGCTATTTTCAGGACCCCCTCCGAACTAATCAATAGATTGGCAGGCTTAAGGTCCTAAATAAAGAAGTGAAGATTAAGAAATGTCATAAAAACAGACACATACCCTGTGCATGATTCCATTAGCATGCATGACTTCAACTCCTCTTAGTATCATTAGCATATAACATTTAGACTGTTCTTCAGTAAGAGGAGGTTCCGAATTCCGAATAACCTCACTAAGATCCGTAACCATGTACTCAAAGACAAGAACAAAACCGGTGCCATGAGGGAAAACTTCTCGTAGATGGACAACGTACGGACTGGACTCAATAAACTGGAGGGCCTTTATTTCTCTACAATAATAAATATACTTTAATTGAATTACCGAAGTGCTGTGTTAGGAATTCCATCAGCTAGTTTTCTCAAAGGAACCTTTTTCAGCGCAACAAGTTCTCCACTCTAGGTAAAACTGTCAAATGCAAAATGAAATCACCTCAATATGCTTAGCTTTCAAAACGACTCCATGAGCACCTTCACCAATACGACCAAGAATACTGTACTGCTCCATATGACTCTAATGTTCGTAATATTTAATTTCCTGGACCTGCCAGTATCTAGTTGAACAAAGCTGAGTCATTTGATTTCTGAATCTCAAATGTAAGAAAGATTTTGAAGAAACCTCGGAACATTTGTCATAATGAAGATATTAAGTAAACACTAGCAAGCTACATTTCTAAATGTGAGATTTTGTGGACACTATATTGTTACATATACTTAGCTGCTTAAATATACGCCAGGAGATTGATTTTAATAAACCATTCTTTCTAACCACCAAAAAATAAGCTAGTTTATTGAATCATTTGCGAATTCTACCAGATACGGAAGCCCTTTACGGGAAAGTTTCTATTCAATCTAGAACCATTTGAAGAGCAGATAACATCAAAAGGGGTTTAAACAAATTAGTACTACATGTAAGAAAAAATATAAGTAGTATGATGAATGGAAAGGTACAGAGACTCCTTAACTTGACACCAAGCAATCATCAGTATTATATTAATTCAATGTTGACATTTATGCCTCTGGTACATTCAATAAGTAACTTGTAACCCTACTTTTATACAAATCGACTTGAAACTAACTGATTGACAGAATCGTCTATTTCTTGGAGTATTTCATGTGGAATTAGTATGACGAAGGGATATAAATTTATAATATACACTTACATTACATGTTTGATAACTGGTTGAGAACAGACAGTTTCTACATATGTAACTTTACTAGTATCAAAGACGGGTGATTGTTGCACTCAGTTTAATTCGTCAAGAAAAGAAACTGCAGTAAATTTGTAAAAGAAACTTAGAAATGACCCAACACCACTACCTTGTGAAAGATTTGGGTAGCGTTTGTTAAATTTCGAGTTTTTTCCCTTCGTCGTGAGAAATATGGTATTTTTCCCTAAACCTTGAAGAAATTTCGGTAGAAAATATCAGTGTTATAAGATTCCGTGAAAATATTAGGGAAAACGTAAAACTTCATTTATTTAGTGAATGTTACCCAGACCTGGATTAACTTTGTATGTCTTTTTTCATTTCCCCAAAGTTTTCTATCGCAATATCCCCAAAATTTAGCCAAACCGGAAAAAGTTTTCCCCAAAATAGCGAGATTAATCTTCTAATCGATTAAACGAACGTGACGTCATTATTTAATAACTTATGAACTCGTTTCGACATTACTACTGTGAACACCTAAATTGTCAGTATAGAATACCTAAAAGTCATTTTCCGTGTTGAAATGAAAAGATTAAATCAATATTTGATGTAAAGTATACTGACAAAGTAAATGAGTCCTCGTATAGAAGCACAAAACAGAACAGCGCAAGAAACCGCACTGATCTCTTTTTACAATTTCAGGATTTTGACATATATGCCAACGGAAAACTAACAAATAACTGAACAGTTACAAGTCAAAAACCATAGCAACACGCGCCAGGCTGCAAATGAACATTGAATTATCACATGGTGCAAATGGTTTTAGACAAAATAGAAAAAGCTTCAGTTTAACGAGCTTCTGTATACAATATCAGTTGATCACTCATACTGTCCTGCAGGAACCTAGGTATATTATCGATAAAAAAGGAAAAAGATATCACAGTAAGATACAATCCATAGTTCTTAAGAATATGTCATGCTTTCTCTTCAATAACTCCTGAAAAATCGACTGGACTAGATCAGACGGCAGCAAATTCCAGAATTAGAGTGCTCTTAAGGAGTAAAATTCATGTCTGCAACCCATTCTGCTGTGTTGTGTCGCTAGTTTCTAGGTGTTTCCAGCATTTTTCAATCATACGAGATAACTTACAGACTCCCGCACTATGAGTATGAAGTGTCAAATCTTTTACATTTTCATATACCATTATGATGCTGTCACAACTCCAGTTAAGAAAACAATATTCTAAAAAGTTATGGTTTTACGACTCATAATTCCGTAACACCTGTATAATTAAAAGACACAAACGCAGTCAAAACCGAAGTCAGAAATGAGTTCAAAGATATACTTGGAAGATTTTCGGTATGCTGAGAGACGTCTAATCTGAGCTGGCCAGTAGTTGCAAAGGAAACGTAGCTAGACGTGGTCACTAGCGATCTCGCTGGGAAACGTGATCTAGCACTTTTACTGGATGTCTCCGGTAAAATTCATGAGGTCAGTATCAATTTGAAGGACTCATATAATTCGTTATTTTGGGGCTTTATTAGTTGGTTCAGCTTATTTCCCCCAATATATTGAGGTGGTGATGACCTTAAGGCCTGATCAGTAAGAAATCTAAACCTAATGGGCTTGATGTTGGTAAGCACTGTTGCCTTTCCATCACTATCTGACGGTCTTAACTCAGTATGAGGAACCATGCGTTGCCAGACAACAATTTAAAACGTACAATAAAAACTTTGAATCATCGTCGTCACCCCGGTAAATGAAAAGAATGGAAGTACAAGTGCTTATTAAGACTCTCTCATGCTACTGTAGGGATGTAAGACACTCGAAGAAAATACCTGATATACATGCGAACACGTACGATGTAACAAGGTGAAAAAGGTTTGCTCAGAATGATTCCTCTTTTGAACTTAAAACTTAATATTCACACATATTCTAACATATCAGAAAAAACGATATTTTATTTTGAAAAGAGGGTGTTAAAAAGGTTAGAATACAATGAAATTATTGTATAACACGAAAAAACGAGACAATAGGCTCGTCATTCTACTTTTTTGCAACTACTGGCCAGCTCAGATCAGACGTCTCTCTGCATATCGACAATCTTCCATTCATTTCTGACGTCGTTTTTGACTGCGTTGGTATCCTTTAATTATACAGGCATTACGGATATAAGCGTTGTGAAACTCTTAATATCTATAATATCTTTTGAGTCTTTTTTAACCAAATACTTCTACTGATCGATGTTCATTAAAGTTAGTAGTGTCAGAATCATCAGCAACAGTCTAAACGTCTAGTAAATTTAAATTTAATTTTTCAGCGAAACCTCAAAGCATATTCTAAATAACGATCATCATTTCCTATTCTTCACAACAATAATTGCACCTGAATCAAATACATTCTCTATACAACCTAATAATGGCACTACTATGTTCATTATCTCTGACTCGATGACTCATAACTAGTGGATGAACTAAACAATGAAATGCCAATGTTCTTGAATGTATATTTGAGTACCTTAATTAACTAGCAACCACAATAGTAGCCTCATCGTCTGAAGTAAAAAATGATATTTAAGTCTTGAATTGTGTGTGACATGTTTTCATGTCTTAAGAAGAATAATTGACTGCTTCATTGTTCATTATAGTTGAAGATGCCACAAGCGTTTAGTTCCACAAAACTTCAACCAGTAAAACCTACAATTGAATGGTGCCCACCCAGTGAGATCAAAAGTCAGAGGTGATGAGGTTCAAAGATATATTTTATAGGATATCAATATATCGATCATCGCCTGATCTAAATTGGCTAGCGGTTGCATGAGAAGTAGATCACAGCGTCTTCACTCATGATCTGGTGCATATACTTGACCGAGCGCATTGAGCTAGATGATTTCATTAAATTCAATGTGGTCAGCATCAAATGTCAAAGACTTACAAAGCTACTGATATCGGGGATTTATTTATCATTGAACAGATATATGTCTAGAGAACAACTTACATAAATATTATTTTTATATACAAATAACTCCAATCTAAATAAGTCTAAACGCTCAATAAGTGTATCTCACCAGGTCTCAAGCTAATTAACTATCAGTTATTTATAGCATAAATTCCCGAATTATTAATATACTTAAAAATCACTTTCATCCATAAATGACCAGTATTAGTCACTCTAAAATACGTTTCCAGCTTTTGGTTATCCCTCTTTCGGAATAAACGGTCGAAATTTGAATTTTTGCGTATACTGACCATATTTGTTATAACTAATCCGTTAGATTTGTCATTGCTATATCGTAACTGCACATTTTCAAATATGAAGTCGTCACACAAAAATGTAAAACTTTTCAAGATTTCTTCTAAACAGTGCTTGTTTTCAACTCAGACAAGGTATAAATTTTAAACGTTGTGATTGACATAATAATTCAGTATATCAAGGCTGGAGGGAGTAAGGAAAATAATGAAAGAAAACAATGGTGACACGTTTGTCGTTATTCTTGGTTTGTCTATTCGAGTACTTTCGATTTTATGTCAAGGGGTTGATTCGCTGTTCAATAGAGGTTCTGTGATGGCTGCATCGTACTTGTTGTTTAATGCATACGAAGTGAATTGCGGTGACTTGACCGAATGTAAACATGAGCTGGACATTTTAGAAGGTATGTTGATAACAATGCTGAAACTTTCTATAGATATGTTTCTGTGTATCCGCCTGAATGAAGTTATACTTTACTGCAATTTTGCAAGCTTTTCTTTGATTTCACCTTATGTTAGCCACTGGCCTAACCTACGCATACATTACGTAAATGAAAATTACGTAAGATGAAATTAATAGTCATTTTGCGAAATTACTTGACATTTTAGATGATTGATCCTGAGAAACATGAAGATGTGAAAATTAGTGTGTTCGAAAGCACCTTATCCAATTTTAAAAGGATCATTATACCTTATACAGATCCTCAAAGTATATAGTTTTGACTTTATGTATTGCAGAATATATCTAGGTAACAGAAATAAAATGTTTAACAAGTTGATGATCGAAGACTGGCCACTTGTTCAAAGCTATGCTTACGACATTAGGCGCCAGTGAGTTTTTTAAACATACCTTATTTGTATCTCTTCGATGGTTTTTCGATGTAGGTTTGTCTTTGACTAATACATCGGTGGGTATTCTGTTTCCAACTTACGACTTTTAGATTTCTACATTAAATTTAAGCAGACACCTTGCTTGCTGCCTTTTTTATTGCAAGAGGATAAAAACACGTATTTTCACTAACCTCCAAATGTATCTTTAGTAAGTTCTTGCTATTGGAACAAAATTTGTGTTAAATCTTGAAAATCCTTTTAGCGTACTGAGGTTTAACTCTTCGTGTATATAGTTTAAACATAATAAGTCAAATCCATTGAGAGAAACATTCTGATAAAAAAAAATCAACCACATAACTTCCTGAATTACATGTTACCGAAATCAAATGAAAATACTGGTGAAAATTTTATCTCATCTATAAAATGTCAATTAGTTATCATCCATTCTGAGAAAGGCTATAAATCAAAGAAAATGGAGTACTACCAAGCAAACCAATCAAAAACAATTTGTTCCCTTCAATGTAGATTACTTTAATTGGCACTGAAAACAGTAACTTCAAGACTGAGATAGATTAACTTTCGAAGATTAAGAGTTCCCTATTATTACAAAAATATAGAGCGTTTAAGATTTACTGGCAATAAAACATTTGCAAATTTGCGCGGTCTCTAGTTATTTTGATAAGACGTATTGTTTTCAAAGGATTTATAAAGTGTGACAATGAATAACACTATATTTTCAAAAATTTTTATATTTGATGAAGCAGCCTGGATTCTTTCCAGTTCCTGTTACTGTCTTATTACTTAAAAGTGGTATTGTAAACAAATATTAATGATACCGACTAGGTTTTTCATTTTTCCAGTGTTATCTAAATGTGGGCTTATAGCGTTTTCACCAACAAAAATATCAAGGTTATTTTGCGAGTTTTGTGATTGTATGAATACATTATAATTCCAAATCCTTCCCTAGTTTATATGCAATACTTATTATTAGTTCTTTGGTATTTTACATCATTACAGATTGTCCAGAGAATTTTTCACTTTATCTCGCGAGGTAATACAGATTTCAGAAAAAGTTATCTGGTTTGTTTTGTGCAGGTGATTGATGTAGGTGACAGTCTTCGTCAGTTAACAGAAAGAATTGACCCGGTGTTTATTGAGTGTTTTGTAAGCAAAGTAAGTTAAAATGAAGATGGTGTGAAGTACTTGGATAGATTTTTGACATGTTTTTTAAATTTGGTGGAGAATAAAGAGTTTAAGTATCATTCGTTATATGTATGCTATATCTGGATGAAAATAAATGAATGGTAACCACTAGTAGTTATTTATGCACTGATATTCGATGAATATTCTTATTGCATGACTATAAAGCAATTATGTTACATGTGTATTCATATTCCTTTCATTATAAGCTTTTATTTGACCTATTGGTTACTGTTATATGAATTATTCTACTAGTCACAATTTCTCACAATCACAGCCACCTTTGGCTTGATCTTCCACAAATATTACTTTCTATTTTATGGTGTGATGTGGCCTGACTTTGATTGTATGTAAACCAAGTATGTTTGGATTATATGATTTGTATTGCACAGGATGAGATTGGCGTTCTGAACTTAACGGGCAAAGGTAGGCGAAAAAAGGACTAATCGGGTCTAGGCTGCTCGTACTGGTGTATGCGTCATTAGTTTGGTCTTATAAGTCGACGTATCTAAATTGACAACCGTATTTTGCAATAGTCGTATAGCTAAGAACATAAAAATGTAGTCAGCGTACCCCTCAAGGTTTGCATGTTCTAAAGATTATCAGACATACCGTATAACCGACAGTTTTGTTACACTCTCACTGACTACAAATCTGTTAAGTAAGAAGAAAATTTGAACATGACGAGTCTTCACTCAACTTGTTGTACGTTATCTGTATAACCATCAGCTAACAATAGTTCACTTTCTACTAGAAACTACATTTGAAGTCTCAGCTGTATTTTTAATGATCATAAAACCTTTAGATAATAACCACTTTTTGCTTTCAATTGTTTAACCTGCTAGCTCCAAATAATAATTTTTCTATCAACCTTTTCAGACAATAATATCATTTGCAACCTCCTTCGAATTCGCACTCCGTACAATAGACTCAACTTATCAATTCAATCAATCACAAGAATTAACTGAAAAACAGATTGAAGTAAAATTATTTTATTTTCCGCAATGTTGTTATTACTTTAACCGTTATATTAGGGACTTACAAGCATATATAAGTATTCCAATAAACGAGATAATGATCATATAAAGAAATGGTAATTTATTAAAAATACTACATACTCTGTTTTAGTATTTGTCCACCTTTCTTGCTTTATGGTATAAATACAACCAAGAACTATTTAAAGTTTCCTTATACGCTTTCATTGAAGACCCATAGAAACGACAATATACATATGGTAAGCTAAATTTTTACTTAGTGTTATTTTTTTATCTTATGTGTAACTACATTTACTGCTGAATATTTTAACTAAGTCATTCGAATTCCGATTAAAATATATGGATTTTTGTATATTTATAGTGATTCAAGTAATATGCTAGGTTGTTAAAAATGTAAATGAAAGCTTTTAACGTAAATGTATTATTAAGATGGAGTTTATCTGAGTGCCCTTTTGCTTTTACTTTATTACTTTTACGTTTTTGTTTATTCCCGATTAACTCCGTAGACTGAGAGGTTATGTGGCAGTATCTGTCATTGGAAGGCATACACTGAAAGTCAAATCAGAGTTTTTGACAAACTGTCATCTGATTCCGCAACCTCAAGTGGTACCCGGAAAGGCTGTGCACTAACTCCTTTTTGTTCTATTTGGGCATTGATCTCCTTACAGGAGATCAGTTCTCGAGAATTCAGTCGATGAGAACGTTATTTCCATTAGTATGTGATGAAGTTGAACAAAAATGGAGATAGTGGACAGCCTTGCCAGACACCTCCTGAGGTTGCGGAATAAGATGTTTTTATAAGAACATTCTTACAAGTTTAGTGATGTATACCAAGTATTTTCTTCAAATGTTGTATCGCAAAAATGGTTTAGCCACTTCTGAAAACATGACTGACGCAGTCGAACTAATTAAAACAAACTTTTGAGTACTTTTTTTTTAAATCTAATTAATAACTTCACAAACTTAATTAGTTCTTCACAATTAAAAATGTAACTTTTCTATCAAAACAGATTATTCATGGTAGCGAACAAACTGTTGGAATATCTTGTGAACGAACATATTTCATGCAAAAATCAATAAAATCAGGCAAGTGATGATTTGTATAAAAACTTTTAATAACCGGAATATTAATTATTGCAGATAATAAACAGAACACACTATTAAAGTAAGTCAACTAATGTATATTTTTCTGCTTAAAATAATTTTACATCGAAGTATTAATATGAATATGAATCAGATTTGATCGAGAAAGTGAGAATGATTAGCTACAAACATTCAATTTAAGTTCTTAGATCAGTTTTCTTCAGTACTATCAATATCATTTTGACAATAGATATTAGAGGTATACCTATCATGTCCTATTCTTGCTCTTCCACACTTTGGTTTCAAGGCTCTGTCTTATTTTGATATGTTATGAAACAATAAAGTGGTATTCTGTCTTAGTCAAACGAGATAGTTATCTTTTTAAAACTATCAATATCTTAACCAATATATTTGGTTATTGAATAGCCAAAATATTTGATAAATATACATGAATGAGGTTGACTTTTTACTAATCATAAAGTGAAATTTATGGGGTTCATTCAAGGCCAAGTTGCTTCAAGATACATTTACTGCTATAAAAGAGAAACGTAAATAAATGGAAATAATAACTCTCCTTAATGACGTGAGGTTAGTCAATTAAAATCTGGTAGTGTGTATAGAAATCACCAAATATTCTAGTAAAGATATTTTCTCTCAAATAAATACATCAAATTAGCAATTCATGTGAGAAAGAATCGAGAACTGATTTGTAAAGATTTCGTCTCATTAGTCATTTAACATTATGTATAGTTTCACTGAAGCTATTCAGTATTGAAAGAATTATAGATCACACTCAAATAATAAAAAACACATTTGAACGTGCTTTTGTTTCTATTTTACACAAATTAAATAGGGAATTCTATTTATCATTGTTATGTAGTCTTTTATTGGCATTTATATGTATTATGAATGTTATAGTATTTTTTCTTTATTCTAGGACACTTATTGAAATTTACTTACACATAATAAATGCAGTTGCCATGTTGATTAATCAAATTAAAACAACCCTAACAGATTTAGATGAGGTAATTTTATACTTATATTACCTGTCTTGATACTTATAATAAAATAGATTGCAACAAAAGTAAAAGAAGGGATTGAAAAGAAAATAAATTTTGTGAAGTATGATAAAATCGATATTGAGTAAGTTTCAATTTACAAGTACATATCTGAAAGTGAGTGGAATTTGTTGAAAATGTCCAACGACTATTAACTTCAGTAGCACTGAAATCTAAGACACACCAGATAACCGGTTTGTATTTAATTTTTAATTTCTTATCGAAAGTGAACCGTAACCTGTCTAATATTTAAATCTCTGATTTAAGCTTAAAACGCTATTTTATGATCGGCATAGTTGTAAAACCAGTATACTTTGTTTCCCCTAAAAACCTCATTAAGATAAACAGAAAAGCAACTAAAAAACGATATTTTGTTCTATGTTATAAGTACTTGTCTATCCATAAACCTATTGTTTGTGCATTCAACTGAAGCGAAATGTTACTGAAATTGCAAATCGTCTTAATATGAACAACTACTGGAGACCTGGAAGTACCGAACAGCTATTGCCTCCTAGTATGGGACTCTTTGCCAGTGTATATTCACGACCGCCCTGAGAGACTGAACTTAGGGTCTTCAGGTTTCGAGGTGATAGCCCACCCTTTAGACCACTGACTCGGCATATTGATAAGGTAAAATATACCAGAGAAGTATGTTTTCCCATATCCCAATTTGTTAGCAGTAACCATATACTGAGACAGCGTAAAAATTGGGAGTTTAACCATAAAACAATATTTCTCTGTTATAACTCTGAACAGTTATTTCCATCACTTTTGTACATGGAGCATTTTGCATTAGATATCAGATTGAATGAAGTGCACTAGTGATAAACTCATGAGATCTGCTTGGCTAGAAGAATAATTATTTACTACTTTCTTTCACTGTTTCAGTCAACATTAAGATTAACACCAATAATCACTGAGTTGAGTTAAATTTGGCTTGGAATCTGTAAATTTATTGTTCGTTTACCATGCAATTACTTGCTTACTCATATTACCCCTCGTGGAGAAGCATAAACCGCCCACCAGCATTCTCCATGGAATTCTGTCCTGCGCAATCCTTCCTAGTTGTTTCTAGTTGTTATTCATTCTTTTCACGTCTGCTTCCCATTCCTGATGCAATGCGTTCTTTGCTTTTCCTCTTTTCCTTTTACCTTAAGGATTACAAGTTAAGGCTTACCTCATGATACTGTCTGATGATTTCAATAATATGTGTCCTATCCACCTCCATCGTCTTTTCCTAATTTCCTCTTCATCTGGAATTTGGATTGTTCTCTCCCACAGTAGCTTACTGCTGATAGCATCTGTCCAACGGACATTGAGTATCTTGTATAAGCAATTGTTTATAACTACTTATACCTTTTCGATTATGGTTGTAGTAGTTCTCTAAATTTCAGCTCCGTACAATAGAACTGTTTTTTATGATGATGCTTCTTTCGGCCCACAACCTCTTGACACGTTGAAGTTAATGCTTCTTCGATCCTTTTCCAGTTGTTTTCCATAGTAGTTTTCCCTTCTTTGAGTATATCTTTTAAGACCTCCAAATTGTTACTGATAGTTATCTTCAATCCATTGAGCTTATCAGTATATCGAAGGGAGGCTGTATTGAACCTTTGTAATGTTGTTTCCGCAGCAATCCATTGCTTCTTTAGGTTTAATTTCATCTTGGCAACCACTAGGTGGTGATCTGAGGCTATTCAAACTACTCTCCTGGCTCTCACGTTCCCGATTAACCTTCTGGATTCTTAGTGATGCGAATATGATCAATTCGGTTATCTGTAATGCGATACGATGACACCCATGTAGAATTTTTATCCGTTTGTACCGCCTATAACCATTTTGTTGCAGGCTCAAAGATTAGTAAATCTGTCATCATTCTAGTTCCTTTCTTCCAGTCCACTTTGTCTGATGATATCTTCATGCCTTGTGTTGTCCATTCTGACTTCGGTGTATAGATCTCCCATCAGGGTTGTCAGGTCTTTTCCTATGCACTTCGTTGTGATTGATTGCAGCCTCTCATACAACCAATCTTCATCGTTGTCGTTGCTATGATTGGTGGGTACATAACACCGGATAGTATTCATCGTGATTTCTTCATTCCTTGTTTTGAAAGTTGCTTAAGTGATCCTGGGTCCATGAGATTTTCATCTTATAAGTTCATCACGTGTTTGTTTAGACAGCATCAGAGCAACTCCGTGAGTGTGTGGAGCATTTTATTCTTAATGACCAGAGTACAGCAGCATATATCCCGTATCTAGCCTTTGCTGTCCAGCTTGAATCCAACGGGTTTCGTTGATTCCGAGAACCGCCAAGTTGTATCTCCTCATTTCCGTAACTAGTTGACTGGTCCTCCGGCCTCCCACATTGTCCAGGCGTTCCATGTACTCATATTATTTGTTGCTCTGGTTGTTAGGATAGGCGTCGACCTCATAACTTCTGAAGAATCTCGACTCTCACCATGAGAAGTTAAAACTCTTCTGAATGAAGATCCTCCAACTCGGAGGACAGAGTTTAAATGGTTTAAATTGTTTATTCTGGTTAGCGTCTTTTAAGCAATGTTTTTCTCACGGAATCGAGTTGCTGAACCTATGCACAACTCTTTTCCTGTGAATGGGATTTGGACCGGCAGTAGCCCTAGAAGAGCTGCTGTCAGAATTTTCATTTACCAGTTAATGTAATATTTCATTGCTATGTTTGCTTACAATATAGATTTGAATACGTTCATGGGAAACGCAGTGAAGCTGTACACTTGATAACACTTTTGGTGCGAATATATGACATTCAAAATGAAGATGGTCAGACAGTCGGTAGCATGGGATTTAAAGACACTTTACTTATTTCATCACTCAAGTTAAATACCAGTGAGTAATGAAGTGTTAATAAATTAAATTAACTATCACACTATATGCAATGTTAGCTGTCATATTGAGAGGTTAGAAGTTGGCTAAGGGTTGCTATCTAAAACACGTAATCACTTCAGATACGAACTTTCTAGTTGACATCTACTTTTATTATCTCAGTTTACGACTGTAGATGTCAGATGATTTGGTTCGAAATCCGCCACAAACGAACAGATGTGTTTATTTCACGTTCCGCTAAATGTCGGGTTTCAATATTAGTTTATGCTTCTTATTTATCGCTTTCATTTGTGCTATCCTAACTAATTTCTCTATGTTTATTTGCTAAGTGTCATTGATGCTTGCATTAGTTTGAGTTGTTTTTCCATCTAATCAATTTCTTCCTACTGGATGTATCCAATGTGTAGCAAGTCTACATCTCAACCTACATTGTTTAACACTTTCTGAATATTAGGTTTCAAATACATCATCACTTACTTTTGTTTCAACAGACTAACTATCCAGGATTCAGTCATGTATTCATTGTCAAAACTAGTATTTTAACCCTGTCAATAACATTTTTTCCCAAATTTTGCTAGGTCTTGGTGTTTCATTTCAAGTTGGGAAAATTGAAAGATGTACAAGGAATCACTTTTCACGTTTTTCTTATTTATCACGTATTTATTTACAACAATGTGTGAGTTGTGTACTGAAGTTTTAGAACCTTTCCGAATTAAAAAGTAGTTACTGGTCAACCTTCTTACTAGAAAATATGGTCATAAGCTCGATGTAGATTCCGCCACAGAAATAGCTACATCAGTAAATAAACATCAAAGCGTAAAGAGCAGATAACTTATTCCTTGTTTTATTAACGACTATTAGTCGACGAGAAAATAACAAATAAAGACTCACTACATAAAATCTCTTCTCGATAGTTCTAGCTATATTGCCATGTAAGATAACTCTAGCTATATCTCAGTTGCATTGTAGATTCAGGAATTAGGGTTTCTTGAAGAACATCTATCTCTGTACCCTTTTGTTCCCGATATGTATATGCGACTTTCAAAACCTTATAGGTAGCCCATTTCGACCAGCTCCCATTATAACATTTTCATTATCACGTAATTGTTCACATATTTTCTCTTAGTCTTTCGAAAAAACCTCAGTGAATATTTTTAGAATAATGAAACATTAATGAAGACTGATACACCATTTGAATTTGTTTAGTGTATTCTAAATGGGTACCTATGTAGAACCAATATTCTTTTTCTAAACAGCGCTATTTTTAAATCCAAAGGTAATGCTTTATTTAAACGCTCTAATTAAATTAACCATTTCAGAGTTTAGAGAATTACTTATTTAGTGATCCCATTAAGATGATAACTTATTTATTCAATCAATTAAGGACTCCTTATGTGCATAAGCTACCATTTTGGTTTCGGTTGAAGTAATATATAAAGCATCCTGTTATAATCTCTTTCTTACGGTTATGACCCAGCTATTCCTATTGCTTAGTATTCACGGACACCGATTCACTCGACAAGACCCCAAATCAGAACACGGTTGAACAGGAAAGATATTATATTCCAAATAACAAGGTTAGATGGAAGTAAGAAACACAATAGGGAGAAAGCTAGTATATTTATAGTTTTTATATGAGAAGATTCTAGAGTATTCCCCAAATATCAACTAGTGCTGATTTGATAAGAATTAGCCAATTAGTGTGCAGCAAAGAAATCGTGCACTGAGCATGCTTTAATCCAGTCTATGTCCCTCTAACACATTCAAATAATTATACAAATCAAGCAAATGAAACTTCATACAAATAGTAAATGTTTATTTTGTCATTTTACAGTCCTTATTAGTCGAAATGTGATCAATCTCACTGAAAATATACCCTATGTATGTTACTGGACAGTAAGTTTTAAAAAATCTTATTCGAAACAATTTTTTGTGCCATAGTTTGTTAGTTTTTTTTCTCTAGGATATACTGCAAATTATAAAGGGAATATACAATTCAGAATGCTCTTGATGTTTTTAATGCTTTTGTTAGTCTTTAACATATGCTTCAACATGAAATATTTAAAATATATATTCAAATTCTTGTGACGTTGCATTCATGGTTCGATGTATTCCTGTAAGACTACTTAGTTTGGAATGTCTATAGGTAACTGACACCTAGCAATAGAGACAATTCAGCTATGGACTGACAGTAAGTGTGAACATCGTTTTTAGCTTGCATTGATAATGATTATCAAGTTACGAGTTATCAACAGGAACCTTAAATGTTCACGATGACTAGGGTGTAAAAGGATGTTCTTTGGTTGGATGCAAAACTTTGCACTGTCAGAATTATGAGTTTATAGGGTTATTCTGCTTCAAATTAGTTTTTATTATGAACTGAAATTAAAAGGCATTAGATGATTGTTTCTTCTCTTTTTAGGACCAAACATTAGTTCACATCCATTACTCTAAATGAGATCAAATCTTGAGCATTTAATTCTTTTATGAAACAAGGTAAAATTAGTCTACTAAGTTTCAGTTCAATAGTTTCACCGCAAAGTCAATTGATCAAAGTTAGGTTTACAAACCACGAGATTTTAACTTGTTGGTTCAAGAATATTATGCTATTATGAACTGTCAAGTAGTCCTCAAGTGGGATAAAAAAGCTTTCCGATGCTATTGGCTATTATCATACTATATAGTCGAGTCATAAAGATACGTATACAAATTTGACTCTACGGAGATAGACAGACAGATAACTCTTTGACACCATAATTATGTATAGTTTTACACAGTTACATATATAGACTTATATACAAACGTTATTCAATAGAATAAAGCTATATTACTGAAGAAAATTATGAATATTTTGTCAATAACATTTATACATTGATAATAAGTAAACCTAATTAGAATTTTACGACCACTTACGTTCTGAATGAATCCTAATTGTTTATTTCATATTAATCATATACAGTGAAGAAATTGATTACACAGTTAAATGGACTATATCACTCTGTTATAAATGAAACCAATGAGTTTGGACATAATACCAAAGATATTGAATGGCAAAATAGTTTCTAATTTATACCAAAAAAAACTCTTGCTATAGTGATGAAACGAAAACTGTTTGAATTATTCATTTCTAAATTTATTATCATTATCCTCATGTTAAATGGTTGTTTTCATTAAGTTGGTTACAGTATACGTAAATTAAAGAGGTTTTTCATTATTGATTTCAATACTTATTTTTATAAATGTATTGCATTGATGAATACATTCTATAGCCTATTGAAGAATTTCTCAAAGAAATTGATGGTAGAGAAAAGTGTTTATTAAATGGAGAGTTGGAAATTGTTACTATTCCAGTTGGGAATATGTGTCCGTCATTGAGTAAGTACCAACTAAATTAACTTATATGAAATTTTAAATAAACAGTTAAGAAAACTTTTCCACACACTGATGTTTATTAATATATTCAGGGAGTGTTTATTAGTTTATTTAAACGTATAAACATTGTTACAAAGGGGAGGCAAGATATATATGCTCTACACAAATTAATTATTATTCAATTTGTGTGTGTACTGAGATATTGCCCGGTTGTTCATATCAAAACAATTGGTTTTCTTGGAGGGCCACTCTCGAAGACTTTGACTCAGAGGTTTAATTAGCAGATCATTGTAACGACGTTAATGTATGAGGTTCCATGGTAGCTGTTGATCAATAACGGGTTCATACGCCATTTATTCCTTCAGAATCACGGAGTCCATGTGCACCACTGGTTTGGAATTAGGATTTTACAACTTGCTAAGGTGGGTCCTCCGTACCCAAAAACTGTGAGCACACTATCGGAGTGATCTTTTAGTTGTATTATTTTGATCTACAGATGTAGGTTTAAAGTAGTACTTTTATGAGGGCTCATAATCAACTATAATTTCGAAAATCCAATTTCATGCCAAGAAACGATTGGATTATGAAGCAGCCTACTTATCAAATAAAAAAATTTAAATGTAGCTTACAAAACTTAGCTTTGTGGATGACGCATTATAGGCTAACAAATTTAGGAAAATATAAGCAGCTTATCACACTTCAACACGAAATTCGGCATCAAAGTTAATGTAATAAACAATGACTGATTAATTAAGGGACTTCCAAAATCAGTGAATAGTTTCATATGTTTGAGCAGATTATTTTATAAACAGTATTATATAAACAATAGTCCCTAGGTCACAAATATTAAGATCAGAATCATTATCCCAGAAGCCAAGAACTTCTGAACCTTTAAACTACAGTAGATGGTGACTTCTATCACCAGGTGCATGGACATGATCTTTTATTTATTTACTGCTATTGCTATTGATTTATTTAGTAAAAATAAACCAAAAATCATAATTCATGAAGTGATAGAAATGTATGGGACATATTAATTAAGTTTCTGTTAAAATTTCCATTTCAAGACTAAAGTTTTACACTGTGGATATGAATAAATGATAGAGTAAGACATAGTACCCAGACATGAAAGTAAAGCCTACTAAGAACTTATATGAGTTAAATCATTAAGAGAGATGCTTATCGTATATGTCTCAAGCAGGATCACATGTATTAACTCATTTACTTTAAAAAAGATTGTAACTTTAATTTTGTATTCAGTCATCCTGGTGTAATTCAAAAATGTGAGATATACTTTTCAAATTATGTCTTCATCATTCTTTAAGTTGATTATAGCCTATCTGATTATTCTTAAATTACATTTTATCGTTTAGCAGATACTAAGATATTATCTATTCATCTATTTCATTTATCGATTATCAGTCAAAGCACTATTTTAATGTTATTAGTCTCTCGGTAAAGTTGTTAATAGTCTTCAATATACTACTTATCTGTTGTGTGATACGTTTGTATCATTATACAATCTCATAAAAGTAATTTATTTATGGAAATTTTTCTTTGACTATAACACAAATGATGTGTTAACAAAATCAACTCGTGACACCAACAGTTTTCCTCATTAATTCTACTTAAAATATTTGCAGTTTTAGAAACGACACGTAATATCTATTCTGTTAAAGTTAGACACTAAGACCGTTAGATGTCGGCTTAGTGGTCCAGTGATTAAGCGTTCGCGCGAAACCAAAGGTACTGGGTTCGAGTCCCGAGTGAAAAATCGTGGATACGCGCTGCTGAGTCCCATACTAGGTCAGAACGGCTATTCAGTGCATCCAGGTTTTCGATGGTGGTTTAACATCAATTGATTCATGATCTCAATCAAAAAAAAGGATTGGGTTGAATTCTTTGAGTCACATAAATTTGATTATTTATTATTCATAGACTTAATTACCTAATAGCTTTATTCATTTTCAGTAAATTGTATTTGTTATCATAATCGTATCATACTTTATGGTAAACGACATGGAGTGTCTGTCTTAGAACCAAAGAAAATCAACCATTTTCGATCGGTGAGTAGATTTTTTTGTTGTAGTGAAACGTGTATGTTACATGCTGATAAGTCTTGTTAATTTGAAAGCTTTATTCGGTTCCTAAGTTATTCTGGTAACCCGCAAGCTAGAACTACGCAGCGACCTTAACTCAAGAGAAAAGGCGCAAAATGAGCGAAAAACACTTTACTCCAAAGGTTCATTTTTGTACAGAAAAGCAAGGGTATTTATAGATGTTAACATTTGTTAAATCAACATCATAATTTGGCCAGTCCGCTAAAAGACATATTATGCTGCTGACCAATAGTAGCACGCCATGTTGATATTCTAGAAAGCTCCATCATCCTCTAATTGGCTAAGACTCTTCGGCTCCTTTAGGGCCTCTGGAGGCTCCGTTGCAATTCTCGGAAAGCCGACTCAACACATACAACGATGTATACATCTCTATTGTGAACACTTTGATCACCAGTTATCATACATCATTAGGTTTCCTCCAAAAAGTAGAATAAAAACTCATTATTATGTTAGTTTTTAGCTAGTCGCAGTACCGTAATCCAATATAAGCGACTGAAGAACACAAATTTTGTTTTGAAATTATGGTTGATCACAGCAAGAGGATATACAAATGAAATGTTCCGATTAAGAAAGAGATAAATGGCTGGACTAACACTATATGCTTTCCTGTAAAGAGTATTTCAGTATTCATTTTCTTTTACATGTTTCCACATAAACATTAGTATATGAATCTAAATTATACATAATCTTAATTTTCTGCTTTTAGTCGATATTGTGACTGTATTTACAGGATTCATATAGTACTGAACAAAGCCATCATTATTTTGTTTTTTAAACGTTAGTTATACTAATTCTTTCTAGCGTATTATAGACGGCGACTATTATTTATGAACGAACCAATGAGATTTAGGATAACAAGTCTTGGATTTTGGAGTAAAATTCATTCATCCATTTGGCTAAATAGCGTTTTGGCATTTTAACTAATATCAGTTCGTGATGATAACCCTAAATCTAATTCCTAATCCTAACCATCAACTGTAAATCATAATTCTAATTCCTCACACTGTTTTATAACTCTGATTTGGTCCTAGTAAGTAGGTAGACTGATATGGCAGGATGAAAAAACAACATTACATTCCTTTACTCAATGTGACTTTTTGTTCAACATTACTTCCATTTTTAATTCAATATGATAATTACTCAGTGTAGGATTTGTGTTTGTTTTCCAGTGTAATGTTCTATTAAGTGTAAAATTAATTTGTTTGAGTGTGATGTTTTATACAATATACGATATTCTTGTATTAAATTAATATGGACAATGCTCAGCATGACACTCAGTATACGATTTGTTATGACTCTGGTTATCTTTCATACACGTGATTTCATCCTAATTAATAATTAAAATGGATGTACAAATCAATATATAAATGAGTATATTTTCGACTAGGGTCATCGTGTTTTGGGTTTAATAAACCTTCACTTTTACCAGTCTTGTCGTTCCTACTTTACGTCGTAGGAATTGCAGTTTTACAAGTATAAGTAATAAGTGAACCCAACATAACAATAAGGGACTACCAGATATAACAACTGGCTATCAGTCATAATATAGACATTCTCAAAGTCACTCTAGCGTTCCTCAAAATTCATCTACATCTTATCGTCTCATCAATAATGTTTTTTTAAAAGAATGTCTTCTAAAGATTTCATTAAGAAATAATCACTTATTTTTTATGATTTTATACCTATGACAGTCAGATACATCCCAACCTGATCTCATTGAGCTTCAATTTAATCCCAACATTTTTAAAAATGCAAATGAGTCTGTTTCACCATACCTATATTCCGCCTTATTAGAAGAAATAGATGAAACTGATCCGCATACATCAATTTGGCTTATTGTTAAACAACGCTCAAAAATTAGACGATTACTAATTAAAAATGTAAGTGAAAATGAGAAAAATATGTTTATTTTTACAAATTACATTCATTATCAATCATAAAAAAGCATCAAGTGAAAATTTTATTCGATATGAAATGGCTTGGATAATTCCGTTGTTGATATATTCGGCCTAAATATAATCATTTTTAATTGGTATATGAGCATCTTGTGTGGATCGCCTTAATATAGCCATTATAACACAGGTTAATCGAGTATAGATGGAATGTGTTTAGCAGTGGGATCCATGACGCGCGTTTCATCCTATCTGGGACTTATTAGCTGGATCTACTTGCATCCTAGAGTTGATTCTCACTCCGGGACTCAAGTTCAGCACCGTTTGTATCAAACTTCAACGCGTTATCTACTTAGTTACCGGGTTCAAGTAACCAGTTGCCTGTCCAGCAGTTATGAAATTTAATTCAATTTGAAATGGTCTGGATTATCTCATAGTTGATATTTTTGATAGATATTCGACCAAGTTAAAATGTCTTTTAAATGATGAAATAAAACTAATCTCTATTATTATGAAGTCAGCTTATTGTGTACACTTATTTGTAATTAAGTATCTAAAAAGTGATGATTATTTAGTTATTAGTTTTCCGATTTATTAATAGCAAGATTGTAGTACTAGTTTACGTATGTGGATATATAAATACCCTTCGGTTTTGTACTACAGATGATAAATCAAAGATCAGAATTTTATAGGTATCATTACCAAGGTTCGATTTGATCATTTCGAATAAATTGAGCATTAGATATATTGTTATAAATAAATAATATATTTGTAATATCCCAATGAGTAGAAAAATTAGGTTTTCTGACATTTCGTGACGGAACAACATGCATATTCGTGTTGTTCTGTTGTACTATATAAACTTGAATTAATTTTAATTTGATTATTTATTCCCTGAAGAAGTAGCCTACACTAAGTGACGAAACGTCAGAAAATCTAGTTTTTCTACTCGTTAGGATATTACAAATATATTATTTATTTATTTAAAGATCAGGATTGTTATCACTGAATTTCACTAAAATTATTTTAAGGAAGGTGAATTTCCAAGTCAACTAAATAACTAAAGTTTTATAGTTTTTGTAATTTCAAAAAATAAAAACGATCAACTTGTGATCTCTGTTGATTTAGAAAATGTTAGTGTTTTATGGTTACTCTTTTTTATATTCATAATTATTTTTCCAACTATAACTAATTATTTTTGATTGAAATCATGAACCGATTGATGTTAGACCACCATTGAAAACCTGGAAGCACTGGACAGCCGTTTCGTCCTATTGTGGGACTCCTCAGCAGTGCGCATCCACGATCCCGCTCACGGGATTCGAATCCAGGGCCTTCATTCTCACGCGCAAACATCAATCAGTTCATGATTTCAATCAAAAGTTTAACAATCTCCACAACCACTAAACTGATTGTAACTAATTAATACATTTTTTAAGGCTTAAAATTATTTTAAAAAAGCCGTTTACAATTATCCTGACAGTTAGTGATTTTCATACTACTTATTTTGAAAATTGAAATGATTTTATCAATGGAGTTATCTGACAGATTTGTAGTACGAATGTGTTTCATTTCAGAAATATTATACTGCGCTAAAAACTAGCTTAATGTTACATATACTGACTACTAATATACTTATAATCAATTTAGTAAATTACGCTTGCAATAACATTTAAATATAAATGAACTATTTAATTAACTAATTAACACTTTTATTTGTTTAGGTTTTCCCAGTATGGCGTAGTACAGGCCTATTGGAGGTGCCTTCCAATAAGCCTAACCATTGCGCTACTAAAGCATCCTTTATTTCTCATCATTTAGAACAGGAATTTTCTAAAACAACATCAAATGATAATACATTATCTGGAAAAAAACTTGATGAAAAATCCGAATTCAAAGATGAAGATTGTAATTTATTTATGGCTCAATTGCTAACACATCAACCGTCTACTAAACACTGGATTCAGATATTTCGTGATGAATTATCACATGTTGAAGCTAGTGTATGCTTTAATGTACCAATCCCAACTGCTAACACATGTGCCAATTTATGTTTGAAATGTGGTATAAATCCACAGTCCTATATGATTATGGAACATGGGCAAAAAGTTGATTGGAATTACATAATAAACGAAGCAGTTATAGGGACAAATATTCAAGTTTACAATAAATACAAAGAAACACCATTTAATGTTAAAAATAGAGTACCAAATGATCATCTTGAAATTTCCAAACTACAGTTTAAGGAAACCAATTCTAGTGACAACCGAAATTTTAATTGTACAAAGTTGGCTTCATCATTGACGATGTTAAAAAATCCGCTGACTATCACAGTGATATGTGGGCCTCCAGGCAGTCGAAAAGTAAGTTATTCACATTCAAATACAAAAATTTCCACAATTCGGCTTTTTAAAATGATTCAATTGAAAATCATTTGACACACTAATTGTTTCATCGTCGTGAATGTTTAATCAAATGAAACAAGACACCTACTAAAATGCTTGAATTTATTTGGTTAAAGACATTCACTAATTGATTGATGGAAATAACATCGATTTATAATCTAATCTTGTTGATAAGATAAAATCTATTTTCAGCTTTTGAAATCTTTATATAACATTAAAAATAATACCTGATTTATATTATAAGCAAATATTATGGAGATACAGCAAGAAATATTCATATTTCAGAGGATGATTTAGCTTTAGTGAATACATGTAGATGTTGGAAACAGCATAAATATATATTTATTGATCAACAAACATGAATGGTGTTATAACCTGTGGCCTCGTACCCTTCTTCCTGCCTAGCTCTGCCCGTTCATAATACCAATCTCAGCCTCTGCGATATAAATCATGTATTTCAAATATACTGGGTTAATATGCAAACCGAACAGACCACATCGCACCACAAAATAGAAAACAATATTTGTGCAAGATCTAACCAAAAGTGGCTGTGAATGTGGGAAATTGTAATTAATAGACTGGGCAGAACTCAAGAATGGTAAATTGTAAATGAACCTTGTTAAATTAATTCAATAAATTATGAATTTTGTTATATGCGAAAAAACAACCGTAACAGTATTTTTGATACACTATCGTTAAATTTTTGACGCTTTAGCTACAATTACAAAATCAATCTTTAGCAAGGAATTATGCAGATTGAAAGTTTTGTTCATTATCATATATTTAGTTCAAATAGATAATAAGTAACTATTTGTAAATCCATTATTATATTCATGTTATAATGATCTTCTACTTTTTTTAAATGAACAATTCACTACATAAATGTCTAAAAAATATTCATGTCTAATATTTAAATAGTTTGGCACTTTTCATATCTGATCAGATGAACTTTTCAATCAGGAATAAAATCTTGCTTCACATTCAAAATGTCTTTATGAAATACTTTTAATATTGATTGAAACTTTATGTTCGTGATATTGTTTATTTCAAGTTTGTTAACATTTCTAAGCAAATATGACATTCATCAATTAGAATTACAAGAACAAAATCTTTATCATTGGTACATGGGATTCTATAGATCTGTAGTTTAGCAGAACGAAATAATCAAACTTGTAAAAATAAACTATTTAATCCCAGAGCAGTAGTCGGACGTATAAAACCCTCGCCAAGAAGTCTTTATATTTTAATTTTGGTCCCTGTTGAAGTAGTTAGTTAGCTACAACGTAGAACTAGTCACATATATGCATCGGTCTAAGTTGCTACATGTCATTAGCACAATAAGATAAACACCAAATGCATATAAGTAGTTACTTCAGTGGTAGGGTTATACATAAATAAAGACTGTATATAACGAAATGATGCAGATAGAAAGGACTGTTTCGTAAAACGAAGAATATAGAGTAATTTTAATCTGATAGTTTAAGGGAAAACAAAGAGTGTATGCACATACACCATTGTGATCGATTCTGAGCCATGTCACCCAAATTCTTCAACCGTTAGTTACGATAGTCACGCAAACCCCAATCAAATAGTCTGAATCCGTGAGTTAGTGGATTTTTACCACTGTGAAGATCCATACTAGAACAAAACTCATGCCCAGTGCTTCCAGATTTTTAACGGCTACTTACCTGAATCCCTTCAGT
The DNA here is from genome assembly GCA_944470205.2 of Schistosoma margrebowiei. Lineage (NCBI taxonomy): Eukaryota > Metazoa > Platyhelminthes > Trematoda > Strigeidida > Schistosomatidae > Schistosoma > Schistosoma margrebowiei. Next base: position 68,302,094 of record OX104028.1, on the reverse strand, counting down.
GATCTAAAAGAACGAATGTGTCGAATCTAAATTCAAATACAAAGAGCCTTATATTATTTTTAAATTTGTAGTGTCTGAGATAACACAAAGCTATCTTAAGAATTCGAGAAATACCTAACTCATAAATCGTTTGAATTTTTGTTAGGTCACTAACAAGTCTCCAAAAGTTTAATTCATAATTGATATTCTGATTACTATATAGCTTTTTCCCAAACTTTTACGTTAAATATGATTAACAAATACTTCATATCAATATGAGATATCTACTTAGATCTTCACAATGAATAACTGTATAACATTACTCGGATTACTCTAACTAGAGCTAAGTTGTTGTCAACGAGAACACAAATGGTGACAATCAATGTATTTTAGTATGAAATTACATAGTTCTTTCATCAAATGTGAAAACTACGTTCAATGCTTCATTTGCGAATACTCTGTCAGTTGTCTCGAGCTTCATTATACCTTCATTGTTATAAAAATTACTCTCTTTCCCCGTTCTCTTTGATTTCATCTTCCCAACCTTCTGCTGTCAGGCCTTCCACTTCTGATTGGTGTTATATACTACTTATGTTGACATACACCACAGTGTTAACCTTGACTGTAAAAAGGATCTTAGCAAAAATATACAGTTTAACTATGGTTAGAAACGTTTATATGTGAATTATTAGTCTGATGCTATACAACCAGAATGATAATACTTTACTAAAAATAACTCATTCGTTTTTTGGTGTGAATATAGAACACCTATTGTTTATATGAATTAGATACTGACAACCCGATCAACACTGCTTAGATAAAAATTATATGTTTGAATTCTCGATGGTAACTATGAGATTAAGTCTTTTAAACATTACACCAGTAATTAACATGTTTTGGAGTTAAAAGTGTTTGTTTTTTTGTGGTTTTTCTTTCACTTAAAAGGAATTAGTTGTGGCAAATATTTTAAACTTTGTAAAAGAATGTATTGAATGGATTGAAATAAAACCAAATAATTCCGATGAAATAACAACATCTTTACATAATGCTTTGCTGAGATACTGTGAAATACAATGTAAAATAAATAACGGTAATGGATTAAAACCAAGATGTCATGGTATTTTATTATGCCCGGATATAATTGGATCAAGAGAGATTTTGGCATCAATTGCTGAACTACATCAAAAACTTGAAGTAAACGAAAATTCTACGTTGATTAAAATTGGTTAGTCTGCATTGTACCACAGCTTTTAGATGTGAACCTATTTGAAACTAATGCTGAACATATACTTTTTGATTGAGATCATGAACCGATTGATGTTAGACCACCTTTGACTCTGTAAATGTAACTTTATACCTGTGTTCTGACATTCATTGTGACACTTCTGAGGTGCTGTAAATTAATTTGGTTTGATAGATTGCGTTAATATGATTTTCCGGTGTAGTGCACTGGTCCCATCTTTGTTAGGGATCCGATTCAGAGATTTCGACATATTTTTCTCATACGGTAAGTAGCATACGTAATCAAAAATTAGATTTTCTGCTCATTGGGATATTACAAATATATTATTTATTTATAATAATCTACCCAATGCTCAACTTATTCGAAATTAACAAATCAAACCTTGGTAACGATACCAACATACGTAATCCTCTATCTTTACTACTTCAATAATACGGGCAGTCAAGTCAATCTTTTATCCTGGCAGTTAACTAACCTACTTCAAATGTGAATATGACATGTTTAAAATAATGTCTCATGCTTGGCTGAGTTTTTATAACAACGTTTGGTATTTTATGTGTTCATTATGTAAATAAAAATTGACGTAGTAGCCGAGCCTTCTGAATAGCTCAGTTTCATCGAGCGTCTCGCATTGACCAAACGAGAATTTCAGATGCGTTGGTTTAATATGGCACAAGCTGACGATATACACGGTTTGTTTAGTTATTCTGACAAAAAGACGTTTTCAAAGATGCTAACGTCTTTGTAAGACACACTGACCGATAGTTCATTTTAAATCTAAAATAATCGTCACACAAATGTAAATAATTATGATAATCTAGATTAACATTTGAAAAGATATTTTACGTGATTAACTCTCTATTTAATGTTCTAACTGCAAATCACTGACGTTAAAAGTTCAAAAATGCAACATCTGACATTAATTAGTTTTAGTAATTTAAACAGGCATACTACTATTTTAATATGATAGAAAATAATTGTCTAATTAGACTGAACTATTTTGGTTAAGTTCATGTTTGTTATCATGTTTAATCACTTCTTGTTATTTTTTGATAGGTTGTGTCGCCACATGTGTTGATTTACGAATGGCCATTATGGATAATGGAAGGTATTCATCATATACTTAAGATTAACATGTTCACTTTGTTTGTGATCTATTCATTCAGCTCTTTAATAAATCTATAAATCTATTTGATTAACAGAAATCTAATATTTAACGGATTATTTTTTTGATTGAGATCATGAATCGATTGATGTTAGACCGCCATTGAAAACCTGGAATCATTGAATGACCGCTTCGTCCTAGCATGAGACTTTTCAGCAGTGTGTATCCACAATTTCGCATTCGGGACTCGAACCAAGGACCTTTGGTCTCGCTCAAACTCTTAATCTCTAGACCACTGAGCCGGCATCCAACGATGTTATTATTTAACTTCAATCGATCCGTGCTCTTGCACAACCGTTTATCTATTTTCTGAGGTATATAACTGTCTCGAATCCCACACGGATTGAACCGTGTAAATACTACAATCTCCGCAGATCCCCATGCGTATTTTAATTTATCAATTTTGTGGTCTCATACATAAGTTCAATATATCTGAAGAATTATCCTTACTTGAAGACTTTTAGTTTACATTACATATTAACGAAAAAAATGAAATAATATTAATATTAATTACAATCGATGATGAAAATTTATCGGAGTTTTAAGTCCGATTCTTCTGAATCTGATATATGACTATTAGATTAATGTCAAATCTTTTGTTTAATCCACTTTGATTGTGAATTCAGCAAGAGTTGAGAACTAAGGTGATATGAAATGATTTCTTCACTCAACGATGGTTTTTCTTGAAGTTTTAGAGAAAAAATAATAAACATTCCAGCAGTTATTTAAACTGCACTAATATTGATGATACTCATTTGTCACAAATAAATAAAGAATGTTTCACATTATTTCAAGTCGGTCTCAATTTTTACTGGATAACTCACAGTGATTTCAGTATGTGTAAATTAGACCATAGAAACATGAAGATGTATTAACCAGATTGCTATGACTATAAACTCTTAATATTATAAAATAAAAAATGATCATCTGTCTGTCAGTTATGTTGATAAGTCTGAACTGTTCTGTAATATTTGTTTATTTAGTAGAATATTTAGTTTGCAATTTTATGGTAGTACCTATATGGTTGTGTAACCTTTTACTTATCATTAACTAAAAAATTTCTACTTAACTTAAGCATTTCACTTATCAACAATCTTTACTCTTGATGTTCTATTAACTTGATAATAGTATAATTACTTGCTTTAACTAAAGAGCGGAGTAGACTTTACTCTCGACGTTTCTTTGTTAATGAAATGAGTTATTAATATGAAAACAAAATTAAAATTGAAAAGTTTAAATTAGCTAAACAAAGTAAATATAATGTTCATTGTCTATGATCTGTAAACCAATTGTTTGATTATTTAATCAATTGTCAAGGCGATCATATAAATGATTTTGTAAAACACACTTTGTAAATCCATACTTATATTTTACAGAATGACGTTTCCCGGTGTCCTAGAATTGATTGCTGAAGGATGGACAAACTATTTATTGTTAACAGGACCTCCAAAATCTAACCAGGTATACAACTATTACACTAGAAATTTTAATTGCTAAATGAGCACTGATGACAAATTGATATCTCTAGATGAAAGGTGTTCTAAATCATTTTTTTATGTGTTCTACTTCTTCATGTATGTCCATACATACGTGTAAACTAGTAAATTCAATGATATGTGACGCATTTGTTCACATGCTATTTATGTTTTAAGTGAAGCATAAATGTTACTTTTTTCAATAGTGATGAAACTGATTACATAGTATATTTTACTGGTAATTGCTCCTGGCCATAGTTTTACAATATGACCATTTGACTCATCAGGCAATGGTAGAGAGATGCAGTTAGCCTTTTGAGACTCTGAAAGTATAATAGATCCCATCATACTTCATTCTTTCTATCGATTTATGAACTTTGATGAATATTCATTCTTTATAAGGGCTTCTTTCAATGGCTTCACCTCAGTTTAAATAGCATCATCTGTTCAGATACAATCAATAAGCTTTTGATCAAACCTCATTTGTATCGAAATGAACAGTTACTGTGAAAACTAAGACACAGTTTTGTCTGTGTAGGTTTTCTATAGGTAGATTGTTTGATTAAGCCATTTTCTTTTCGACTAACAGGTATTTTATCTTAGAGGAATAGACTCATATTTCTTCTCCTCTTTACTGGAAAGAGCATTATGATTTTGAAGTGTTAAATTTCCTTAATAACAAATTTGCATCTTCTATTTTGTTACACAAAACTTTAATATCAATCGCATATCGTTTGTGAAAAGATATTTATAATTAAGTCTGCTGCCGAAATCTTCAACCTGTGACATGAACAAATCACTTAGTATGAATCCTAAATGAAGAACTATAACAACAATAACCTGTTTAAAAAAATACATTCAATTCTAAATTGAATTATCTTTGAGAATTATTTAACGTGTAAATAGTGAGAAGTTTTTCAAAGAGATAGTGACATAAGATATTTATAGTCTTTCTCAAAGGTACACATGTAATTAAAATATCCATATCAGAAGAACACATCACTTTTCCATTGATGTTTGTTTTTTAATTGATGTAATATTAGGCTACAATACCATCTTATCTATCTTTTCTACTAGGTGAATGCTACCAAAATGGGTGTACCATTTACTGAAATTGAGGAACTCTTACATTCAGTCAATCCACGTTTGAGTCATCTATTTATTCCAGATGGGAAAACTGAAAATAGTCATACACTTGAAGCACTAATGGATGAAAACGAATTTTCAAATCCAACATTGCAACGTGCACGTTTGTTATCTTACCCAAGGTAATAAATCTGTCACCTAATACAACATTAATAATAAACGTTTCTAGTGAAAAATTAAACCACTTCCAGAAAAAAATAACATTTTGAAAATTTGGACTTTTATTTAAAGGAATATCCGAAATTCAACGAGCTTAAAGCTGAGTGAATATTTTGTTATCATTTATTCTAGCAAACAAGTGAATCCAAACTTCACCCCATTGCACAAGCAAGTGGCTATTAAGACTCAGTAACTAAGTAGATAACGCGATGGCGTTTGAAGCGAACGATACTGAGTTCGAGCCTCAGAGTGAACATTAACTCTGAGGTGAAGGTACATCAAGCTGACAAGTCCCAAACAGGACGAAACGTGCGTTCTGGATTCCACTGCTAGCCACTATTCATCTTTGCATACAAATAGAATTATGTTACATATAATGTTGAGTGAAAAAAAACTTAGTAAACTGTTCTTAAATCCTATGTTTGCTATCTGATCACCGATCTAAACACGTTGCTATCTCATAACGTCGGAAATAACAACGAAACTAATATTATTTGTTTCATATAGGTTTAAAGTGTATTGTCTTTAGTTTAAACCTATCCCATAGATATGTCTTTTTAACTGTTGAAATTTCACTATAGAATATAAACTTATTAATGTTATCATTAATCCGTCAGCAAAAGTATTAAAATGGATAAATTTCTTTTTTTTCATCGTTCTCTGCTTAATGCTACTTATAAATTAATAGTATTATATGACAAGATTGAATACTGATTGTCAAATTATATCAGTTAATAGTCAAAACAAATAAGAATCATTCTCAAATTATACTTTTTTTAAAGATTTTTTTGCATTTCAGTCTTATTTGACTTAATGTTTCAACATTCATGATAAATAATATTGAAATTTATGTTACTAATGGATTCATGAACGATAAGCAGTTGTCTGACACTTTATTGTCTCTTTAAAATGAGTTACTTTGTCTTGTTTATTAGTTTTAAAATTTTGTTACTTTTTCAAATTCAATTTTCACTAATAGTGCTTTTGTCATTCTAAATTTCTTCTTCAGTAAAACCTTACAGGTAATCTAAATCAAATTATTCTTCATAGTTTTCTTTGGTAACAAGTATCTATTAAATTACAGACTGTAGTAAACTCATTTACTTTCTTACTAGCTAACATTAAAAATACCTCTGATGAAAGTTTAAAGTTAGAGAGAAATGAAACTGAAAAAATAATTTTTTTTTAAATTTCCAACTGTAATAAAATCAATAATTTAATTCACTCTTCTTTTTCAAATTTCAGTCTTTGTACTCTCAGTCCACCTTCCCCCAGATTACGCAATATAACACTACATTTTAATCAACAACTTGATCGAAAGTTATTTATAAATGCTTTGAATGGTGAGTATTACACTTGATTAATGGCGTCTTCATAATTCAAAATGTTTGAAAGGGTGGAAATTGCGTAATTTCTTTAAAAATGTCTGACTTCAACACTAACAACCGGTGAAGTTTATGCATAACTAAATCTACGTTCCAACATTATTATTTTAAAATTAAGATTATTTACACTTAGATTGTTCCTCTTATATGACAGTGAAAGAAATTAAGTATTTAAGGTTGTGATTTATTAGTTTCCTAACTAATGTGAACAGTTCGTCCCTTTAATTCACTTGATATTGTTTTATTTGAATCTTCCCATTGATGTTTAAGGACTGTAGTTGATCAGTCTCTTATTGGCATATGTGCATACTGTGCGTATGCCTCGATATTGCCTTAATCTACAAGGATTATAAGCAGAGATGGATAGTGGCTAGCAGTGGAATCCAGGACGCGCGTTTCGTCCTGTTTTGGACTCGTCAGCTAGATGTACTTGCATCTCAGAGTTGATGTTCACTCTGGGACTCGAACTCAGTACCGTTCGCTTCAAACGCCATCGCGTTATCCACTTAGCTACTGAGTCCTGATAACCACTTGCTTGTGCAGGTACATCCAGCTGACGAGTCCCAAACAGGACGAAACGCGCGTCCTGGATTCCACTGCTAGCCACTATCCATCTCTGCTTATAAAGTTCGTCCCTTTATACACTGTAATCAATAAAGTTTAGTTCGAAAGAACATTAGAAACCAGAAGCAGAATATTATCGGCATTACCGTTCACATATCTTCGTATAATTGTTACCATTACTATTATTATTAAGAATCTTGTAAACACATAACGGATTTAGCCAAGACTCATCCCACTTTAATTTTATCTACTTAATTCATAACCTTATGCATCACATAATTCTCGGTCAAATATTTTATCTGATTTGTAGCTATTTCTCCCAGCCTATATTGTTCATATTTATTCGGATTAATCTTATAATTCCAACTAACCTATAAACTGATACAAGTTAGCATTGTCGATTACCATTTATAATTTTATACTATTTTACCAACAAAATAGTTCATGTGCTATAATTGTGAGAAATGTATTTCCTTCATAGTTGACTTGCCCCACTGGATGCATAACTGTAACATCTGTTGAGAATATTCATTATTTATGTATCTGTGTTTTAGTGTGTTGGAAATTTTGAAGCTTTTAAGGATAAATTTTATTACCAGTTTCTATGCTTTAAACGGATTAATAACTAAAGTCTGATAATCCTTTCCTTCTATCTCATTAAAGGCATATTTAAAGACTTGAAACCATGGCCCTTTCATGGAAATATCTACACATTATGTGGACAAATTGCTTTTGTAGACGGTAAGTTCATTTTAATCTCATAACCTAACTATTTTCATTAGTAAGCTCTAAGACGCTTGTCCATTAACACGATATATAGAGAATACGTTCAGGAATTCTAGCTGAACGATTGAATATCATATGAGATCTGGAGATCAAAATACGCCAATCCTCTAGAATATTATTGCGACAACAACAGACATTTGCAAATATTGATTCCTGTAGTGTTTAAGCATCGATTACTCTGTAAGAAGTAATATCAAAATAAAATATACTTTCGAAATAACTCAATTCGAACTAAATCACAACAAGTAACAGGATTTAGTGAATTAAGAATTAGCTGTTCAAAATTAAGGAGGCTAAGAATATCGAGAAAGATATCAAATTGGCAAGTAATATTAACTCAAATATATTAGTGATTCGTTGAGATAAGATATCACACGTAGAGGTACACAAGTTTTGATAAATATCTCCAAGTAACAAAAACTTCTTGATAATAAATAATTTAATATGATACATTAAAAAGGTTGATAGATTTGCTGCTATATCTATTCTCAATGACATATAGGATAAACAATTAAATTAACATTTAATTCAATCAAATGTGTATTACATAATTTGTTTTTATTCTTTATTTAAGAACCTATTTCAATCTAGGAGGATAATTTGTTCATTTTTATATTTATTAACATACTTTTCTTCAAATAAAATCCATATTCATATTGAGTTTAACAATTGTCTCATCTTTTATAGAAATGCTTTACCATTTTAACAATCGTAAAACCGAAAAACAATAGTACCTTAATTAATATCGATTCATCACAAATACTACTTACAAAATGAAATCACATGATTCACTAAACTAAATTAGTTTAAAAGTTATAATTCTTCTGATATTTGTGAAACCATTGACATAAATAAAGTTGAAAATTTAGTTTTAAAGTTAGAAAAAAAACTGGAAGATATGAACAAGACATTTAAGTAAACACTATTATTTTCAATAGTTAAGATCATGAGTCAATTCAAGCTAGACCGCCATAGAAAATCTGGAAGCACTGGAGGCCGTTTCTTCCCATTGTGGGACTCTTCAGCAGTGTGCATACACAATATTATTTTCAATTCAACTTTCATATATCTTATTCTACTATACAACAATAGTTGTATACATGTATAAAGAAACATTCGACTAATCAAGGCAATTTGTGCGTTAATAGTAAGAGTGATATAGATGCATAAATATTAAGTTAAAATTGATAGGAAGAGGATTGTTTTACTCGTAACCGTAATTTGAGCAAATATATTTGACTCTGATTATGGGTCAAACTTAAAGAAGTGAACTTATCAAAACAATCATTTAAAACTAAATACCTGACGAGTATTTTTTTGGAAAATAATCTTTGTTATTCATATAATTATATTTCTGAATTACGTGATGAAAGTCTGATAATAATCGGGTTAAATATTTAAGCAGTAAAGAAGAGATACGAAAGGTGAGGATGAGGTTATTTGAAACAACTTTTGAAAATACTAATCAGAGTTATAAGCAACGATGAATAGTGGCTAGCTCATAATGTTAGTGACTTAAGGTAATATTGAGGTGATCCGCACAGGATGCATATATGCCAATAACAGACTGATTAATTTCAGTCCTAAACATCAGTGGGTAAGATTCAAATAAACAATGCGAAATGAATAATCAGAGTTGACTTAAATCCTTATGATTTTGGCTATACGTAGGAAATTCTTTATTTAATTTGATGAGGAGAAACCTAGAATAGAAAATATTTTATCTTGTGGATTTGTGCCCCTATCAATGTACAACGTAATGATACCGCCAATTAGAGAACAGTGAATTATCGATCGAACCAATGACGCACAAAACCCGTACGAGCATTTTAGAGTGCTTATCGGTCCTGCTTCCCGCCTAGCACAGCCTGTTAAGTCCAGAATACCAATCTCAGCCTCTGCGATATGAATTATTCATTTCGAACATACTGGGTTTATATACCAACCAGACAAACCACATCGAACCGTGAAATAAGTAACAACATTTGTACAAGACAAACTGAGTATAACTCAAAAATGGTAAATCACATAATAACAGTTCATAGGTCAAAATATGAATAGTTTAGTTACTTAACAAGTACACGATAAAAATATATTATTGGTCCATAAATGGATCCCTAAAGTTACCATTCATTATTCTCATCGGGATATAACAGAAAAATAATAAGCTTTTACAATATATAATTTACAACACTCATGTAATCTATTTGGCTAATTCAATATTTTTAGATTCATCAAAACTCTATGAATTGGACTATGTAACCTTGTCGGGTATCAATTGTTTATATCAAGTAAATAAAAAGTCAAATAGAAACGACAAACCTTACTGGTTAACTTGTACAATAGCAGATTCATCAAATAATTTGGAAAATTCAAATGAATTAAATAATTTATTTGCTGATTGGATTAGAGAAACAATAGCTAAATATGAGAAACCTAGAGAACTTATAAAAAGATCAGATTTAACTGAAGAAGACTTCAATAAAATCCATGTAAGTAATTATATAAATTATGATTGTATGTGTTTAATTCACATAATATTTTCTTTTATAATTATAATTGTGACTCTTATGATAATGTTGATTGCTTTCAGAGCGCGGTAGAATTGTAGAAATACTCGCAAAATAGAGATACATCGGGAACTCATTATAAAGATGTTACAAATAAGGAAAAACAACAAGGAATAAATATATACTGATCAGTTTGTTTTATCCATTAAAATTATTAGAACTGATAAATTGATTCGTAACACTTTATTGAATTGTTATTAAATGTAAATAGTTTTACCATAGCATCTTTTATATTTAAGAAGTTTGTTGTGAACACGAAAACTCAACTTTTTGCATAGAAATGAACGAAGGTAAAATATTTCAGCTTCACTAACCAATCTAATTATTAGAGATGCATTCTAAAGATCAGCTTCAATTAAACCCGACTCCAAGCATAAGCTATTTGATCCGTACTTCCTAATAAACTGAAAACGCTGTTAAGTTACCGAGTGTTAAATTGGAAGTTTAGATATGACGATTAGTGGGATAGTTTATTTAATGCACACTCTAGAAATGTAACAAATTGAAATAACCGTGTAATTTATAAAGCGTAAAGGAATAGCTTAGAATATTCTATAATAATCAATTCAAAGACAGTCCAACTATAGAATGTTCATTTATTAAGGATTTAACAGTTACATAAATTAATTTTTCGACAAGCTGATTTCAGGACTAATTTTTCATTTTACTTGAAACTCGTCTGGTGAATACATCTTTTTCCCAATCATCATTGGTGTGTAATGAAAAACTCATTCATATAAAAGGGGTTGATAAAATAAAAATAAACACTTTGAGCATACTGAATGCTTTAATAAGTCACATGATCATTCAACATTTCTTTATTCAGTTCCCGTTAAAAATGAGAAAACATTTTTCGCCGTTTTAAAAACTCATTTTTTATATCTTAAATCAAAAAACGGTATCCTAATTACTTAAAATTATGACGGTTAGTCTACCTTAACAAAGATATTCAAACTACGTATTCTGTTTCTGGACAGTTTCTTCATTTAGAAGATACTGAAAGAAAATAATCTCGGACATTCGTTTTTATCTTCTAATTGTTTTACAAGAGACGTTTATTGTCGTCAATAAAGTTTAAGTGGTTGAGCACATCTAAGCTTTAGGTAGTTCAGTTCATAGTATTCAGAAAACAGTGAAATTCGTTAACGTATAATAATGTAATCCTTAAGTGACTACAATTCATCATGAATCATGCTCATGATGAAATGCACATATATCCCATATTAATCTTCCTATACATACTTACCACTTTACACGTCAATACAACAGTAAACCAATAGTCGAAGTACTAGATGTTAACAGGAATGATATATCCGCAGACAAACTGTGAATGTGAGTCAAATAAACATAAATTGGAGATGAAGTAACAGCGCAATCAAAATGTAAGTCTTTTAGTACATTTGTAGTGTCAGTTACTATGTTAAGCCCATACAACTTATTCTAACTTCTGCACAGTTCAATTTATCTATTCTCCATGAGTCACGTTTTGACCTTGTTAATTATTCACTTATCAACCTTGACTGTTTTTATATAAGCGCATGTGTGTACATCTTATCCTACTCATAAAATATCTGTGGCTTATTTTTGTGTGACTAAAAATATTGATCAACGTTTGACTAAATGGAGTTGGCTCACATTCCATTTCCACTACTCGTCCTCTTGTCTTGCTTCGCTTTCTCTTCTTCGCTTCCATTCGCTGCGATTCTCTGATTGTCTGTCCCCATTAACGAGCGTACAAAATATACATATTCAAGCATCCATTCTTGTATTTAGCTTATTAAATTCCATTATACGCTAACGCGATTTAAGTTGATGAAATATAAGAGGACAGCCGACATATGCATATTTCAATAGCAACCAATCACATGATCTTATTGAAGTCACATCCAGAGGCAATCAAGTGGTGGACGCATTGACAACGTCGTACGATTGAATTGAAGTCAGATATGGGGCTACTAAAATCTTATGTATAATTCGTATATATAGTGAATGTTGTAAACAATACAGACACATACAAAGTAAACATAATAAAATACATTAATACAATTAATACAGTAGTAAAAGTACACGTATAGAAGATCACACGTACTTATAAAAAAAACAGATCTTTATAGTTAAAACCGACACATTTATCACAAGCTACCAGATTCAATAATATTTCATACACATAGTTCCCTTTTGTCATTTTGAAAAGAGCAAGAACAAAGATTCTGCTAGAATCAATAATATCTGTTCAACAGCAAGAATGCTTTTTTATAGAACTGTGATAAAAATTTCTACACTTCTGCGTTGTTATTTCTGAATACACAAAAAACTTTTACAAAACTCATTGTTTTTGAATGTTCACATCAGTGTTTCATTACCGTTTAAAAATATTTATTCTCCATTTATCTTTAAGGAAAGGTATCATTTATATCCTCTTCCACAAGGTTGGTACTATACTGGAACATATTATGTTAACATGGATGGAGAAAAATTGTTTCAACATCCAAGTAAGTAAATCAGATTGTTGAGATTTTTTCATGATATAAAAGTCGTTTGTAGGTGACTTTACGGTAACTTAATTGAAAAGCATTCATGTTTCACGAAATTTTTATATTATTAACTTTGTTATGCTTACAGCGGTATCAATAAACATAAGAATTAGTTGCTGTAGAAAATAGTAACATAATAGGTTTGATGGGTGGTGGTTAGCAGTGAAATCCAGGACATGGGTTTCATTCTATTTGGGACTCGTCAGCCAAATGTACCTGCACCCAAGAGTTCCAATGCTAGTCACCATTCGTCTTTACTTATAATGCTTTTGATTTAAGGCAGTATTGAGGCAATCCGTACAGGATGCATATATGCCCATAAGAGACTGATCAATTGTAGTCCTAAACATCAATGAGAATATTCGAATAAACAATACAAAATGAATAATAGGTTTGAGTTTAGTTACGATGTGCAGCGTTGAGTCTATTGAATGTCTCACCGGACAAAATCTGATTTAGATGATGATCTGATCGAATATTACCTTTTAGTATCCATCAGTAGAAAGCCGAATCAGATAAAGTTGCACGGCGATTGATCGATCCACAGCTAGTGTTCGTCAATATGAAGATCTGTTCAAGACACATTAGTGGCGGATAGTCGTTACTTTTCAGTTTGAAGCTCCTTATCCGTTTATATCGATAGTGTCACATGTGATCGAAAAATAAATTGTTATCCCCTCTTGTCGGAGAACTTTCCATATACCACCGACTAGTAGTCCTAGAGAGCATGTTTACCCTTATTCGACTCGTGTTATATAGCTACAGTCACTCAGTACCGTTGGTTTCACTCACTACATTGATTGTGCCCACACACAACGTCTTCTCATTAGAACTTCACAAATTTATCTTTAAAATTGTCACAAACTAACAGCTTTACGGTACAATGAAGAAACTAGCAGGGAAATATAGTAAACCTGAGAGACCGGTCAAAGACAAAGAAGGCAAACAAATCACTGAAATTCAACAACAGCAGGACAGATGGGTAGAGTACTTCGAGGAACTCCTGAATATGCCTGCTCCAAAGAATCCATCGGACATAGAAGCAGCACACACAGATCTTCCTATAGATGTCAATCCACCAACGACAGAAGAAATCAGAATGGTCATCAGACAAATCAAGAGCGGTAAAGCAGCAGGACCCGACAACATACCAGTTGAAGCACTGAAGTCAGACATCAAAGTAACTACAAACATTCTTCACCTTCTATTCAAAAAGATTTGAGAGGAGGAACAAGCGCCGATGGACCAGAAAGAAGGACATCTCATCAAGATTTCAAAGAAAGGAGATCTGAGCAAATGTGAAAACTACAGATGCATTACACTATTGTCAATACCAGGGAATGTCTTTAACAGAGTGTTGCTGAACCGGATGAAAGACGCATTAGACGCACAACTTCGAGATCAACAAGCTGGATTCCGTAGGGATCAGTCGTGCACAGACCAAATTGCGACACTACGGATCATCGCCGAACTATCAATTGAGTAGAACTAGTCACTGTACACTAACTTCATTGATTATGAAAAGGCATTTGGCAGTGTAAATAGGAGGAAGTTATGGAAACTTCTTCGACACTACGGAGTTCCTGAGAAGATTGTCAACATTACCCGAAACTCATTCAACGAACTACAGTGCAAAGTAATGCATGGAGGACAGCTGACAGAATCATTCCAAGTAAGGACCGGAGTCAGACAAGGCTGTCTACTCTCTCCCTTTCTCTTTATTCTGGTGGTCGACTGGACTATGAAAACCTCGACATCTGAGGGAAAACACGGCATTTAATAGACATCTCAGAACCAGTTAGACGATTTGGACTTCGCAGATGACTTAGTCTTCCTATCGCATACACATGAACAAATGCAGATAAAGACAGCAGTCTCTGCATCAGTAGGCTTCAACATACACAAGGGGAAAATCAAGGTCCTCAAATTCAAAACGAAGAACAGCAATCCAATCACTCTTGATGGTGAAACTCCTTCATATACCTGGGAAGCATCATCGACGAACAAGGAGGTTAAGATTCAGGCTTAAAGGCGAGGTTTATCAAAGCAAGGACAGCATTCCTACAATTGAAGAATATATGGAACTCAAAACAACTTCCAACCAATTTCGAAGTCAGAATCTTCAATACGAACGTCAAGGCAGTTCTACTGTATGGAGCTGAAACTTGGAGAACTACAACAATCACCATCAAGAAGGTGCAAGTATTTATAAATAGCTGTCTACGCAAGATACTTAACATGCATTGGCCGGATACAATCAGCAACAGCCTTTTGTGGGAGAGAACAAACCAGCTTCCAGCTGAAGAAGAAATTAGGAAAAGACGATGGAAATGAATAGGCATACATTACGCAAATCATCAAACTGTATCACGAGACAAGCATTAACTTGGAATCCTGAAGGGAAGTGGAAAAGAGGAAGGTCTAAGAACACATTAAGTCGGATAATAGAGGCAGATATGAAAAGAATGAATAGGAACTGGAAGGAGCTGGAAAGAATTGCCCAGGACAGGGTTGGATGGAGAATGATGGTGAGCGGCTCTCCAGTTAATGTCAGTTCTTAATATCCTCGATATTATAAGTCTTATCGTAACGCTTCTTCCATAGTTATGTGCCGATGTGTAAATATAGTTCGCGTTACTATTGCAATTAGTTTCTTGAGGATAATACTACTGGTGGTTAAACTCAATACATTCGTCACTTTCTTCTACTCTTAAAGAATCATAACGAATACTAGCAGAGAGGGAAGATTATCATTACTTTGTTAATAATTATAGACGATATTTTTAAGGAACAAGGATGGTAAATTAATAGGTGATGAGTTTAAAGATTATATAGAATTAGCCTAAGTCTTCCAATGAGTTTTCATTTTCAGCTCCCCAAAAATAGCCGATGCTTTGAATTTCTGTAAAATGCCCGTCAATTTTTCACAGAAGAAAAAAGTCAACTTTCTTGACTTTGTGGCAAGTGTGTTATACACATAACTACGAAGCTACATTAAAGTTGCAAATAAGATTTTGTTATTTCAAGCATTACACTGTTTGCATATAAATACATCTCATACTTTCATCAAAAATGTCATACGTCTTTGCATATCCATGCCAAGTTTTCAATGTATAGCTGATTTATAGGTCACTGTGAACTGTATTAAGATTGGGTTTCTTCCGGAAGGAATTAGATACTGTCTATTAAATACATAATCCTAATATAATGCAACAATGTGCCACCAATTTATTATGATCACAAAGGATACTCAATGGTTTTCTATTGTCGCACACCGTAGATTTCATTACCATGTGTCGAATATTTGGCATCGTACGCTTAAAATTGTTGCTTTCGCTTTCATGGTAGTTTGAGCATAATCATGCATATCATTTAGCATCCACTCACCAACGTTTGTTTATGAAACTATATACATCTCTTAATTTTCTCGTTACCAAATTTTCTGTCTATTGAATGAACAAAATAGTCGAAATTATGCCATTAGCGGGAAGCATCGGATGCTGTAATTTATTCGTATTTGTTCATCATTTTCATAATGTGCTCTTAAAAAAGTCATGATTTCCGTTGTTCCTATTCTATTTATTGTTTTCAACTGCTTGTAGGTTATAACCAATTTATCGAAGAATATATTGAAGGAGAAAACACCAAGATTGAAGCGAGGAATGCTCGATTACGTTGCCATCCTGTGCCTGAATTGTTCAGTTAGTTGTTCGTCCTGTTAGTAACCCGCCTTTTAGGGTTATGTCACTTAGGGGTAAAATTATACATTTTGATATAGATGAATGTTCTAGTCTGTGTTATAAATGTTTGGATAGGTGTGCTATATTATAAATATGTCATTATCTTTAAAACTTTATTTCTTTGTTCAACGGTCAATAAGTACTTAAATTTCGTCGAACTAATTCTAATGCGCAATCTCAAAAATCTTTGATTTTACACTTTTTGAAAAACGGGAGACCACCGGTTGTTGGTATGGTTTATTATAAAAGTTCATATACATTGGAAGGAAGCTAGTTACTTAATGTTTTCATCAATGCTAATTGAGAGTAATAAGCTGTACTTGGAAATGAATGTTTCTCACAGATACTTCCATTCTGCGGAAAGCTGAACACCTGATAGAGACAGAGAATCGCTCAAGTTGAGTCAGCAAGATGGACGCTGCCTTATTAGGTATAATACAACGTATAATGAGGTTAAGGCGGTCAAACAGTAGAAATTGTACTACTGAAAACGTCTCACACCGATTATCAGTACTTTATCAATCTACATTGTTATCCGTGTGGACCCGTTGCCAGTCCCTTCGTAGAACCATCCTAGGTGGGGAAGGTGACACATTAGTTCTTAAAAGGCTGTTCACTTCCAACTGTGAGATTTTATGAGAGAGTGGGTATCAACCAACAATTTTACGGATGAAATACATTCATTGGGAGTCGATATATTTTTACCCCGCATTATCATGTTAGGCTAAATCTTGTCAAAAAATTGTAATAGCCAGAGACAGGCAGCTTAGGGTTAATGATAGCGTGCTTGCCAGGTGAGAATATCTAAGCATTCAACTTACAGTAAAATATTATTGCAAAGGTTACCCTTTTGCGCTGGTTTTTGATAGGCTTGTTTTACTCTAGCTTTGAACCTGGATTGCTTAGAATTTTGGTCGTGAGCGCTTGCTTCCTATCTTGTATTCGGACCACCATTTTGCTTCATGACTCTGCAAACCTAAATATTGAAGGTTTGTTATGAAATTTAATGTCATACAGAATAGTACTGTTATATCCGTTACCATTAACTTGATGACCGAGAATGAATGAATTGTGTGGAAATTGGAATAAAAATGTTCCCGAGTATATATCTAAATAGTTAAATTACCGTGCATGTACAGTGTATTGTGCGCTACTTATGTTGGCAGGTGAAAGTAGTATGTAACACCAGACCGAAGTGGAATGCTTGGCAGCAGAAGACTGAGAAAACCGAAATGAAGAGAACAGTAAGAAAAATAAATAAGGACTGGAATAAAACAGGATAGGAAGAGTCATGAATTATGTAGAGGATGTGCAAGTGATGTATTTAATACACGGCCTTCGCATTTTAACCCTGCATACAACTCTTCCGGGTTAATTGCCAGTCCCAACCCACACAAAGACGAGTTCGTAAAAGGATCAGCGAGATAAGAAAAACATTAAAAGTGATACCTTGTACATCTTCCAATTTTCCCAACTTCGAATGATACACGTAGCTAATAGAACACCAAAACCTTTCAAAATTTGGGAAGACGTTTTATTGACAGGGTTAAAATACCGGTTTTGACAATGAGTATGTAGTGCGGCGTCGAGTCGCGGTTGACTATGACCACTACTACAGGAAGACTACGTGCCAGTTAACCGATAAGATTCCCCGTAAGCCAAATATCAGAAAGCAGTCGACGGCTGTAGTCGAGATATATTTGTTGGCGATCTTGTGGTATCGAAAGAATACCGAGATCGTGCCAGGTTACAAGTGTGGTTACTGAGCGTAACCCAACTCGTGCAAGGTCACAATCAACGGAGAAAATGTACATGTTTTGGACCAGTTTGAAGATGGCACAGGTGTTCAGTGTTTGACAACGCTTTAACCAGTAACACCTAATATGAAGCGTACCCACCAAGAAAAATCAATAGACAGAATCGAGGAGATCGGAAGATCTATTTGTTGACTGTCAATATATCAAAAATCGTTTGATCTAATCTAACTAGCGATTGCAGTAGATGCTGAGCACGGCGTTCTCACACGTGATCTGGTGCGGTTGCATGACTAAGCGCCTTCAGCTAGGTGAGTCCATTAAAACATATGGTCAGCATCCAATGTCGAAAACTTACCGCGCTATTTATTTTGGGGATTTATTTACCGCTACATGTTAAACAAACAAGTACGGTAAAACAATCACTGCTACAATTGGTTCTAATAATAATTCTTTCCATTACACCAATCGCGTTCTCTTGCTAAAAGTGGGTCACTACAAGTACATGACTGAATCCTGGATAGTTAGTCTATCAGAAACAAAAGTGAATGATGATGTATTTGAAACTCAATATTCAGAAAGTGCTAAGCAACGTAGGTTTTGAAGTAGATTTGCTACACATTAGATACATTCAGTAGGAGGAAATTAACGAGATGGGAAGGAAACGACTCAAGAAATACAAGCATCAGTGACAGTTAGCAAATAAACATAGAGAAATTAGTTAGGGTATCACAAATGAAAGCGACAAATGAGAGTGATAAAGCAAGTAATGTGTCTTTGAATCCCATGCTACCGACTGTCTAACCCCCTTCATCTTGCATGTCATATATTCGCAACAAAAGTGTTATCAAGTGTACAGCTTCACTGCGTTTCCCATGAACGTATTCAAATCACTACTGTAAGCAAACATAGCAATGAAATATTACATTAACTGTTAAATGAAAATTCTGACAGCAGCTCTTCTAGGGCTACTGCCGGTCCAAATCCCATTCACAGGAAAAGAGTTGTGCATAGGTTCAGCAACTCGATTCCGTGAGAAAAACATTGCTTAAAAGACGCTAACCAGAATAAACAATTTAAACCATTCAAACTCTGTCCTCTGAGTTGGAGGATCTTCATTCAGAGGAGTTTTGACGCCTCATGGTGAGAGTCGAGTCGACATTGGAAAAAGCCGCGAGAAAAGGAAAAAATGTAACAACCATATGTCACAAGGAAGAAACTGATAGGAAAATATTGTAAACCAGAGAGACCGGTCAAAGATAAGGAAGGTGAGGCAATCACTGAGATTCTAGAACAGAGAAACAAATGGGTAAAACCCCGTGAAGAACTCTTGAATAGGCCAGCTCGTTCAAATCTGCCGGATATCGAAGCAGCATCTACAGACCTTCCTAAAATGTCACTCCATCGACGATCGAAGAACTCAGGATTACAATCCAACGAAGGAAGAGTGGGAGAGCAACAGGACCTGACAACATACCAGCTGAAGTCAGACATAGAAGCAAATGCAAATATACTTCACATTCTTTTCAGAAAGATTTGTAATGAAGAACAAGTGCCATTGATCGACTGGGAAAAACGATATCTCTTTAAGATACGAAATAAATATCTGAGTAAACGTCAGAACCGCAGAGGCATTGCACTAATGTTAGTACTTGGAAAGATTTTCAACAGATTGTTGAACCGGATGAATGATTCAATTGACGCTCAGCTCTGAGATCAACAGATCGGGTTTCGTAAGAACCGGTTGTGCATAGAACGAATAGCAACACTCTGGATCATTGTTGGGCAGTTAGTCGAATGGAACTCGTCGCCACACACCAACGTCCTTGATTGTGAGAAAGTATTTAACAAAGTATTTGACACCATCTGGAACCTTCTTCGACCCTATAGTGCACCTGAGAATATCGTCAACATCATATGGAATTCATACGATGGAGTACACTGCAAAATCATTCATGGAGGCCAGCTGACAGACACATTACAATTGAGGATTGCAGTCAGACAAAGCGGCATACTAACCCAATAACACCTGATGGATTGGCAAGGCAAAGACAGATCCTTCAATACGAACGTCGAAACAGTTCAACTATAAGGAGCTGGAACTCAGAGAAGTACTACAACCATCACCAAAAAATAAGCGTATTTGTAAACAATTTTTTACACGTGAGACTCATTATTCATTGATCGGATACCATCAGAAACAACCTACTATGGAAGTGAAAAGGATTATAGATGTATGGTGCTTACACTACAGAATTCATCAAGCTGCATCATGAAGCAAACGCTGACCTGAAATCCTGAGAAAATGGAAGGCGGAAGACCAAAGAACACACTGCACTGAGAATTGGAAGCAAACATGAAAGAAAGAAATAGCAACTGGAAACAATTAGGAAGGATTGTTCAGAACAGAGTTCGATAATGACTGCTAGTGAGTGAAATATGTTCATCCACGAGGGCTAACAGGTTTAAGTAAGTAGGTTGTGAAAACATATCACAAAAGCCTATGAAGCGTTCCTTAAATCGAAGAGGATGAGCGAAAATTCGTAGAGTCTGTAAGGAATGATAATAACCGTTTTAAGAATGCCGTCTGCCGACATAAAAATTTGTTTAAATGCTTTGCTCAGATCAATTTTGAGAAAGTGTAACGATCATGATTGGTCTTCGTATTCTACCATCACTAATCACCAGTTGGATGTCAAACGTTGCTGTCATTTTTAAGGACCATGTGCAGAGAAGTTTCTTGCTTTTAGGTAACCCTCATGCCGTTGATAGAAAAAACCAGACAAGTAGTGAATAGATCTTTCACACAGTCACAGTGGAGCGTGTGATTACTTGTTCAGGCAAACAAAGTCTCTCAACATAACGTCTATACAAAATAATGAGGTGAATGAATACTTTAACTCTGATGTTTTTACACATGCTTAGTTGTTTGAAGTCAACTCTTAATCAATCGACCTAAGCTTTTACATTACCTTCCCCTTAGAATCGACTTCCGTATGAACGTCGGTTCGATTAACCTATCTATCAAAAACACCTTAGTTCTGTTTCCGCAGCCCAACGGAGAATTATTAATTCGCTCTATGTTTGACTTCCAAACAATGACGACTAACTTTGTCAGCAATCGACGAAAGTCCATGGATGACTCTCCATTTACTAGCGTATCATCTTATTTTGTAGCATGTAATTTCTTCTACAATTATCGCTGACGGTTTGCCACTTGCTTGAAAGAGAAAAAGGGTGATAAAATGAAACAAGAATACCTGAGGAAGTGCCG
This sequence comes from Schistosoma margrebowiei, assembly GCA_944470205.2. Lineage (NCBI taxonomy): Eukaryota > Metazoa > Platyhelminthes > Trematoda > Strigeidida > Schistosomatidae > Schistosoma > Schistosoma margrebowiei. The sequence goes on along the minus strand of OX104028.1, from coordinate 68,280,320 downwards.
CGAGCGAGTTACCCAACACCATGTTAATAAGGTACGATTTTTTCATGCTCTGTTCCGCTCTCAGGTGTTTACTCACCTGTCTCTTGAGTCGCATGGTCGATGGGATGTTCGATGGCCGAATAACTTCCAAGTCCATCATGTGATTGAAACCATTTCCGACCAACCTTAATTTTCCGAAAACTATTCGGCACCCTTTAGAAAAAACAATTGGTTTTCTCAGTTGTGATGTTATGTGTAATATTTCCCGTGAAACGGACGTTTTCGTTGTATTTTCTTAAGTTTATGGTGCCTATAAAGTACCTGTCGAGTGAATGGATCAATTAAATATCTGATCGTTATTAGAAGGTTCAACTCACAACTGGATAACCCACAATAGATAACTTAGTATTTCCGTCCATTGACCTTTATTTGCTTGGATCAATGAATGGGTTATGGTGTTTTAGCAGATCTCTACCAATGTATGACACATAAACGTCAGTGTCAACGAAAATGCAGTGAATGGATTTGTGTAAACCTACGTTAAGACAAACATATCGCTTAACATATCTGGCATTCGGATTTTTATTTGCCACCTGTAAGTTCAGGGTCGAGTCACGCAGATGGTCGTCAGAATTCGCAGGAAGAACGCTTAGCTTTGCACCAGTGTCCAAGAGAGGGCGAACTTTCGTCATCACACCGGTGATGTTTAACAGACGGCTATGTCTGCCGGTTACGGTTCCTGCCTACGCACTCCGGCAGGGAAGTTTCCCGTAGTGTTTATCGTATCGGACGGTTTAAAGATGTAGGAACTGAGAAGTTTTTTCAACTTCTGAAAGACTTACCATACTTATTGTGGTTTCAAACACCAATCAGGATAATCTGACTCCCGTATTCTAGAGCCTATTCGAAGAGTTTGTGAGAATCTGTGTTCATGATAAATATCAAGATACCGAATGAGAGTATGACAGAGATCTGTAACATTGTTTGATGTAATTTGAAGCTTTTCTCTGACAGAATGAGCTTCACTGCTGGCAATTATGATTATCTCCAGAATCCGACCGGCTACTGATACAAACAAACTGTATTACTCCCCGGTCGCTATAACTTCGACTAGTTTACGCGTCAAACGAAACAATAGATTCAGTGAATAAATTATAGGAAAAGCCTAACCACAAGGTTAGTTCTTGTAAATAAAAACGATGGTTTTTATGGAGTTCTACATGGCTCTTGATTCTGGGAATTTCTGAGGTCATAATAAGTGTGGTAGCGGTGCAAGTCAGTATCTGAATCAAACTGACTTTTATGAAGTGTTTGGAAATGACTGATGATCACGACAGAAGATACCTTGGTAAGCCGAGCGAATTTTAAAGAAATAGGAGGTTGATTCGTCTGGGCTTAAATTTAATAGGAAGCAACGACTTTTTATGACCCACTCGGCCTCATTAGTAGATCCTGTAATGGTTCCATATCGTTTTGTCGGTCGCTTACATGAGAACGGACTCGGCGTTCGATTCTTAGTCTCGACCCTCATTATATTTATCCTTTGAAAGCTCATAGCTAAGGAAGTAAATATTAACTTCTTTTTTGATCATTTTTGTTTCTGACATTGATATCTGCGTGAACATTTGAATAGAAAAATTATTAACATATCCATGTCTGAAGAGATAGGGTTTAGTTTAGTTATAGTGATGACGCAAATGACAAATAATAACAGAATAATCACTAAAAATCCAGATTCAGACGTCAATGACCTAATATTATGCCGTTTTAGCGTAGTGAAGTTCTAAATTCCGGAGTTTGTGTATCTCGTTTTTAAGCTGGTTTCGTTCACTAAGTTACCAATTCAGATTCAAATTTGTATAGTAAGGACAGATGGTCTACGGCCTTTTTCATTCCATCTCTAGTATGCTTCTGTGAGTGTCCTGTATTCTTGCGAACGAGTCAGTTGAATTGGCGCACACCATTACTTTGGGTAACAGGTTCTAGAATTTATGACTCGATGTGAAAACCTATATGCCACGAGTGTTTTGTTAATTCTTTTCTTTTCTGATCGCCTGCTAGGTCCTCTGGTATGTCCAGATCTAGTGTGAAGAACAAGAGAGGATATATTGTGGCCTAAATCATTTTTTAGTATACATCAAAATCAGACAACCTCATAATCTGCTATGGAACAGAACAGATCTAGCTTTGCAAATCTCTTTTCATATGGGTAAACCCGTAGTTCTGGAATTACATGAACAACTACACTCCGTACTATTTTAACGATGTTCGAGTCACCTTTTAGACAGGGGCCTGCAGCCTGAACGCAGATTTCAAGCTTAGTTATCACCAGGGTTGTGCATACTGTAGTGAACATGGTAGTATCTAGCTTGGTGAATGTCCTTCTTAGAGCCCATAGGGTTATAAACCCCCTAGATGCAACCTCACGGCAGTGAACCGTCATCTTGACTCACTGTCATTTCAGGATCCTTTTGAGACCAGACCACTGGTAAAGACGCATTCTCTATTCTGCACCTATTTATTATGTGTCCTCAAAATGCATGTAGACATACTTTGCCGCGTTGATAGGCAGATAATCACAATATTTAAGTCTGTCTAAAGCGCGCATATTCACCTGCGTCTCACGTTATTTTTACATTATTAGCGTACGATAACATTGGGGACTCAACTACACTTGGAAGATTATTTACATATAGTATAAAAAGTAATGAACCTAGAACAGAATCTTGCAGTACTCCCCTAAGCACTGGTTTCCGGGTGGAGCACTTCGAATTTACTCTCACTTTCTGTTTATCATCTACCAGAAAGTCTATAAGCCATTTTAGGAGAGTTCCGGCAATGTCTAGACGTTCCAGGTTCAATGGCAGTCCGTTTGCCGGAACCTTGTCAAATGCTGCGCTTTGGTCTACATAAACAACATCCACTGACTTTCGATTGTCTAGAGCCTCCATCCATTGCTCCCTTGCTTAAAGGAGGTTTGTTGCGCAAGACAAACCTTTTCTGAAACCATTTTGTTCGCAGTTTTACAAGTTGTTGATTTACACAACTGGTCTTTATGACTATTCTTTCCAGTGTTTTAACTATTACTCTGGTGAGGCTAACAGATCTGTAGTTCTATATAAATTGTTTTGATCCTGTTTCATGTATGTGAGTGATGATTGTATCCTTCCAGCTCATAGGTAACACCTTGGTCAAGTGGAATATTGAATATCACAGTTAATAGGGCTGCAATATACTGTGCAATTTGTTTCAGGATTTGGGGTTTTTTATTTCATCCGGTCCTGATGACTTTACTGTATCTAAGGTGCTAAGAGCCTTAGGTACATAGTCTTGATCAAAGTCCACGGTGAGCAGACGGCATTTTGATTATGTATTCGGGTTTAGTTCTTCATCTAGAAAAGGTTCTTGATTGAAAAATGCTCCGAATTAATTTGCAATAGCCTCAACGTTTTCCTGATCATGTTCTATCATTTCAGATCCCCTGTCTTCCTTAATTAGATTGAGAGTCCCGAACTGCATCCTTGTTCTGTAATATATGTATGAGAACAGTCTCTTAGGCTGCCTGATTACAGATCGTGCCAACTGCATTTCACATTTTCCCTGAACTTCCCGGATTTTAATCATAAGCTTATTTTTTACTGTCCTGTAGCGCTCCATAGTGTTTGTTGTGCCAAGGCTGGTGGCAACATTCCAACAGTTCTTCTTTTGTCGAATTAAATGTCGAATATTCCAGACTATAAATGGATGGCAGTGCTCCTACTTCTATGAGACTGTTCAGGTTATATGTGGTTGAGTTACCTGATTGTATAACTGCCTGGAATGAGTCCATGCCTTTTGTATTGATTCCCTTGATTCAACTTCTCAGTTTTCAGCTGGCGCTGCAGAGTTGATTGCCTCCGCGTCGGCCTTTCATATGCTAGGATGGGCCGGAGCAACTGTTTGTCAGGCAATCACAGTCATGAATTTGAATAAGATAGCTGCATGATCGCTTATTCCTAGAGTTGGGGAAAGTTGTTTGACCGTCATCACCGTGTGTAAAGACTAAGTCCAAAAGAGACGATGAACCTAGTAAATCATATCTGGCGGGATCTCTAATAGGCTGTGATAGAGCTAGTGTAATTGAGGTTTCTAACAGTTCTCGATCGAATGCGGTTGTTGATGACCCTACTTCTAAGTTTAACCAGTTTATATACGATGTATTATAGTCGCCTACTATACGGCTTTTACCCTCATTACATCAGGAATTAAGTCTGTTTAAGAGAAAGCTGTAGATTTATGGTCTCCTCCGTTATTAGAAGTGACCTAATTATAGTATTAATCCTAAAATTGTGGATCTGTAGTGATGTAGCTGCCTAATCTATAAGATCTTAATTGGAAGTCAAATCATTGCCCAAACTGACGTATCGTATTGTAACATTCATCAATATGTGATGAAAAACACATTTAGGCTGGATATAGAACAATATATTTAATGTAGATAAAAATTATTTCACATAAGCATTACCAGCCTGCAAAGTCAAACAATACAATCCGATTGGATTCAATTAAATTCCTTCTTACCACCTTCTCTATCGTTGGTTTTTTCCCCATGATAAATGTTGAGTGTCTATTTTCCCAGCTGTCTCGTGTTCAGCTTTGAGGATTGTGTGTTTGGGACCTAATGCCACCACAAAGTCTTCTATTACACATTCTGGACTGCGGTATATTACAACTAATGCAATATCCTGCCGTCTACATTTCAACCTACAACGCGTCAGTTCACACGTCCCTGAATCTGTGACACTGTTTTAACAGCTTGTGTGGTTAGGGAACTTTTTGTGTACAGGATAACCCCACCTCCGCTGTTGTTTAGTCTACCAACCCTACTCGACAGAAAACCAATCAACTGAATTTTACTATCCAACACTTCTGACATAAACCATGTTTCTGAGACAGCAATGACATCCAAAGCTTCCATATCCACCATTGTCTCCAGCTCCACCATTTTATTTTGTAGGCTTCAGACATTTGTTTGGCACAACTTTAACTTTGTAGAGAACGTCTATTTATCACCTAGAGTGCTTTGAAGATCGTTTCGCTCCAAACTTTTACAATTTGAAAACTCTTAAGTACGGTTTTTTCACCGTTTATTTCCACCTCTGACAATCGTCTCTTAATACGATCAAACAGGCTGAGATCCTCCTGAAAGTGTATTCAAATCCAATCACTTTGCATGAGTTCTCTGGTATGAATCTTTTTTCTTTATCTGAAGCAACCTCAACCTTTAAAGGATGGCTTTTCTGAGCACCTTCAGAGTCCTATTCTGTAAATCCTGTTCTATAAAGCTTGTGAATTCTGACTCCTGAAACTTTCTGGAATAGGCTTGCTCATTAAGGACTTAATGTGGCTGAGGTCGTGCTCAAATCTAGCCTTTGTCTTTTTTTCCAAAGATTCTTGCTAACTTGTGAAAATCGCTGGCCTATTGATGAAGTCCGTCTCAACACGCAGTAGAATTTTAATTCATCAAATCTTTCTACATTCCGATTCGGCATCACACGTAGAGATCTCACTCCAAGTTCTTACTTCTTTTCTGGGTTCGACTTTAAGCCAATCATTTACCTGATTTTTTCTCTTGATCACATCTTCTACACCGCTCAGACTTTTCTCTTCCATAGTCCGTTTTGCGTTGATATGTGAATCCGTAACTGAAACCAAGGATTCACATTCCTTAGTGCTGCCTATATAATGTTTCTTCTGAGAGAATGTTTTCTTTGTCCTTTTTTTAATGCCTACATGTGCATGCTTGTTATCCGCTTCTTTAATGGTATACACCTTGATGGTTTCATTTACATCCAAAGATGGGCTCACGATAACACTCGCAATTTTCTCGAAAAATAAATTCTGCTGATCTATCGCTGCCAGTCTACTTAAGTACAATTTCCTAGCCATGTTCAGCAGCTCAGTCGTCTTAAGAATCAGAAGAGACTTTGTAGAACAGCGTGCTTTGCACCGCCAACGTGATAGTGGCTTGTGGCACCTTTTATATGCAGCCGGTATGAGTCCGGTGCACACATTGCGGTACCGCTTATTACAGTTGTCACATTGCATCACATCATCGACCGGGTACTATCATGCAGGTTTGCCACAACGATGTTTTACTTGTGCGACAAAATTGTTTTTTGATCTCACAGGAAGAACAACGGCGAAAACTGATCTTTGGGAAAAATGCATCTTAAGGCTTGATAAATGACAAACACTGAAAATAAAAAGCGGAAGTTTATATATTACTGTGCCTAACAATGATAAAAAAATCCGACCTCGGTAGATACAAAAACCCTAACACCCTTGGATACGAACAAATACTAAAATATGTACTCAACGAGGACAAAATATCAGTGCCTCGTTTTTATATCGGTACTCAAAAATTACGAATAATAAAACTCTCTAGAAAAAGGCGATACTCTTGGAGATTATTTTAACTGGAATAAATTCAATTAAAGCAAAAACTGTAGTCTTGATAAGTAATTAAACGACCAAAACTATAAAATATACTCAGTCTTCAGTGATAAGGATAGGAGGTCTATCAACCTTTATTAATCCTTGCAGTCTGTAATACCGTGGAGGTCCAAACTCGTTTTGAATATATCAACACAAGATGCTGTTATTACTTGTTCCGGTAGAGAATTCCAGTAATTTACTAATCTGCGCGAGAAACGAAACCCCAGACGTAAACAGTTTGATCTCAGTTTTTGAACTTTCTTTGAATGTCCTGTCAAATTATCAGTCCTAGACGGAAGATAAGACATGTTAATACCAAGGTTATCGTCCAGTATACCATAAGCCTATATTAGATCACCCGTATTCTACGGTAAGATAACGGAAATAGGTTGAGTTGTCTCAATCTGTCTTCATAAGATAGGCCAGATAGACCTCTTTTCATCTTAGTACCTCGTCGCTGGACTCTTTTTAGCATGTTTGCTTCATACTTGTGGGCGTCGAGTCACGTTTGACTATGATCATCACTACCTCCGAGTAAACCAGAAATCAGAAGGCAATTGAAGGTTGTAGCAAGATATATTTGTTGGAGATCTACTGGTATCGAAGTAATACCGAGTACAAGTGGAACTGATGAGCGAACGTGAGTTCGTGCAGGGTCACGAACAACGGAAGAATGTATGTGCTTAGTACAGTTAAACAAACAAGTACGGTAAAACAATCTTTGGCACAGTTGGTTATAACAGTAATTGTTTCCATTACACCGATCGCGTTCTGTTGATAAAAATAGGTCACTACACTTAAAACAAGGACTCGCTGCTTGAATCCCATATTCTAAATGTGGTCGCACGTAAATCCCGTATAATAAGTCGGAATTTCATCATCTAAGTACTGGAAAGACCTACGAATAGACTATAACCTTTCGCAGCAGCAGGCTTACAGTGACTGATGGTTTTGACATCACTACTTAATATGACTCCTAAATCTTGATAGTTTCTTACTTTCGGTAGCACGAATCCACATTTTGTGTAGTGATACGAATCATCATAGTTATTTATTTGCATCACGACATTCTTGTTGGGAGTTACTTCTAGTGACCACCTGCCCAACCATGCCACCAATGAGCTAAGATCATTCTGTAATACTGTCTTATCGGACATACTGTGTATGGGTCTTCAAATCTTTATGTCATCAGAGAAGAGTAGGACGGATGATTTCGCTATAGTTGGTAATTCATTCACATAAGGCAAAAAGAGAAAAGGACCGAGAATTGTGCCTTTGGGAACTTCACTTTTTACAGGTACCCACGAGGAGAGCGCTCCATTAGCCCTTACTCTTTGCCTACTGTCATGAAGAAAGCCCTCCACACATTTGGGTGAGGTGTAACCTGATCGTATATCATGTCCCTAGTTTTAAACGTGAATAAAAAAACAGCGTGATCGCTGTTCATCAACAGTGGAAGAATATTTAAGTCGACCATATCCTCAGTATCATGAGTGATTACTAAGTCCAAAAGAGAACCTTGTTTAGCACCAAAACGTGTGGGTTCGGATACATGCTGCACTAATACATGCTCCATTATTGTTATCACGAACCTACTATCAAAGACGTTTATAGATACTTCCGTGGTCATCTTAGTCCAACTAATATCATGTGCATCAAGGTCCCCTATTATCAAACATCTGTTATTTGCACTCCAAGGACGAATGTGCTCTAAAATAAAGTCATCAGCTAAGCAGAATTGGCTGCTATAGATGACACAGAGCATAGATGTGCCATATCCGGTAGCCAATTCACAGCTAATGACTTCACAAGTACCGCCATAATTGGATTCGCTAGCAGAGGAGTGGATGTTTATATTATTGGTTATATATGAAAGGACGCCAGCTCCTTTTCTACATCTATATTTATCACCCCTAAGGTAGTGGTGTCCGGATAATTCTGGATTGATGTCTAAGTCATGGACTAACCAAGTTTCTGTCACTACTACAATGAGTGGCTTTAGTCTGTCCATTAATGCTTCTAGTTCGTAGAACTTATTTCTTAGACAACGAGCGTTGGAGTATAAAACTCCTTAGTAGAACGGCCTATCCACACAGGCCTTGGTAGCAATCGTTTCCCAGACCTGACTATCCAAAAACCCACTAATCGGAGATTTTCCTCACAATTTTGTCGACGGGTTTCTAGTTCAGCTAGTCCTTTTTTCCTTTTTATTCTATCTTCAAGAGACATATCAGGTCTAACTCGGATGTCGGAGTTGTCGTGACTACGAGCGCTACATAACAGGAGATCACGTTGCTTCTCCGACCCTAGTAGTACCTTAGGGAGTCTGCATGGTCGAGATTCAACATTGTCCTCGGTCCTTTTATCCATTCTGACCAGTTTTTTTTGCCTGAACTCCCCCAAAGTTATCCGGTTAGATACTACGAATATTATTATTCAGAGATCTTATGGATACATAAGTGTTGTGAAGAAACTATTGCCGGTTTCTTCAAAAATGCAATGATACACAAGTTTCAATAATGTTAGCATTATATTCGTCATATTTGAAAAAAGAGCGTAATAATAATAATAAATCAGGTTCTGTGTAATTTAGAAGAATATTGAATTGAGTTTAAGGAACGAAAGGAAGAAAATAAGGGAATAGAAATAAAGGGGACGTGAAATATGCAAATAGTTTAATAGCCGTGTTTATGAACACAGAACAAGAATAAACGACTATGTATGTATTGTCAAATTAGTAACAAAAATAAAAAATGATTAAGAGAAAATAACTTATTATTGCAGTAAGATATGACGCTAGAATAAATGTTCGTGCAGTCATAGTTTGGAGTGATGCTATGAAAGTCTCAGTTAAGGGAGAAGGAAAAGGAAATATCAATATTTTCATAGTGAGGATAAAACGAGTCTGGGAAGTTAATTTAAATGTAACACAAGTAATTGTCTTAATTACAAATTTCTTAATCTTAAGAATAATATTTATTTAGAAGGAAAAAAGGGAGAGAAAAGTGGACACCTAGTGAAAGGGTTCAACCATGATAATAATAATTGTGTAATGAATATCGACCTCTGAAGTATACCAGCAATTTAGAAAAATAGAAAATATCCTTAAGTGCACTCGAATAAATACATGTAGATTTATGTAATAACTTACAGAGTGATATCGGATATTAATACAAACATTTGTACAATGATAAATAAGAACGATGCTATAAAAGTCACAATTAATTTCAAAAGACAATCAGGAATTAAATATGTTTAGAGGAATAAGAAGGGATAAAAAGAACATATAATGTGTCGGGTGATCAATGGTGATATTAATAACAGTAATAATTATAGGTACGAACACAAACAGACCTTATATATTAATATGAACAGAAAGAAAATAAAGTAAAATAGACGTTAAAAGCTTCAAAGGTTACATTTCGCTTTTCGATCAATTAGGTGGTGAAGAACCTTGTTTGTATAAATCATTATTAAATACATAGATATTCAATAGGTGACACAATCCACTTTCGGAAAGAAAATCATCAACGAGACTTCTGATACGGGTTGTAGTTTCATTGCAACGGAGGTTCACTGGGAGTCTGTTCCACATGGTTGAGTAGCGAATAATGATTAAATTCTGGTGTAAGTTTTTGTGGGTTCTTGGAATCACTAGAATATTTTCCTTATTACGTAGACTGTGGGGTGATATCATAGAGTAGGAAGGGGTGGATAACTAAGAGTAGGAAATACCGTTAATAAACCGGTAGATAAAGACAAGGTTTAATTTGATATGTCTGATCCAGAGAGGGTTGTTGACATCTTTGGTGATAGTCTTTGTTGTCGGAATATCCCAGAACAGTTTTAGTGAACATTCTATGAACACCTCCAATTTTAATCAGGTCATTATGCCTGCAATTACTGAAGACTAAAATACTATATTCAAGAATGGGTAAGACACATTTTCCGTATAATAAAAATTTCGATTCGATCTATAGATGGGTTGAAAAGTGAGAATTCTCTACTACCATATTTCACAAACGATGAAGGGATCCCGTCGATTCAACCATCATAAGACTTTTTCATGGCAGCTATGGCCTGCTTGATGTTGGAGGCTATAAAATCAATTTTCGATAAATGTTTAGACGTCAGCGTTGGGAATGTAATGATAGAGATTTCAGTTTCAGTTTTGTAACATTGCGAGAAGTGCTTGCTGAATTTTTTGCAAATAATATTAGGGTTGTCAACAACGCTTCCGTTAACTATGAAGAATTTAGTTGTGCCAAGGGAATTTGACTTCACACGGGACTTAAAAAGCCGAAGTATTGATAGTCCTAGGCGTTTATTACGTAGGGCTTTATTTTCTATATTCACGAAATATTCTCCTAGCTTCTCTAAATCATGCGCGTGTCTAATTTTGGGACCAGGGTCGTTTGACTCCAGTAATTTGCTCACAATAATATTCGATGAGACTAGATTCTCCTTCTCACTCATGCCTGGGTGGAATTCTCCCTTACTATCAAACTTTGGCAGTGCATTTTGTGGCCCACAATGGGAGTCCACAAATAGCTTACTAACCAGCTGTGTACTGCCTACAGTTTTTTTCCTTTCGTTTCGTTTCCTCCATACTGTGGTCCATTTTTCAACACTCAGGACACCGGGACAATTTGGAACGGTGACAGTTTTATCCAGATCTTCAATTCACACTGGAGGTGCATGATTAACAATGTTAATGTCAGGTGGCACTTCTTTTCTAGTTAACGGTAGCAGAGATTTCACTTTTCCATCAAACACAGTCGGGTGTTTGAGGCGCCTCGTAACAGCAGGTAGTGCACTGACACATTCCTCACTGTCAGTGTTCGTGTTATAAGCGCGTTTTCTTACAGGTCAAAGTCAATAGGCTTATAGCCTCCTGTATTATTAACGTCTTATTTGCACAGCAAAACATGCAAAGTCAATGTGAGTTAGGCTTCGAACATCTTTTGTATGCGGTGGGACTTAAACGGGTGCACATCTTATGAAACTAATTTTTACATTCATCAAACCGCATTCCTTCCTCCACAGAGAACAAACAGTTTGGTTGTCCACATTTGTGAGTACTACCAACCATTCTAATCAGTATGAACACAGTGTCAGTCAACGAGTAAAAGGGTACCACAAAACAAACTTTAGCAAGGTTTCAAATCTTAAATAAAGTACTTTCATTTAGACCAAGAATGATTTTGATGCAATAATTACACAAAAACAAGGATAGTCACAAGAAGTATAAAATCACTGCCCTTTATGAAACGCTCTCGAATTATAGCTGAGAGAAAAACTACCACTATTCTTTTTAAGTAGCTCAATCTGATGTGAAACCTCCTGTATATAAAAAACAGTTTAAACACAGATCACAAGGATTGATCGACTGCTTACTTATGCTCAGCGAATTTGAAGTTCTGTGTCATTGTTTAGTTGTTTCGTGACCAGGGTCATCTGAATAAGCGCATATTTGGGGATGCGAATTATGAGTGGGATGTTCTCAGGGATAAAACAGTTGGAGTGCAAACTGAAATCACTTGACGAACTTGACTTCGAAGTAAATATTTGACGTTTTTACTATTTAGGATTTGAAGGCTTTAAAGGAAAAAGCTATTTGCTTACTAAAATATAATCAACAGTTAGAAAATATTATATCAAAGCTTCAAAAACAAGAAAATGAAGTCCCAAAAGTCACCAAACCTTTCATTTTTGACAGGTCAGTCTTCCGTTTCAATCATTTGGTAGGTATAAGAAGCGCCATATTGCGTTAAAAGTATCGTATTTGGGCTGGAATTACGGTGGATTGGCTCCTCAAGGTTGTCTCGCATTAACCGTCATGGACCGTGTTTTCGACGCACTGGAAAAATCCAAACTCATTGAAAATAGGCACGTTTAATTTTATTTCATTTCAACAGAAACGAGTGCAATTTTTCAGTTTGTGGACGAACTGACAGAGGAGTTAGTGGGCTGTGCCAAGTAATTCAGCAATACTCAGTATTTATATTACTGCCGTTCAGGTTGTTTCTCTTGTTTCGCGTTCACTTATAGCTAGAGGGGTCGGAGTTATTGAAGACTCTGGTTCTCGTATCTCTGAGCGTCAGGGTTAGATAGTTTGACGACGTAGTATATGCTTCTGTAGATGTTCCTGACAAAGAAATGGACTACGTTTCTGCGTTGAACAGAAATCTACCACGCGACATCCGAGTCCTAGCCTGGTCTCCCATCTCACCAGACTTTAGTGCAAGGTAAACTGGTTATTCCTCAAATTAATCTTGTAGGTTTACGTGTTGCAAAAGATCTTACGAATATTATTTCCCTGAAAGCGGTCTAGATACTAAAGTAAGTGGTTTTATTCCGTCATGTATTTTTAAAGTCAATGATGGACGCGGGTAATCGGCTCGTCGGAGTACATGATTTCAGAAACTTCTGTACTTCCCGAATCGAAAAAGATACTGTGACTTTCATACGTGAAATTTTCGAAGTGGTTATAAGCGATGTAGACTCGTGTGATCAGTAAGTTTCAGATTCTTTTAGTTGCTTTCCCGATATTTTGAGTAACTCGATTCAGTAGTTTTACAACATGATGCTTTAATGTTGTCCAATCAATGAACGTCGTTTATTTCTTCTCAGTGCTTTAGTTTGTGGCAAAGTTGAAGTAGTTTTTAATAGTGACCGCATGCACTTGAGAAATGAGTTTGTAGTGAAAGTCTTGATACGCCAATTTCATAGAAATTATTTTGGGCTATAATCCACCTTTTATCGGTTAAATTGTATTATTGTTATGCTCCTACATAGCACTTGGCAAAAGTCAGAAGTGATGGATGGAGATTTAAACAGCTGTATACTGAAGTAGTTGAGATGTGTTGTATATGTCTAGTCGCCACCTAGCTTATGCGTAATGCTGAAATAGAATTCACTTTAAAAAAATCTATAAATAGCAAACTAGTTCTAGTGTACATGTCCAATATGTGAATTGAATATTTTATTCGAATTCTGTGGTTTTGTATCGCTTGTTTCTTGGAGCTTAGTTGTTCCAATTTGTTTGGACTTACAAGTAAGGAGAAAGTAAACAACCAGTACCATTTTGATTTATTTAGTCGTTATTTATGAGTGACATATCCCTTAAGTATTTTAGTCTTTCATGGTTTGCAGTTAATTTACCGTCATTTACTACTATCTGTAAATACAACTAACACAGTCCTGAAGAGATTTATGGCAAAATGATTACAACCTTTTCATTTACACTTCCCAAGTTTAAGTTTCATTCGTCCTCAAATATAAACCGAACTCCCGTGAAATATTCTTACCTTCTGAGGGTTCCCACCTTTACGTAACAGGTAACTTAATTTTGCTAAATACCAAACATTTTGTATATGTATCTAGATTTTGTCACTTGCCGACCGATTGTTATCGTATAATTCAATAAATTTTGGAGTAGTAATTTAGTAGTATCATTAAAAGTATATTCAAAATTGTCCAATATCAATACATGTACCTGTATATCAACTAACATATTTTCAATTCTACCTTAATAATGTTATTAAATAAATAATAAATTCTACTTTTTAGTCACTGCAAGTTATGTCGCATTAGCATATCGGCTTCGGGTTTCCTTTATCACCAAATACGGTATGTTATGTCCGTCTTGTTTATGGTAGGAAGGGGTTATGAAAGTCCATCAGTAAGTTGATTCTTACACTAATTATTTACATTTTATATGACTAATGGATGTTTGATTTCATGGACTATCAATCATGGTGATTTTGATTTTCTTTTTTCAATCTTGGGAGTTTGTACTTAATGTGGTTTAGGTAATTGAATCGGGGTATTGAATTCCAGACTCCCATAAAAATATATGCACAACTACGAGATTTAATCTATTTGTCGGTATCCATTTATTAAACGAAGTTTATCAGAATTTTGTGATATATTTGCGCAATACATTCCGAACAATCTGATCACATATACTTGTTAAGAACATTTATATATAAAAATTAAAAGGTCAACTAGACAGGTTAAAGGTAAGCCGTAACAAATAAAAAAAAATAATGTTAAAGCACATAAAAACAAATGTGATTACCACTCTGGATAATAAATCAGTATTACCAGGGTAGGTTAAACGTAAGGACAAATTGATTTTGGAAACATAAAGAGGGTTTCAATTTCCGTAAGGCTTAGGCTTCAATGAACCTTAGTATACTTCCTTGAAGGCTTTTGTATAACACTACGAATGCTGATTTGATGTCAACCTTATGACCAGTCTCAATCAAATGTTTCGCAATGGAGGATTATGTCTGTCTATCCTGTGATCTTATTTGATCATTGGGATCCATTTGTTTCTGCAACCATTCCGGTATGTGTTCGCCCATCCGTAGTTGCAAATCACGATTGCTCCTCCCTATGTACGTGTTTCCGTGCTGTTTGGTGAAACATAGACCTTGTCTTTCCGATAATGACAAGTTGAGCTGCATGAAATGTCCTAACCAGTTGATTGGTAACAAACTCCATAGATGCAAGACCACTGCTAGTAGGCAGTCGATTGTGCAGTGCATACACTCTTTGTGTTCTCTCAAATTTTAATCTCCTCATTCCTCCTTGTCTCTTTTTCTTTCTCTTCCCAAATTTATTTCACTGTATTATACTCTTTAGATAACATCTCCAAACCCTAATCTTTCCGATTACTGCGTGTACTCTTACTACCTCTACCACTACGGGATTTGAATCGACAACTGCATCTCTGTGCTAATATGGTGTGGCAGCTCGAACTGATGTACGTACGTATGAAATTCTACGTTGTTACTGACTGACTCTGTTATCTGCTTTACGTAGTAGGAGATCCGTATGATTAGTTGTTTTTGCACTTCAAAAGAGGCATCATGCATAAAACAGTATGCATACAGCTGTAATCCTTGAAAAAACATATTCAACACTACTTGGCAATAACTTTCCGTTATGTTTAGTTAACATTTATTTTTTCTACTTATAGATTAGGGATTAAAAAAACACATTGATTTTATTTTATATTAAAGGTTATTGATGACATGTTGGATTTGAGTAAGACTCCCGCTAAACCTCATTATCACCTTGCAGCTGGTAAGTCTCTGAACAGTAATACATATCCCCCAAAGACTTCCCGTTGTTATTTATTGCTGGCACCTACCCAGAATCTTGTTTAAATTGGGAAACAAGTGAAGGTATGTGGATAGTTGCTTCACTTTACAATAAAATTTCTAGCTGCTCAACTAGATTTGGTCAAACATTATCAGAAATTGTGGTCAGAATACGAAATCCGGTAGAAATATTGTACTTTTCTTTAAACGATTTTTATCCAAATTGTTTCCAGATCAGCTATTGTCAGAAGAATGTTGAATTATGTTGAAAGTATGTTTGCCTATCATTGTGTTCCATAACTATATGGATTCCCGCTCTTTTAATTAGCTTACTAGGATTCTTAATGAGGGCATTGTGTGAATTCAAGCAGTCATATTGTGTAGTTACTCATGCATAACATAGTGCTTTGCAGGTGTTCGATATAAAAAAGTACAACGACCAAAGAGTCGATAGTTAGTTCTGAGTACAAGTGTATTCGTCATTGTTTGTATATATTGCGCTCCCAAATCTGATCATTCTCCTTCCAACTACAGGACTAATTATCGAAACTTCTCTCTCTGGTAACCTGAATTTAAGTACGAAGACAGTATCGCTTCTTTTCACACAAATTTGTTATTAACTTGATTTTATCAGCATACAACTATATCCAATATATTTCTTGTTACAGGTACCATTCCAAATAGCTCACTAATCAATCATCATTTGGATGAAATATCTCCAGAGGCTAAATTTATTAGCACTTTAGAACTGTCTAGTAAGAAAACTGTAATTAAGAAGCTATCCACAAGACATGTGGAACTTACTGTGGATGAGAAAATCGAAAATTTACGTAAAAAGAGGAAAATAGACACGTGTAATTTGGAAAAACCCATAGAAACAGAAATTACTGAGCAGTGTACTTGAAAATCTCCTTAAACATGTATTACGTTGAACAAGCCTTTTTTTCTTCAAAATTATGGTGAAAAGGTTTATAAAGTCTCTGAAAAACATTACAAATAGTAGAACCATCTGCTGTTTATGACATTACACTCATACAAGAGCATACTTGTTCCTTATCTATCAGTAAGTATTAAATGAGAAATAACCTGTGCTTGAAGCATTTTAACCTTCTGATGCTAATTAGATTTAGGTTTATATGCAATGAGATAACCTAGTAGAATCGGAGGGTAAACACCAATCTGTAGTGTCAAACATATAATTAAAGCAGGTCGTAGGATTAGTCTTAAATTAACTTTTTGATGTTTCATAAAAATGATCCAGAACCAATGATTAGATTTGCTGCAATCTTAACAATACGGAAATTCAAACCCTCCTGTGTGTTCAAAAATAATCAGTACTGACAATAAACCTACCCTGATAATATTGATTTCATTTTACTATTCGTTTAGTTCAGCCTTTATTTTTGTAAAAGCATTTCAGTCGCCCTTCATATTAGCCTAAACATAAACAGTCACATCAATAAAAATGGCGTTTCGATTGTTACAGGTTGAGATACAATTTAAAAACACGCAGCATTCAAGTAAACTCAGTTATACCATCCATAAGCTAAATGTAGAAGAAAAGAACACTCAAAATGAAATCGTTGTAGGTAATGTATATAGTAAACATGAAATATAACATCTGTTTTCAAATATTTATCACGTGGGAAAATGTGAAGTGATTTTGCTCTTATGAAATATATATGTATATTACCTTAAAGAATCTCCTTGTTTTAGGATGAAAGTGAATGAGTGAGTGAGTATTTGGAAGTAAGAAGAAATAAAATATAAAAGCAAACATGCCTTCATATACGTAGACGTAATTGATAAATGAAATATCACAATTTTACGAATATGTACATACACAAGCACATATTTATCAATTCAATGTAATCATTTAACTTGTCACTATGGCAGGTTAACAAGCGAGTTTGCTGCCCCTCGATCACGATCACTCCGTAACTATGAAATCAAAAGAAAACATTTCAGGGATTTTTATTATAAATGGTTTTAAAGTGATCTTCAGTTACGAGATAATATGGTTTAAAGACTAGAACCCCAATATTTGGAAACAACTTTGTAGGTTATAGCACTAAGCCACACCTGAAACGGTAGTTATACATGGCACCAAATAAATATATGCATCCCGTAGTAAATATAGATGTAATATAAATACTTAATAGATTACAAATCTTTGTCCAGAATTAACTGATGATAGTCTAGTCATCCATAAGGAATAAGACAGTCCAATAATGGAAGCACAAAACTTAGCACTAGTATTCAGGATGCTTAATTTGTCGATAGTTTTATTTTTACCTGTCAATTTCTGGAGGGAGGAAAATAGCTGATGAAACTAACTTGACTGACCAGATAAAAGTAAGTTGGAACCTGCGCGTAAGCAGCTGAAAGCAAAGCGCTTTAATCCTTACGCTACTGTTCATCTCTTCAGACAACGCGAAACCCAAGCTTCACTAAAAACATAGTTGTCAAATAGCAATAAAATACGAAAGTATACTGAGAAATTAAAGGTACATGAATAAATCTCGATGTCTTACTCGATCTAATGATGAACGGTGATGTCTTTTGCGATTTGGCTTCGTTCGATTACGTACAGATGTCATATCTAACTTAAGCAATGGGTTGTTCATAAACACATTCGCATCCCTACTTCCTTGTTGACCTTTTATGATGGATGGATTTTTCACATTATTATCAGAATTCGGTGAATCACATCTCTTGTTTGACACTTCTGTATGTAACAAATAATGTGGAAGTCCATAGATAGAAGATGATCTCTGGCGCAAACCCCTGTCTTCTGCATTACTGGATTGGGGGTAAACATCATGTCTTAATTCGGGATCAGATGCTGTAACCGGAGAATGTGCACAGTCTGTGGAACTTTCATCATCTTCTAAATAACCATCATCTTCCAAAGATCTAAAGGAAGACAGACTGTATTTAGCAACGTGTGCGGATTTCTCAGATGCATTAACCACTGGGTCGAGATCACTATTCATTATTAAATTCCCTGTTTGACTGTTGTCATACGCTTGCAGACCATAATCAGATTTATATTTCCGTAAATGATTAGGGTGGACACCACTTATAATCAAATTGTTTAGGACTGGAGCACGATTTACATTACGTAAGACGTCTGAATTTCGGTATGAATAACTGCTACCGACATTTAAAGATAAATCGTAACAATCACTTAGAAAACGTCGTCTACTCTTGGAAGACAGATTATTCTTCAAAAAGTCGAAAATATGCTTTTGTTCTTCCTTGCGATATTGTTCATTTGAAGATGAAATTTTCGAACTGGATCCAGACTGTAAACAGTGATCAGTATCAAAATATCGTGATGTTGAATCTGAAACAACGGTGTGTGTAGATTTCGGAAATTTCCTTACAGCAGTTATACTGCTACCACTTGAAACAGTAGGATCGGTATAGGTAGAAATATCAGTTATAGTAATTTTACTATCAATATCAGGTAACTGAGGGAAATTTTGTACATTGGTACCATCTGTTCTATGGTACTTATCAGAACCTGTTTAAAAAAAACAAATGGTGTGTTGTTAAGTTCAAAGCTTTTATTACTAGAACCAAAAAACCAAATACTATGTATAGTAACTGTAAAAGTCTTTTGATTACTTCAAGTACCAGATATGCAAACGCATGTTATTCTTATATATAATCGTTATTCTGGTCGTAGATTTTCCGCTGGACCTGTGAAACAAACTAAACCGTTATTTTTTTAATAACACCGTCTGATTGTAAGTCAATATCTCATTTATAAAGAATGGTAGACAACCTAAAAACTACCTAAGGCATTCTTTTCTTCTGCAGTTGGCATAATGAATATATTTTGCCTTCTCCCTTGCTCTTTGTCTTCCCCTGAGTGGCGATGCAAATTACAATAATATGTTACACACTTATGTCATGTCGTATATTGTTCATAAGTTCTCTTGTTAATGGGAGCGAAAACTGATACATTTTATTTGAAAACAAATATCCCAATGAATAGTATTCTATACATTAGTAAATACTGTGATTTACAGGTTGGGTTACATATAATAAGGTAAACTGTACACCCTGGAAAATTACTGTTGCATCTTCAAAAACAAATCTTTGGATTATACTGGGGTCAGCGTGATCAGATTATCGATTATTAAGAACAAGTACACCTATATTTGGTCTGTAGGATCGATGATCTAGACTTTAACGCTTATCATTCCTCAAGCAACCTCTAACTCAGTGTTTATTTATTTATTCAAACACGTAAATATTGGTACAAAGGGGCACCGAACACATATGCGTCACACAAGTCACTTGATTTTTCTGTGGGCTGTGATACTGCCCGGGTGTTCAGACTGAAGTAGGCAGTTTTGTTAGAGGGCCACACCTCGAACCCTAGACCTTAAGGTCTGATCCACAAGGCAGTGGAGCAACGTCAGGCGATGCAGTGCCATGGTAACCGGCAACCAACGATTGGTTCATACGCCACTTTTTCCTCCAGGATCCTGGAGATCATGTGCACCATTGGTTTGGAATCAGAGTTTTTCAACTCCCCGAACATTCCCTTTAGTCTTTTCAATTTCGTGAACAATACCTCCGCGAGGAGGCAGTGAGTGAGACATCCCTGGCATTGGCTGTATACGCGTGGCCATGTGAGAGCATTTCAAGAGGGAGAGCTGACTCTCCCCACCGTACCAGGGCATTTTAGGGCCAATCAGAAAACAAATTAGCAAGCGGATATTTTTTCTACTGTACTTAATCAGATTTCATACTATGATGTAGCTAAAATATCTGACAGTACAACAACATAAAACTTTACAGTGTATGTACAACACAGCCATGAGTGATAAAAAAGAAGGAAAAGGGAAGCAGTTTATAATAAATCTCAATAATAAGACGTATATGAGACAGTTTATGTGTTAGACAACAGCTTGCAAGTAAGTAAATATAAAAATATAGTACTCCAAATGTCTGATATAACTATCAGATACGACAAAGAATAGGAATAATTTCAAGTATAATAGATATGACAGCTTAAATCCCCTTCAATCTGACAGCTACACAATAAGTTTACAAACTATACTGGCCTCATATCTATATACAAAACAGCAAGCCTTATCTTTGTTCCATTATCGACATGTTGAGGTTGCATATTTGCTAACCAAATCGATCTTAAACATTGTGAAGGACAATATTTACTACATAGTGTTCATTAATGAAATAGTATAAACATATATTTGTACAATGACCATGTGAGCTCGAATTTCTAATATATTCAGAATGGATGTAATCCGTTTATCGATCAGTTTTCTACCTTACTGAGTAATTTCTCCACAGACAGATGGACTAGTATATCGTAAGTCATACGTCAACACTGTTATAATGATAGAACCAACATGTGAATAATTTGTGCAAATGCATAATTCACTCAAAAAATGAAGATAAAACTATCAGCTAACTGACTGAGTCAATATTGAGGAAATCGAAGTTGTCTTTTACATGTAGAGTATCAAAACAAGATAGTTTGACTGTGAGTTAGTAGGAAAATATTTGATCATCAATAATAGTGAACACTGTAAATAACTAATAATGCTGCGACCCTTTTTATTGTATCAAGTAGTGTTACATCGTTGATTATCAAGTTAGTACTGGATACTGAGTTTATGTACATGTAGCCTTCAAATCAGTCTATTGTATCCCTTATTCTCAAGGATTCGACAGTTCGCTTATTACACACATAACAGGGCCAATGAATTCATTCACAAACACGTAAAATATATGTGAAAAATAATTGTGTACAATGTTATATGAACCGGTTATATTCATGATCTAGACGATCAATTTATATTTATACGCATAACATCTTAAAGCACTCAACTACAGTAACTAGCTAATTGAAGCAATCATTCGTTATTATTACTTGGTCATTATTTGATAACATACAATATAATAACTTTACCCATAAATTCTGAGTAATCTATTAATCATTCGTTTTCGGAACTTGCACTAACTAATAACCATTATTACCCTTATTAATGTAAAATTAATAAAACTTCAAGAACCTACCACTGTTTTTCCATAAGAAATGTTATGAAACATAAATTAGCAGAGAAAAAACACCTACCTGAAGAATTCACACCTTTGGATGTTTTAGCTACACATTCAGCTAGATCAATGAATGTGGGCTGATCACTAAAACTCTGTAAGAAAAGAACAAGGATATATATATATATATATATATATATATATATATATATATATATATATATATGAATTAGATAGAGGAAAAAACCAAAATCTATCAATGGTCACAAAAGAATCTTATTTTAATCCACTGTATGATTAATTAAGACAATTAAAGGATTATTCTCACTTAAAAACCCTATTATCAGTGTTTTTAATAGTCAACGTAAGTGATTAGACTTGCAATAATAATGTAACCGCTTAAACTGCTAAACATATCAGCGATACATGTAGATAAAAAACAAAACGAAAAAGTGAGAATTATATTTGAAATAATCTCAGCGATGGAAATTTAAATAATTCCAACGTTTCGTCCAGCTAACATGTCTGGACTTCTTCAGGGTAATAATTAAGATCATCAAAGAAATATATAGCTGGACGAAACGTTGGAATTATTTAAATTTCAATCGCTGAGATTATTTCAAATATAATTTTCACATATAATGATTTCTCTATACTCGGCGCCTAATTTCTGTCAAACTATTCGTTTTAATCTTGACGAATATTCTTATAAAACGAAAAAGTGTTCAACTTACCGTATAAGCGAGAACATGAGTTTGTTAAAGTATGTACAAAACAAACAGATTTTGAGCAATATTCAAAACAAAAAGTTTGCGTTTGTCGCAGGGAAAGTGTAATTTTGTATATCAGACTAAGTGGTTAGAACACTTCATTGTTCTACTCCAAAGAAATGTTATTCGTTTTCTTAAACTTAAACGGGAAATACAACAGTACTGTATCAAATCTTCAAAAATTAAACATGCTACATTTACCATCTAATTTCGAAAATATTTAAGAAATTGTGAGGTCGGACATCTATGAGGATTACTAATATTTCTTTCTGTACCAGATAAAAACGAACAAAATTATCATACCATTGAAATACTTTGGGAATTATAAAGTGATATTTGTTAAACGTACAGAAAAAGATTTTGCTATGTAACAAACTTTTTGAAAGTTAACACAAAAGAGCTCATTTATTAGACCTGTAAGTTACTAGTCTTTTTTCCCCTTTGTTTATAAATTTAGGGATTGTGGAGTATGTATAATCAATCTGATTTGCTAGTATATATCACAAGAAACGTTTCGATTTTCCTATTATGGACTGAAACGATTCATTATCAGGACTAATCAGTCCCATTCATTGACGGACAAGGCAGAAAAGGAAACCAGTAAGAAACGATGAGACTTCCTGTTATTGTTAATTCAATTTTTTGAGATGATGTTACATATACAGACATACAGCTTAAGATAATGTTTCCAAAATTGCAAGTTTGTAAAGTTGTATAGTTACCATATCTACATATTGTATCAGTTAGTAGGAGTAACTATACACAGCTTTAGAGATATTCTATTCATAAAAAAAGATAATCAATCTATAAAACTAGCCAATAGTAAAAATCGTATTTGTATAATTGAATGTATAACTCCACTGAAAATATAATCATTAATCTAAGGATAGCCGATAGATTTCTACTATGATCTACTCGACCGTTCAGTATGGATTTACAGAAAAATAAAGTTATAACCTTTTTGTTTCGAGAATTCTTCTAGAAATCAATTTTCTATAAATGAGCCAATGAAGATAATATACTAATCAACTACAAACATTTTACAACAAAATGAATTGTACAATCAATTACAAACATGTTAAATTATGTTACAACTATTTCAATCAAAGAAGACATGACGGTACTAATACCGATATTTTCAATGAATTCTTTTGATAGAATAGTTTAATTGAACTGTCATGATGTATATGATTGTGTAGTGCGTTTCATATTAAAATATTCATTAAAGCAAAATATACTATATGAGAATAATAAGTGATGTATATAAGAATTTTAAGTAGTAATTTGATTAATTCATACAAGATTTTGATTTATACTCTGGCATATAAAATACATTTTAAACAATAACAAACGATATAATAATGTACAAAAGTCGGTCTTTTTTCCGATATAAATCACATTATATCTCTTGATTTATGTAATTAAAAAAAAAGATTTTGACGACTTTGCTATAAAATAATGTATATATATGGTAAAGATCCAGTATATAAGTAAATTATCAGTAGAAATGTAGAACCAACATAAAAGAATATATAACATTTTACTAACCTGAGTTAACCAGTTATCAGTTGCTGTTGAATGAACTGGAGTTAACTGAGTAGTTGACGGATCTATCTCACATGTAGATATTTCAGTCGAAGAGGAAATATGCAGTTTCACACCTGGTATGAGATTTTGTAAACGGCCTTCTTCGTGCCAAGTATTAAGTATAGATTTAATGTAATCATAGCCAACATTCTATAAGAAAAATAAGCTAGTTAAGTAATATTTTTTATAAAGATTTGATTCTTTCTTGTTATTTTATAGTAGTGGTAATGGTAGTAGAGTTCAAATGTGTTACATCACCTGATAGAAAAAGTTTACTGAAAAATTCTACTTGTTTCAACTATATGTGGTCTTTTAATTATTGTAAAACTTTAAATTCAATCACTAATTTGTTATTAATATAATTATTATTTGGTACAATACAGACTTATCAGCACAAGGTATTTTGGTAAATTTCTTATGCAAAACAAAAGAAAAAACCGATAAATGTATAATTATAAATACATACATTCAATAAATAAACAACCCGGAATCAAAAGAAATGGGGTTTTTTCAAGATTTGAATCTGTACAACTTTTTCAATTAATTAAGAACACAAGTTACTGACTAGGTCAGCCCTAACAACCTGTTCATCATACAGTATATTTGCTAGATAAGGTATTGTAGAGCTTTATACCTTCGTTTACGTGCGTGTATTCTAATGTATTGACGTCTCATTCTAATAGAAGATATACAAGGAGAAAGATATGAATGAAGTGAATAGTTAGTTTCTGATAAGACAACACCTGTCAGAAGTTTGTACATTAGATGTCTATCCACAACCATATAATTAATGACTTTGAAATATTTGTTACACACCCTGCTAACTATCGTCAGCACTCTTCAATAGAGCAAAGTGTTTTCTCAAAGCCTGAGACAGAATAATGCAGAACAGTAAAGAATAATAGGTGACATGCAATAATTAACATATAGAAAGAGTAAATATCGAGTAATGACAAAATCATGCAGCCTCTTTATGTAATAAGTCAGACGAAAAACTTTCTCCAATAGCAATAAAACATGAGGAGACCAAGAGAGATCAAAGGAAAAACTTATACCAAGATAAATGACCTTCGACATTGTATTTATTAAGGAATCTGAAACAGTACAAGTTTAATGGGATTCCAACAGGGTGCTTAAGTGCTGTTCATGTTCCAGGCTAAAGTTAGCAGTTTGATATTTAGACGGATTAAGTGTGAGACATCTAAGTAATGTTCATTCTATTCGCTGCATATTTCCAGCAACCATGATGTCTCTAGTTGGGCTTTTTTGTAACTCGTACAGTGGAAGGTTGTAAATTTTTCACAAGTGCACCTTAATGGGTTGTGCGATTGAGAAACATAATGATGTGCTAAAACAAGCAAAAACGAATAACTTGTTCAAATATCTAGAGAGGTAGCCCAGATATTCAAGAAGGTCAACATTTATCTTGTTCGATCGTACTAACATTTTCGGTATGACATAAGTTGAGAAGGATTTGTTAAAGATGCTCGTGAGTGGGTGATATAAGACGTCAGCAGCCTTTCAAAACGGAGATTAGGGATTTCATCAGGCCATAAGCATTGGGATGAGTTGAGTGACGGTAGACGTTTTCTGACATCAGTTTCAGTGGAAATCGGAACTCAACCATTCTTCGAGCCTGTGAATATCGGCAGCATGACATCAGTTGCCTTAAGGGCAAAGGACTTATGTAAGTCACAGACATCCAGCTGAGTATCACCCCTAATGTGTTTTCCACCTGCAAGCTCTTTAAATAGTTTCCACATACTTGAGGAGTTCTATTAAGATAGAAGTCTTAGAGTAAACGAATGGTTCAAACATCTAATGTTTAGACTTATTAGACCATTTATATTTCGAGCTTCCATGAAGTTTCCTCCCTGTATATTATTTTTTACCCTTCATAATCGTTTTAGTTGTGGAGATGTAAGTCGATCAAAACTTGAAAAGATGGTTTCAGTGGGACAACAAACATCAAAACAGAATTCCAGATAATAAGTAATAATATCAGTAGTGTTTGCCAGTGACTCATTTGTAAATACTTCCCAGTTCGCCGCACAAAACTTGGTTTCTAGATTTTAGATATTTTCTCCTGAGGAATTTCTGTATTTGACTTTTTTTGTCAGATGTAAGAGTGTTTTTTCCAAGCTTGCCATATGTTTTAGGTAGAATACGAATAATGCAATCAAGAACGTTATACGGGTCACCTATATCTCCACATAATTAATGAAAACTAAGTATAAATGAGCAGCTAAACGAGCGCGAAAACCGGCTACATTTTTCTGACCTAGTGATGAAAGGAAGCTACAGTCACAAGAATTAAAATCACTACATACAATTGTAAGTGAACCACTAAAGGCAGTAACGGCGAATTTAGTGAATTTACTAGTGCACGTGATGTGCAGTCTAGAGTCACGGGGATGTTGGTAACATGAACATGATTGTATTTAATCAAGTGTTTTGAACGGCATCTTAAAGTTACACAGTCAAAAATGTTGTTTGAAAACTTAAAACACGCAAAAGTAGATCGATACCACTTCATATTTACGAATGAAGTTACACCGCCGCCACACATTTTTTTATTGCCTGAACGATCCTGACGATAAATATTGAAACCTCGTAGTGATAGTAAACAACAGATTTATTTTTTTATGAATCAGTTGGGAGCGGAAATATTTTAACGTTGATACATAAAAGAAAGCACTTTGGAATGAACATTTAAACGAAACTATAATTTCATTTACTGAGGCGTCGGATAAGAAAAATCCTAGTAACATCTGGAAAAAGTAAGAATCATGTATCACAATTTGACTGGATAATAACTATTTGTGTGACCAAATTTAGTGTTTTCTAAAGTTTCTGGAAGATCAAAGTCACCTCTTAGCATCAAACAGAGATAATAAGATAACACATATGAGGACATAATCTCACTATGAGAAAGGAATATCATAAATGTAAATAAATAATTTAATATCAACAGTTGAGATCATGAGTCAATTGAGGCTAGACTACCATGGAAGTACTGGGACTTCTCAGAAGTGCGTATCCACGATCCCGCTCACCGGATTCAAATCCAGGATCTTCGGTCTCGCACACGAGCCTTTAACCTCTAGACTGCAGAGACGGCATCCAATGGTGTTAATGTTTAACTTCAATCAATCCACGATATTGCGCGACTATCTTCCATTGTCTTCGGTAGGTAAGTGCCTCACACCCGACACGGTTGTACTCCACTGATCATGACTTCTGATAATATTAAATTACTACAATCTCCAGAAAACTCTGTTATGATAAAATGATTTATGATTTGCATGAATCGCATCTTAAACTGAGATTGTGTTTATATATAATACTTAAGTTCATCAATACGAAATTCACACAACTAAATAATAATAATAATAATAATAATGACACAGAAGCAAATAACTCACAGCTATTTCATCAAACGCAGAGAATTGAAGAGTTAAATACTTATCAACCGGTGGTCGAAGATAAAAACATATACCACTGGCCTTTATATATTCCAATTGTCGTACACAAGAAATATAAGCTAGACGAGCCTGAATTTCTGTTAGACTTGGGATCTACAGTTTGAAAAATAACAACAACGGCAAAATTAATTCGATAATTATGATTGAAAATCCTATCAATTTGTTATTCAGACTAAAATGCGAAAAAGACATGTAACTAAAAAAAGAAGAAATATCATCAAAGTGATAGGCGAAAACATACAAGGAAACAAAAAATAGAGATTTTGGAAGACAGTAAATTTTACTAACATGTATAATACATATCTCTATTCTCTTCAATTTAGTTATGAAGAGATTTTTGCAAACCAAAACAATTAACACTTGTTAAATAACCAGTTATTTACTTACTCTGAAGAAGGTGCTTTACATTAAGTCATGAAATGTCAGGAATACAATTTTTCTACTCATTAGGATAACTCTCTACTTAGCGCTTAATTTATTTGAAACTACCAAGTCCAACCTTGGCATTTATACCTATATGTTCGATTAATTAATATTGAGTACTTATTTATATGTGCACATAGTAAACTAAAACCTATGAATAATCTAGTTTCATTTTGGAATAGATAATATGAATGAAGTTAACTGACAATAAAAAGAATAAATTAATAAATTCTATTCAAATATAAGTTTTGTACAAATAAACTACTTTATTGTTGATTTAATGGAATTATTTATAGCCGGAAACGTATTTTATGGAAACATTAACTATATTTGATCAATGTAGACTACTTTATTTCAGTCCGCACGACCAGTAATCAAGGAGGTAGAGTGAGATAACATAGAATCATTCACAATCCCATAGATACATTTACTATTTATCTTTTGTCATTTATAATTACATTTTAATGTTTCGTTTTGCTCATAATCACTGATATTACACAAGTTCAATTTCTTCCGCTATTTATCTTTTGATATTCTTATCATTGTGCTAAAATAACATAACTGATAATGACTAGATTCAAAAGGAACTTGGAGCTACAGAAAACAAACTAAACACAAGAACAAAAAAAATCATAGCAACACAATATATGGCTCATTTACTTCAATATGATCAGCTTGGAGTATTATGATTTGTGCATGGGACTGATGATATTATTATTACATATTATATATCACTAGCTAGCTGATCAAGAGTCGCAAGTTATGACATGATTCCACTATCGGAACGGACGTCATAGAATAAATGAGTGATTAATAGGGAGTTTATTTTGCAATAACAGTTATGTTGACGTTTAGTGTTATGAATAATTTGTATAATTTAAGCGGGCTGAAGAACGTACACTAAAACAGAACTAAAATATCGTAGAAGCAAAGAATATACAGCAGTTAGATTAGATACAGGAAAAATGGGATAAAGATAGCGTGTCAGGACAAAATGTCAAGAATATTTAGAAAATTTCTGATTCGAAGGTCATACATAAGAAATGAAGGTTATGAGGGTGGACAGATAAAAATGTAAAACTGAAGATGAACAAGTATACAACTGAGTTACATTATACCAAATGAGTTTTCACTAGCTGCATTTACCATTTAAAACTAATTTTATATAAATAAGATTTCCTTCAAATTATTGACTTTCTTTACACAACTGATACGCTATCGAATATATTTCTATGATGTATAATGAATATATTAATTCCTTATTAAGCTTTACTTCAAGTATTTGAGTTAATGCTCACATAGTCCTCACAGAAAACACATGTGATTATATGACAACCATTCAACTGCACTTCAATTATATCGATAAGTCGGTAGAAACATGTGTGATGCATACTAACAGAAAAAGCTCTGTACATTTAGGCTAATCAGTACAGTCTGAATAGAAAAGATGAAATTCAACTAACTAACCCTTGGGAACTGCTTAATTATAAGTAATTTGAACCTTATTACAACCCACCTTATGTATATCAAACTAATTTGAATTTTTTTACATCACAACTATGTATTTTACGTTTATCCCTTTACATACACAATCAAGTTTTAAAAACATCTTTCAATTTGTACTAGTAATTTTATTTTAATAAACAAAATGAAGACGTCATTGGTAGTACACAGAGATTGGATTTATTCACTAACTATTAACTATTAATAACATAAAAGAACACATATTCATTATTTTTCACATTGTGAACTTTTCACAACATTCACATCTTATAAACTCATATTTTATTATTTCTTAAAACTAACATATGAATATGATAAGATAAACTTTTAGTTTACATTTAAGTGTTAAAAGTTGAATACTCTTTCCTAATTTTTATTTTCATCACTACTCCGAACTTTTAAAAAAGATATGATAAATATAATATTTACAAATAATTTCTTTTATATATGCAGTGTACAATTTCTATCAAACGATTCGTTCAAATATTCGCGAATATTTGTGTAAATTACACTATGGTGAAAGTTTACATGTTTATGGTATGTCAGTGAAAAGTATACATAAAAATCTCGTAGGAATTGTAACTTTTGGATAAATATGGATAGCGGAATAACAAAACAAAGTTTGTCAGGATCATGCGACATATTGACAAAAACCAATCTAACAGGCTGTACAATATTGGCTTCTGTTGGTCCTTCATAACTACCTGGTTAGAGTCTTAGAGATGATGCAACATAGTGGCTTGGGACTCTATCAGATATGGCTCAGAATAGAAGCCAGTGAGGATCCAGTATCATACTTATTTAGTTACAACACTGAGATCAAACATGTGGTTACCAATACAATTGATTTTTATCAATAACTAAATAAGAACTGGTGACTTAAGATGTCTGACAAATGATATCTCTGAGACTTATATTTTTAACACTGTACATTGACGTTGGTAACGATTTTAAAAATAGTCACTGTACAACGTAGTGCTCTAAAATGAAAGATTTTTAAGTTTAATAACAATTTATTCATTCAACATCACTATGTATATGGGATGTAGAATATAAGATTAAGTGACTTAAAATATCACGAAGTATGATTCAAAATCCAAATCAGTGCTACTACGATTACATATAAACGGCAAACTCAAACATTTACTGAAAACAAAATCATTAGGTTTTATCAAATTTTGGATTACACTGCAAAATCGTGCATGGAGGATAGTTGACAAAGTCGTTCGAAGTGAAGACCGGTGTTAGGCAAGGTTGCTTACTCTCACCCTTTCTCTTTCTCCTGGTGATCGACTGGATCATGAAGACGTCAACATCTGAAGGGAAGCACGGGATACAATGGACATCTAGGATGCAGTTGGACGATCTGGACTTCGCAGATGATCTGGCCCTTCTATCCCAAACGCAACAACAAATGCAGGAGAAGACGAACAGTGTAGCAGCAGCATCAGCAGCAGTAGGTCTCAATATACACAAAGGGAAAAGCAAGATTCTCCGATACAACACAGCATGCACCAATCCAATCACAATCGACGGAGAAGATTTGGAAGATGTAAAAACCCTTACATATTTGGGCAGCATCATTGATGAACATGGTGGATCTGACGCAGATGTGAGGGCGCGGATTGGCAAAGCAAGAGCAGCATATTTACAACTGAGGAACATCTGGAACTCAAAACAACTGTCAACCAACACCAAGGTCAGGATTTTCAATACAAATGTCAAGACAGTTCTACTGTATGGGGCGGAAACCTGGAGAACTACGAAAGCCATCATCCAGAATATACAGGCGTTTATTAACAGTTGACTACGCAAAATACTTCAGATCCATTGGTCGGACACTATTGTCAACAACGTACTGTGGGAGAGAACAAACCAGATCCCAGCGGAGGAAGAAATCAGGAGGGAGCGCTGGGAGTGGATAGGACACACATTGAGGAAAGCACCCAACTGCGTCACAAGACAAGCCCTCACATGGAATCCTCAAGGCCAAAGGAAAAGAGGAAGACCAAAGAACACATTACGCCGAGAAATGGAAATAGACATGAAAAAGATGAACAAGAATTGAATGGAATTAGAAAAGGAGGCCCAGGACAGAGTGGGTTGGAGAATGCTGGTCGGCGGCCTATGCTCCATTGGGAGTAACAGGCGTAAGTAAATAAGTAAGTAAATTTTACTTCTAATTACTTCAGAAAAAATTTCAAGTCAAAAGTGACTATACAAGCGAGGAGTGGATTAGGCTAGAACCTTCAACGATATCGATACATCATTGTGTAATTTTTGAATTTAAGTTATCGGTAATTTTCGCAAGTAGTAGTTATAATCTATCAGTATTAGGAAATAACAGCTCACTGGTAATTGGTAACTTGATGTTGATTAATAAGTGGATATGTACTATTTAAAACATATGTAAACGTGTAAAATAATAAATGGCTTTCACGACTGCAAAACGTGATTTCTTCTTCCGATTCATCGAATGACAAATAAAAAAATATCTTACGAATAAAATATTTATTGATTTCAAAAAAGATTGACTTGGATACTTACACGTAGTACAGGAGTGCCGATTCTGAAATATCGATTGTATAACAAATACCAACCAGATAAATGATCACCATAATTTGTAAGCTCTGTCTCTACAGCAGCACCAACATCACTAGCAAAGATCGTTTTCGCACCGAAACATACCATTACATCAGCTGAATGAAACAAAACAATTCATTAAAAAAACTTAAATAAGTAATGAACATGGGACTTTTTTAAAACGAATTAAGCGATCAAATTAAATCTATTGTTAACAAACTGAGAATACTGTTACCACACACAAAATATAAACACTATTCTTAACTCTGTACTATTTAAATGTTAAACATAATGCATTCAGCAGTTTACAATTCAATATTGCTATGGAGAAAAGTATGACAGTAGTAACCATAATTGGTATGTGTAATTCGAAAGCGGTCCTAATAACTGAATTGGTTTTAACCAAGGAAAATATTAGCAAATGAAACTTGAAGTTGTAGTACACCAGTAAACAGTGGTATTTTCTAAAAAGAATTCTCTAAATCATGCATAACCATATCAAGAGTAATAAATATCTCTAGTATGCCCGTTAATGATACATGCAGTTAAATATTCTGTATTCTAGTCTATTCTATCACAGCAAACCCTATATATATACTGCTCTATAGAATTCAATAAAATAAGCATTAAACAATTGGAATGAATTCGTTAAATCAAACATCGATTAGTATTCTAACAAATCAAAGCACAAGATGATGATGATTATTATTATTATTATGATGATGATGATGGTGAGGTTAAATGATACCAGACAAAATATGGATGCCAAATAAAATCAGAGAAACTATAAAGCGAGACAAATGTTGAATGAAAACGAAGCAAATAAATAAAGGTGAAACAATGTATCATTAATGTTACAAACATTTATGAACTTATTTAGGATCATAAACTGACCAATATTAGGTCACTACTGAAAACATGTAAACTTTTGACGGCCGTTTTGTTCAGTATGGGACCCCTAAACAGTGCGCATCCACAACCCCGAACGCGGGAATCGAACCCAAAGCCAGTCTTGTGTGAACGCTTGGCTTCTAAATCACTGAGCCGAGATCTAACAGTGTAATTGTCTAACTTCAATCAATCCAAATTTATTGTCTGCTCAAACATTGGCTGGTTTATTTAGTGACTAACTACTGAACGGGATCACCAAATTGTTCCAAGTAATTGAACCTAATTTTGAAATGCAGAATATCTTCAAAGACATATTTCTACAAACTATTTGTGCTACACACTGACTATACCAAATGCAAATAAAACTTTATGCACAAAACTCTTAAAGATTTGTCGAAATTGATAACCAGTGATGAATACTGTTTGAACTTTCTGTAAATTTAACGAAGCAAATCAATTGTGTCATTGAAGAAAAAAATAAAGACAATTGAACGAACAAGCGCTTTTTAGACCTTAAAAGTTTCATGAATCTCGATGGGCACCCATTTATGATGAGTGTATGTTGAATTTTAAATAGTTTATCAGCTATTACGTGATTGGAGCATATTACCTCGACAATCAAAGATAAAGAGTGAATTAAGATTCTCTTTCTGTTTAACAGGATTTAGTTTTGCAAATTCATATACTGGCCATCCAAGTTAGTAGAGTGTATATAGACTTTTGTAAGGAACTATCTGACTTTTTCTCAATAAGATACCAAGGAAAAGAAATTCTAAATTCATCTCTGCTTCAAATGTGAACTTAAATGACTGATGACGACTATTCGATTGATCCATAATGATATTAAGGTCCATTTTTTTTCTTATGAAAATAAAATCTTCTCTGAATTGTCATTTTTTGCAATTATATTTATAAGCGGATGATAATCTTATTCACTGAATAATCCATAATTGCCAAGTTTAAATCCAAAACTAAACAAGTTCATTCAAACAGACTAACTGAAAATTTATTTATGTATTAACAAATATCTACCATAAAATAGATGCACCAAAAAACTAGGCCATATAAGTTAAGAAATTTAATGTGTTGGGTTTGTGTGTTAATAATTGCCAATAAAAAATGAGTATAAACAGAACGATACTATTAGTCTACTAAATAAAATAGTGAAAATATGTAACATGTCGTTATACCATGATACAGTTAGGCTTACTTCAAATTAAGATACTACTGATTATAAATAGAATTATTATACATTTCTTGAATATGTTGAAGTCTGTTAGAGTAGTGGCTATTGAATCATATATAGTACTTCAGAACAAATATTAAACAAAACTGATGAAAGTAATCAGTTATTACAAACATAAGCTATACACAGTCATATTATTATCATCCTAAAAATGGACGTAGATCCCACCACGATTTTGTAGGCAAAGAAAACTTCTCAGAATAACAAAATTAGAACCGCTACTAAGTTAAAAACAAATTTATTAATTATATTTAAACAACTTACTAGACTACTAATATTACTACTACTAAATCTATCTGAAAATATTTGAACAAGCTGATTGATAGTGTGGATATGCTTGTTCTTTTACTACCGAAAGAACATCCCTACAGGTAATTCCCATATGATCCAGTCTAACTAAGCGTATCAACAAAGTTTGATATTCGTTTGGAAGTATTTCCATTTTACTGAAAATAATAATCACTAGTAAACAATAAAAGAACATTTTAGAAATTGATTCTTATAGAAAACAAATGTAACGTATGAGTTGTCAATTAATTTAAGGAGATATTTCGGGTCCCGCCCTATGATTCCTGGTAGTATTACATATGATATGAAAAAAAATGTTCAAGGAAAGTAAATAAATATTTATTATCATTAACTGATTTTACACACTTGGACTTGAAATTCAATCAAATAATTACCACCGTTAAATTACAATTTTCTTATTTGAAACTTACAGATCACGACTAAAACTGAACATATTACTTAAATTGTATGAAAAATTACTGACCTGGTAGATTGTTAGTATACCCACCATCCAACAATAAACTTCCATCGTAAGGATCACATAATGGTGGCAAATAACCAGATAATGACATGCTTGCACGTACATATCTCCAAGACGATCCTACATGTATGTGTATGTACGAATCATGTGTATGCGGACACATCATATATAGATATTAATAAATCAATGAATAAGTAAAAATGTGAATAAGCATGAAAATGATTCGAAACATCAAATGTTTAATTGAAATCAATTGGAAGAAATGAAAAAAATAAAAAGCTATTTAATTTTTAGGCAATAAACATAAATAAATAGATAGGTATTCACTGTTAAAAAGCAATATTCTTATAGCAAGATTAGTAAGCGGATTCAATTATTAGACATCTATTTATTGTGCATATGTGAATATAAACAGATTACATTTTTACGGGCATGCTATCTATTGTTACTGAATTAGAAATTTCATTTGGATGACATATTATAATGTCGCTCTTTGTAAATCACCATGTATTAGTGAAATGATTTTGATGTTATGATAAATAAATTGCGATTTTGATGGTATTGTTTTACAGCAACACTACCTGGAACATTGTTCAAGAAACTACCGTCAGCCAGTAAGGCACCATCATATGGATCACAAATGGGTGGGTCCAATGGTGGATATGTTATAGCACCACGAATATAACGCCAGACAGACCCTAAATAGTGTCATTATGAATAGGATATGAAAAATTCATTATTATTCTTTTGAAAATAAGCTACCGATCTACATAGTTTATCAAAGGTGAATTAATAACGTCTACGATTGACCACGAGCAGCAGGCAAAACAAATCACATGGAATAAAACACAAAATATAGTAGGATAAGAAATATAGAAACTAATCCTAAAAGGAACTACAAAATAGTATCAAAAACGACTTTGGAAAAACTCCTACGAACGTGGATCCACAAATAGAGTTATTTATAGAACAGAAAGAGAAATGATCACCCTAGTGGTAGAAAACAAGTCAACTTCCACAAAGTATTCAAATTTAATTTAGAAATGGAAAATCATAAAATTTGTACATAGAACAGCTGGGAAGTCTTTAATCGGACAATAAATTGAAAATACATCTAAAATAAACTTATGAAATCAATTATATTTAATATGACTACTGATATATCCTACTAAGTAAATGTAAAGCAGAAAGATGTCACTTTAGTGGAGGCTTTATTGTTCAAAATTTAATCTGTTTAAGGAATCTACTTTATCCAAGTATTCTAATTATGAAATTTTAAAACAAGCAATTCATTCAACAACAGGTAGAAATTAAAATAATAATAAAAACAACATTTCATTAATTCAATACGACCAATTAAGCATAGAAACCTAAACACAAGTGCTCATTGAATCTCATGAAACGTCCAAAGGAAATCAGATATTTCCATTTGTACCATATATATTGATTTATGTGATATTCATTAAAGATGATTTTATTTCACATATATTTAATCCGATATGATGTCCATAATCATATCAAATAAGTTAAATTATAAGTTTAGTAGATAAGATGACAATACATATGTTCAGAACGTGATAAGCGCTCTCAGTAAAAGGAGATATTATGATGAGATACTAACCGACAACACAACAATTACTATATTAAGTACAATTATTTCTAATAAATCAGTGAGCTTCTATACACAGGATTATATAAAAAGAAACAGAAAATTAACAGATACTAATATTCATACAAAGAGTATCACAGATGAATTAATACAGTGAATTAAGCAGTTTTTGAGTGAACTGGAATGATTTTTCCGTGATTCTTTAAACTAGTTAAATAAGAAGCATATATTGTACCAGTACAAGTAGTTCATTCGATTAACCTATAAAGTGTGCGTTTAAATTTACAAATATCTTTAGATATGAACACTGTCTATAACTTTAAGTTATACTATACTGAAGAGAGACCACAAAATATGACGAATCCACTTTACTCAGCCTCAATTATTTTTTAGCTTTGTTCAAATTCATAAATAGAACCAATTATATGGAATACAAAATAAACTTGGTCATGAGAAATACCAACCCTAATCATATTGGACGATAACCTATGCCCCTGAATTCATCATTTGATGAAAAAGTAAGTTTCTTTTTCTTAAAGGTACTAAACGAGCATATACGATTAGTTTGAATAGCTTGTTTCAAACATCTGTTTATTCAGAAGATTCGTAGATACCAGACAGTTTGAAAATACACATAAACATTTCTAGTCAAATTCAGTCAGTAACAAAATACTGTTACATCACGATGGCTTCCAAACATTATTATATAAATAGTAAAAATAAATAAAACAAATCACTACTATGTGATAAATTATTTTTACCTTGTGTATGAATACGCATTTTACAATTTGTTATATCTGTTGTTACACAAAAGAAAGGAAGCCAAAAATCTTCAATTTGACGGTCATGAAATGTCGATTGAAGTTGACGATTAAGTTCTTTACCTATTAAAATAATGACAATAAATGTATAAATAGAGAATCAAACGATAAAGGTGACCTATTTAAACTGTTTCCGAGGGTAAGGGATCTTTTGACTTTGTAGAATTTACTGAATAATGTTAAGATTGTAATTTGCTTTATTCATGAAATATACAAGTGAACGTATATATTCCACCAAAAAATCCATTTAAAATAAAATTACAGAGTATTAATATTTGAAAATAATAAATACACAAGAAATTTGGGTCTCTTGGAGAACGTGATATCTCTAGGCCCCTAAAATGAAATACTATGATTTATATTCTCAACTTCAAAGAATTCAATGTACATTATGAAGATCACAAAAATATCAAGTAGAAAACATACTTCAGTAGTAAAATACTTGGAAAATATATATTGATGCCTAAGAAACAATGAATACATTTCATTAATTTTGTAACTAATAATCAGTCTAATTGAAATTATTTACTTTAATTAATATATATAAGCAGTACTAATTTGATTAAAATACTAACTACATTGAAAAACAAATCACAAAGCGAATAAGTGTAACGATGTATCAAAACGCTGATATCATACAAGAATAACCAGGAAAATTCACTTTTCACTCTTAAAAAAGGCTGGCAGTTCAAGATTTCACAAGTGATAACATAAAACAGATAGCAAATAATAAGAGAAATCTCCTCTTTTACGGATCCAGCTATTCACTAATAAAGTCAAGATAGAAAAATAACATATAAGGTTAATTAATTAATTTCATCAGATGTAACTGATTTTTAATAGTCGTTTGGTCATAAGTAACGTAAGATCGAGTAAAAGAGTGTATAGGCACAATACACATATATATAAACACAAAATATTAACAAGATTATAAGTAAATGAGCAGAAACAATGAAATCGATCACAATGCAAAACTAAATTTAAAGATTATAGGACGAAATCGACGAATAAAACTGAAGAATGAAAATTATGGAATGGCAATCAATCCAAAATTTTAACTGACATTAAAGAATTTAAGTGCGTGGATACGACTGGTTTTTGAACCATGTGCTACCTAACGTCTTAAGCCGTATATTACGATGTTAGTGCGGATTTTGTGTAGAATGTTGGCAAAGGTTAGAATAAGCAAATAATGATTTTATCGCAGAATACTGGCCACTAGGCCCTGAATGCTTGTCGAAAATTATTCATATTCCAGTTAATGAGTAATGAATTAACATAGATAGGTAACTCAACGTACGAAACACATATCCAAACCCAAGCAACTGATTCTCTCCACAAACAAAACAAGAGCAGAAATATTTACAGAATAGAATTAATTTACTCCACTTAAATGCTTTCTCTTCAACAGTATACATGCTCATATACTGACTTATTCCCAATCAAATACATTTTACTAAGTGCATAAAATGATTCAATATGAAATGAAATCAAAGTACTATTTATTAATAACTATTGTTATCTAAAAGGAAAATAAATCGAAACATTCAGCATTTAATTATATCAGACGATAATTAACATTATGATTACAGATAGTATGGAATATATTACGCTTTTAAAATATTGTATTAACAGTTTATACTTGATAAACAAAATATTTTGCTAACATAATTCAATCGTTGAATGAATGAAATTCTTTATTTAACCAGTTGGATAAAAATTAATTCTTTAAAATAACATAAAATTCGTATATTCAATCCTCTGCCCAAGCCATGCAATCCGCACTTAATCAGTTGGCAATCAGTGTCCGTAGGTACGGTAGGTGCTTTGCACCTTCGAAGTGCAAACTACTTTTACAAGACTGACAGGATCCTGATCCTGCACTCACCCTGAGTGGTGAGCAGATAGAAGTAGTCGAGAAGTTCGTGTATCTAGGTAGCTACACAAGTGCTGGTGGTGACGTGAGTGATGAGATCAATACACGCATAGTGAAAGTCAGAGAGGATTATGCCAATCTGAGCCATCTTTGGCGCCTTCGTGATTTTAGTCTGGCTGCAAAAGGTCGTATCTACAACGCGTCGGTGAGAGAAGTCTTGCTCTATGCTTGGGAAACCTGGTCTCTCCAAGTTGACGATGTTAGATGACTCTCTGTGTTTGATCAACGTTGTCTCCGAAGGATCGATGACATCCAGTGGCAACACCATGTTAGTAATGCAGAGGCTCGGCGTCGTGTGTTCGGGCACAGCGACGATAATTCAATTGGTGTCATTATCTTGAAACCTCGACTTCAGTGGCTTAGACATGTTCTACGAATGTCGTCCCGGAGAATTCCACGTCGTGCATTGTTTGCCGACGCTGGGACTGGTTGGAAAGAGTCGAGAGGTGGTCAGTGTATGACATGGTGTCGTGGTATGAAAGAAAGCTGCAAAGGGCTGGTTTCTGTTGGTCCATCTCAACTCCCTGGCTGGAGTCGGAGAGATGGTGCGACACAGCGGCTAGAGACGTTATCAGATATGGCTCAGAATAGAAGCCGGTGGCGATCCTGCTGTAACCTTCTTTTATTTCCCTCATAACTTCCTTAACTGGAATTTTTTCTGGTTGTACCTTTCCGTTTCCCCCATTATTATTATTATTACATTACCGTACACTAATCTGTGGTCGTTAGTGTTTCTTTTCTTGTCTTTTTTCTTCCTCATACGCACCTTGCATTCTTCACCTCCTATTCTCATTGTTTTGTGTGGCGCATATGTATTTGGTGTCCCCTCTTACCAATATTTATGTGTTCAAATAAATAAATAATCTGCAACCGATGATATTAAAATTATCAATAATACGGAACAATTATTTATTTATTTATGATAAGAACATAATTTTCTATATAATCGAAGTAATCCCCACATATACACATTTTAGCCTAAGGATGTTTAAACCATAGTTAATTTTATTTACTGATTCTGAGTAAATAATTAGAATAAATAAATATGAAAAAAAATAAAACTGCTATTTAACTACTGTTTACACACAGTAAGCATATTTTAGGAAATAGTACAAGTGTACCACCAATATAAGAAATTTACTTAGGCAAGCAATAAAATAATGTTATATATAATAAAAACAAATGGATTTATATTATTATAGACATGAATGTTTATCAATTGTCTCTCGTTTTGCTAATATAAAGCTCATATTCGACGAAGACATAGCTAGAGATGTGTGGCACAATAAACAAGCTAGATCGGTGAAAAGGGTTTTCAATACAGTTAACATCTATTTGTCATTTTCTGGTTGACCTATGAAGGTTCCATAAATGAAGTTATTTGCATTTACGAATTCAGCTGCTTCTGGGGACAAAACTATGTTGTGTTTACGACCAGACTATTGGGGATGTTAGATCCCCAGAATTCACTTGGAAAAGGACCTAATTTTGTAATTTTATCTAGAAAATTTGAATGTCTTTGTTTTCGCGCCGAAAGCGCTCTTGTCACTTTCACGTCGTATTTCCCACTGGGAAATATCTTAAATGCTATTGGTCCGTTGCGTCTTTTAGTATGCTATTTGGTAACTCTCCCCAAGGACGGTTTTGCACTGTATATATACGTTTTGAATTGTATATGTTGTTATCGCTCGTTTCTGGCTGTTTTGCAGAATATATTTCCCATTCCAAGCTTGAACTTCTTCCTCTAGTTAGCGGGGCTGGGACGCATCAATAACTAGCTTACTGGTCTTTGGTCACCGAGTCTTGTTCTTGTTCGCAGATTAAGTGAACTCGTGGTAGTTTCAAACCTAGCACAGACAACCTTCAATTGTGGTTTAGAAAGGGACTGAAAAAAACAATTCACAACTCTGTCCTATTTAACTTGGTCTGTAGTGGTCAAGGTGAAGACAAAAACAAAGCATTTATAGAGATTTACCGTACACTTTCAAGTTTCAATAGTGGGGTTCGATATCACCTGTTAAATATAGCAGAAATCATAGGGATTATGAATAAGAATCCTAAGTTCTGTATGAGAGGGGAATTGGTAATAGTCCTGTCTCATGTTTAGCTGAGTAAGATATAATAAAGAATCTTAAACATTTTCACATAGCTTATTTTTTCTTCACCTCTGTAGTATCGCTTTTCTAATATTTGTGTTCGCACAGTTTACAACACGAACTGATTTTAGCTAGACCACTATTAAAAAATTAAAAAGCGATGGATGACGTGAGATTGAAGGCCCTAGGTTAGGCCTCTATTTGGGTCGGGGATGAGCACTACTGGAGAGTCCTATACTAGAACGAAACAGTAGTCTAATGATACCTGTTTTTCAATAGCGATCAATTCATGATGCACACAGTAAAAATCCAACAACCACATAAAATGTCTTAATTGACCCAATATTTATAAGTATCCACGTAAATATTACTGTAATATATATATATATATATATATATATATATATATATATATATAATTCAAGTTCTTACCAGAAAAAATCGACACTGCAGGATAAGTGAAGTCTTTTATTTTTTTCCATATAGAATTGAAACAGTTAGTGAAATTTCTAGCTCTTTGAGTAAACTGTGCAACACGAGTTTCATCAGCCCATAAAGCACCCATAAAAGAGCCAATACTTGTACCGCCAACTAAATCAATTGGAATCCCAGCTTCCTGTTTAATTAAAGCGAAATTTATCGAAAACATCATAATAACAAAACGTGACGCTAACAAACTTTAAGCATGTTTAATGATAATTCAAAACAATAATTATACCGCTCATATCATAAGTAATACTATAATTTTAATACAAGTTTTCTACGGTCATATGGTTATTAATTTCTAAGTGAAGTTTGCTTTACACAGAAACGAGATCATATATCATTGAAAAATGTTATTTCACTCAAGAATTTCAATTTAGTTTACTTCTGAATTCTTTGACTTCGATTAGTGAACTGTATAAGATTAAAAATAATCACAACTATGTGTATTACACAAACCCCGAGACGGTAACATATAATTCAGTTTTTACGAGTATTTAAATATCCCTCTAAAAAATAAAATATCTTCAAAAATAAATATCATCTCTAAATAGAAAAAAGTCACACAATTACCTGTACAATCTTACAAGTAAAAAGTTTAATGATTCCCCGTACAATTCAGATATTAATGGGTAATTAAGAATATTTTACATCCTATAAAACAGTATAATAGATTGATAATTTACTACAATAAACAATATCATTAAAACGATACCACTAAATATGATTTATTTAGATGATAATATTTATAGCTTATCTATGATGTATTTTAACTCTTTACTCGAACACTACTAGTCGAGTCAGAGCTTATGGCGAACTGTCATCTACTTTTGAAACCTCAAGTGGTGTCCGTCAAGGATGTTCACTTTCTACATTTCTGTTTAACTTCATCATAGATCTACTGATGGAAATAACTTTCTCGTCGACTGAGTTCTCGGGTATTCATCTCCTTCCAGGAGGTCCACTTATCGACTTAGAATACGCAGATGATATAGTCCTGTTTGGTGAAGACGCTGATAAAATGCAGAGTCTTTTAGTAGCACTGAGCAACAATGCCAGAATGTTTGGAATGCGCTTCTCTCCCTCTAAATCCAAGTTGTTGATTCAGGACTGGTCTGCGTCAACACCTGAACTAAGGATAGGGAGTAAAGTAGTCGAACGCGTTGACAACTTCACTTATCTTTGAAGTCTGATCAGCCCTAATGGGCTGGTATCGGACGAAATCTCAGCATGGATTCGAAAAGCTCGTTTGGCTTTTGCCAACTTACGTCACTTATGGAGAAGGCGAGATATCCGTTTATCAATAAAAGGACGAGTATACTGCGCAGCAGTCCATTCTGTCGTACTTTACGGCAGCGAAACATGGCCTTTAAGAGTAGAAGACACTCGTAAGCTACTAGTATTTGACCACAGATGCCTTAGAAATATTGCTGGCGTCTGCTGGGATAACCGGGTAAGTAATAGTGAGGTCCGACGCAGGGTATTAGGTAATGATGGTAAATCAGTTGATGAGGTTATGAATCTTCATCGACTGAGATGGTTGGGCCACGTGTTACGTATGCCTGAACATCGATTACCACGTCTTGCAATGCTAACGGGTGTTAGAGATGGTTGGAAGAGAATTAGGGGCGACCAAACCAAAACGTGGCATCAGTGCTTGAAGACACTAACCTCTAGTCTGAGCCATGTTGGTAGATGCAGACTACTTGGTTGGGGTCCGCGTGACTTTCGTAACCAATGGTTGGAGACTCTTGGTGACATGGCTCAGAATCGGTCACAATGGCGTCGGTGTATACACTCCCTGTCTTCCCTTAAACTAAGAGATTAAAATCGCTTCATATCTTTCTTTCTACGAACTAATTCTATATTCCGGTACTGTTTCCTTATATACAATCTTTCTCCTATATATTACCACCTTTAACCTAACCACTCCTATGAATCCGGTGTTCATCTTGCTGTGCTAATTAGGTATGGCAACCAGGACCGATGCATATATGTGCCTGGTCCTACGTTGTAGCTGACTGAGGTGATGAAAACAGACTTCGAAATCTTTTATGTGGCGACTACGTTTGATCACTGTGGTTACATTTGTAAGAACAGACTAAAAAAGACATAAACCAATTACATGATACCGAATTAGTCGGTTTTAAAACATAAATCTAATATATGCGCATTCGTATTGGTACAAGTAATTTGTAATACTAATCAAATTGTAATCCAGAGTAGTTACAGGGCTCTACAAGAAATAGTTAAATTAAAATTCTTGAATGACTGATGCAAATAGCGAGAATAAGGTCGTTTTAATCGTCTACCAATTCATTAAAATATTAATATATCCCCTATCTATTTTTATTGTTTATTTATCAGTTGCTAACAAGAGAGAATTATTAGATAGCTACTTACACACCATAAGCTTTAGAAGTGTTTGAAAAACATAACATTGGTTTATCAACAGAATATAAACTTGTACCTTTTTTAAAGACTTTATTGCTTT
This sequence comes from Schistosoma margrebowiei, assembly GCA_944470205.2. Lineage (NCBI taxonomy): Eukaryota > Metazoa > Platyhelminthes > Trematoda > Strigeidida > Schistosomatidae > Schistosoma > Schistosoma margrebowiei. Next base: position 68,236,013 of record OX104028.1, on the reverse strand, counting down.
GATTTTTGATATATTATTAAAAGACGGGAGATTATGAACTTACAATGTATATGGAAATACGAAACTATTTCTTAGCCTGTGATACAATAAGTAACACATTTTCATAGGTATTTCTGAAAAAGCTTAAACTAAGAGAAAATTTTAAAATTATTTTTACTAACAATATAATTTATTTTTGTACTTATTTACTGAAACATTACATCTCCAGTTACTCGTAGCAACCGTAGTATTATTTCTTAAAAAAGGAATCTCAATATAAACATAGTAGTTACTAGATTTTACAATTACAATTTAGTTATTAACATTACTACTGAAGTGTAAAGCATACGTACGTGTTAACAAAAGTCATAAAAAAGCAATTTCTCACTTGAAAAGCGCGTATCAGTCCAACATGTGAACAACCTCTTGCTCCTCCACCACCTAGAACAAGACCAACAGCTTCACCTACTATGTAACGAGCAAGACGAGAGAAATCAGATAGTGGATTAGGTTTTTCACGAGCAAATACTTGAGTATAAAAATTGATGAGATTCAACTTTGAACGAGGTATAAATACACGAGGTTCACAACGTATATGATAATGTTGACTAATCCATGGTCGAGCATTTAACCATACTGCAGTTTTACCGGATTCTGTATAATCTGTATCTAAAGGATACATAAGAATAAGCACCTTGGCAACCTACGTAAAAGAAAAACAACAAATAGGATGCTTTTTTATTCACATGAAAAACATACAAGTAACCAGCATTATACTACATAAAAAACGGACTCACCTTCGTTGGGTCATTTTTTAATGCCATCTCTATTGGTGAGGGACGCGCTGGATCAGACGAATGCAAAGCTAAAACCAAAATGCAATCAGCTTGACGAATGCATATACGATTCCAGGCTGAAACCCGCTGACAGTCACAAACAAAGAAAACAATACGATGTGAGTCTTCTTGATGACTTAGCCAAGTACTAAGTCTATACTGGCTAACGCTATCGAATGCGCATGAACCTAAACGTTTCAGTACGATATCTATGTACAAAACAACAAAAAGTAAAGATATTAGTATATACAAAATTGTTAGAATAATTAAGCAATATAACACTCGTTTGTTGGGTTTATGACAGTTTATATATCATTTTTATTGGGTACCTATGTTGCCAAAGAATATTATTAGAGAAGGGCGGTACACTAAATGGTCACTAAATAGTAATCAATGCAATATTATATACTGTTAACAGTTTATAGAGCGGCTACTGATCAAGTAGAAATATGAACATTGACCAATGTGTCTCACATTGAATTGTACTTTATTTAGCGTTGGACAATTAAGGGAAATCGGTTAGAAGAGATATATCATAGTTTCAGACTAGTTGGTATTTTTCAGCAGTGTATCTGTAATTTTGTACAAACTGATGTTTTTAGTGGAACATGACTCCCCACACCTAGGAGACTAACTAGTGGCCTACTACATCAATTCAATTACAGCCAGATTATATCAGTAGTTTCATCAATGATTTTGGCACTCAGTAAGATAGGTTCAAATCTAGCAGGGAACAACAATCCTTTTAAAATTTCAGATATACCATATCGATGTGTTACAATTAGTATTAAATCTAAATCCTTAAAAATTTTCTTGAATACCTTCAACTGCCTAACATCAATTGGGATGCTACGAATAACCATACTCATAATAATGACGACAATATGGATGATAACCAATGTTAAAGTGCTTTATTCTAGTTTATCATGGGTATGATTTTTTTAACTAGGAACTTAAAAATTAAACAAATAAATACACGCAATCGTATTTATAAAAAAAGACGAATCGGTATGGTTAGAGTCTTAATGTGGTCACTTAATCTTTTACAGATTATTCATAGTAATTGTGAGAAAGAGAACGAAATATAGTCAAAAACCGTAAACTATGGACACATCCGTCTTATTTCATTGGCTATAAAATTTAATAAAAAATCGATGTGTAGAATATGAAAATAATCAGTAGAATATTAAGTAATCTAATTGGATTTATTTTTAGTGAAGGAGAAAGGATTAAAATACCAAAGAGATAACAGAGATATTCAATTTAAATTAAGCTAGTGTAATATTATTTTAATTACCCAAGAAAAATACATATTCTTAAATAGGTGACAACTGCGAAAACAAACATCGAAAGTTTACAGAGGATAGATTTAATTTTTTGAATAGAATTATAACATTTTCCAAGAACAAATTAATGATTTTAGATATTTGATTAGCGTGATATTGATATTTGATAACAACTAGAAATTAAGTGAATTACCACCAATGTCCTTAAGAATTTACAATCTCGTTCAAAAGTACTAAAGTAGGCTATACCATAACAATAACAGTATATAATTATAAACAAACAAGATTCGAGTTTCAGACCTATTGGTTGAATGCTCCAACTATTAGGCAACATCTTTGTACAAGTTCTAAATTAGAGTTAACCTTGAATATGTTCAGTGGAAAAAAACTAAGTTTACATTTAGTGAAATCCGTTAAAGACGGACAATTATATATTACATAATTATAAAAATTGGGCTACAATGGATGGAAAAGAAAAATGTATTAAATGCACTACGTGTAATCGTTCAAACTTTTTAATTCTCGTTACAAAATCATTACTTTCAATTTTGTATAAACCATTAAAAAAACCACAATCAATGTTTATCAATAGAATATAACCTTTGGAAAAACAAACAATGGTATTCTACGTATTATCATTGCTCGAATGATGTGAAAAATGACAAAAACAATACGCATGTAAGACAACTTAATGTAAATATCACGTCCCACGTGAATATTGATAACTTGTGATATGATCACTAGCTGATAAGAAAGTGTTAAACTATGCACATAGTTATGTTGTAAACATTTGTACATTACTATAAATAAATATATATTACATACATATATCGAATAACACAAAACATAATTTAATAGAAAGTTAAATGAAAAATCATATCATAACATAGAAAAAGTTTCAGATTATTGAATACATTTATTGAAAATAATTAATTATAATCTTATGTATAAATGATGGATATTGATGTTAGCATATAAAGTTCTAATAAATAAATTAAAATAACTTTTTTAATTATTGAAAGGAATGTTAAATATGATGTCAATAAATACCTAAATATTTAGTTTATGTGACGATGAATGAATATGAAAAATTGTAATTACTTATTGTGTGCTGAAATGATATAATTTAATAGAAATAATTGTTTCTGTAACTCACGCATAGAATTCGAAACTTTAGAATAAACTTATTAAGTAATCATACACAGCTACTGAATTGGGTATGATAAGTAAATTGAATAAAGCCCGAAAAATAGTATTCGGATTTATACATCAAAATACACTAAAGTTCTAAATTTTCAAAGGAGTAAGTAATTACTTAGGGATATTTCATTTTTAATTTGGCTATTGAAATACGTTACCGAACCAGTGAAAATCATAGAGCACAGAATAATTCTTCTTTACCAATTTGGAACTCCGCAGCAATCCTCACTCTCAACCTCAGAAAAAAAAGCAAGGACTACAGGTCTTGCTGGGAGCACAAAGCTTTTAAACCATTCAGTCTGAAACCAATATTCAGTCAACTTGAAACGTAGCATCAGTATCATTTAACCCAATCAGTGTTTCCTGTTCTAATCTTGATATATGTGAACTCCATAGTTCAAGGCTCTTTACCGGAACATCGACAATTCTCAAAGCTAGTCACCAGTTAACATTTTAATATTAATGTAAGAGGTATGTGGATATTACTCAGTTTGAAGTTAGTTTCCAATATTGAGAGAGTTCGATTTATAGAAGGGTGATAGCTGTGTACCTCCGACGAGATTAAAGCTAGAAAATGAAACGATTAAGTGATACAACTATTTTCCGAAGCTAGTTTCTGTCCGTGATGGAAAGTAACCGACTATTTGAAGCTTTAGGTCAAATGTCTTATAGCACACATATACCGATCAACAGTAAGTAAAGTGACCATAAAATAATGTAAATTGAGTGTTTTACACTTCTCGAAAAGAACTATTTTTATGTATATGAATCAATAAGACGTACAGAAACCTGATTCCAAAACCTTTGGATAGTATTTCATGTGAACTGACTACACACCCAGTAACTACCAATCATTTCTATTTTATCACATAATTTCATAATAAAGCGTTCAATCTTGTTGAATGAAAAAACAGAAAAAGGAATATACTCAATAACCCATGAAGTTAGGTAGTTTCGAAGAATACAAAAAACCAGAGGATTTATTCTCCTTAGAGCTTATTACACAGTCACATTGTATCATGTAGGATTATAAATCGACCAGTGTTCTATTTATCATCTCAACAAGTAAACAGAATCTATAAAAATGAATATGCCAAACAAGATATTCGTACTAAGCAGGAAAGAAATTAACAAAATACGTTGAAATAGTACTTAAATTCAATAGATAATGATAACACAAAATCTTATTGAAATCAATTTATCAACAACAAAAATAAACCTATAAATTTGTAAACACATGAAAACCAACAAATATAGAAGAAATCCATTCAAGTTTACCAATATAAATTAAATTACGATGAAGTAGAAAAATCATTAAGTACCTGAAGTAAGACGAACAGATGATCCCATCGAACTCATAGAATGTTGTAATTCCAAAGTGAATGCCTCAGCATTAATGTCAGTTGTAGTAGGTAATACAGCGATTGTACGTAGATTAGTCATAACACCACTATTTAATGGACTATATAAAACATCCAATTTAGAATTCCCACCAGTTGTATAACCTAATCCACCAGTAACTAAAGAATTTGTACTAGTCATATGTAGAAGTGGCATACCCAATTGACTAGCCGTACTAGAACTAGTTGTTAAATTACCCAATAATTTATCCGATAATAATTGAATAATACGAGTTAAAACTTGTGGAAATTTATTCTTAAGATAATGAAGTAAATGTGAAGGGATTTGAGCCAATTCTGAATCTCTATTTTATAAAATTAAAAAGAAAAGAAAATTATTCATAAATTTATAAATAAATATTAAACTTTATTTCTGAAATATTTTTACCACTACTAATCAATGTGATGTTCAGTAATGTATAAACTATTTTTTTTAAATAAAAAAATAAGTTAAGATTTTGATGAAGTTTCATTCTTTAACTTGGATAATTCAATCATGAAACTTTCCTTTTTCTTATGGAGAACACCATAATCACTAGCTAACAAACTTTTTTCACCATCTCAAAGAAAACATTAGAAATAATCTTTTCATATTATATTTTCACAAAATAGCTTAAAACTCCTTGTTGATAATTGTAAAAAAATACAATCTACATGTATATCATGGAAAAGTGAATTTAAACAATAAATATGCTTTATTTTTACTTTATTGATTGATTTAACATCCTATTTATTTGTTTACTCTTAATAAAGATAATTTCTATTTATCCTATGTCAGGAAAAAATAGACAAAGGTGTACAGTGGAGCAATTTCGTGGATTGGTTGAAGTTAGACATTAACACCGTTGGATGCCGGCTCAGTGGTCTAGTTGGTTGAGCGCACGAGCGCGAGATCGATAGGTCCTGGGTTCGAATCTCGCGGTAGGCGGGATCGTGGATGCGCACTGCTGAGGAGTCCCATACTAGGACGAAAAGGCCGTCCAGTGTTTCCAGGTTTTCCATGGTGGTCTAGCTTCAATTGATTCATGATTTCAACTATTGAAGTAATAATTAGTTTATTCTTTCAATGATAAAGTAAGTAAATTTTATTAGTCAATATTTACAATAATTCGTGATAACAAAATGAAATAAGAATTTTATTAAATAAATATCATTTGTTATAACACGTGTATTATTATCAAATAATCATCTGAATGTTATTCTTCCAAATTACAATAAAATTATTATTAACTAAATATTTCGAAAGGAAATAGTACTTTAACTGGTGTTCATCATTAAAGATTATTTAAAAACAATTATAATTAATACAGAAGTTCTATTTTATATTTATTTTATATTGTTTATTTGAATCTTCTCATTGACATTTAGGACTGCAATTAATAAGTCTCTTATTGGCATATGTACATCCTGCGAACTTAAAGCAATATATCGAGGCAATTCGCAAAGGATGTATATATGCTAATAGGAGACTGATCAATTGCAGTCCTAAACATCAATGAGAAGATTCAAATAAACAATATAAAATGAATTTAAACCTCATCCCATTGCAAAAGCTAATGGCTATCAGGACTCAGTAGCTAAGTGGATAATGCGATGGTGTTTAAGGTGAATGGTACTGGTTTCGAGTCCCGGAGTGAACATCAACACTAGGATACAGATACATCCAGCTAACGAGTCCCAGATAGGACAAAATGAGCATCCTGGACTCCACTGCTAGCCACCATCCATCTTTGCCTATGTTCCTACTGCATGTTATATTAATTAGTTAATCACTGATAATCCATGAGCAATCTTAAATGAATATGTATTTGTCAAATTGAAAGAACTAACATCAGCATAGAAACAGATAGAGAAAATCAACAAAACGAAAAGCACAGAAGGAGAAATGACATTACGCAAAATATCAATCCAAATATGAGAAATACGGGTTAAAGAAAACAAATGAGATAGATGAATAAAAAGTATGGAATGACAGTAAACTCAAAATTAGGAGAAAGATACTGAGGGCAACTGAAATAATGCTACCGATTTAAGACCATGTAATCCAATACTCCAAAACATAGTTTACGGCAATTGTGAGGGCTTTAACCATTAGGTCTACACCTACAGATATGGTGGTTTAGAGTAACAATCAATGATATAATTTTGTCCGTTGAAGATGCTAACAAACTGTAGTCTTCTATACCCCTTGAGAAACGTTGCAAGAGTGCAGGAGATTTGTTATATCTAGAGCTTAGATTTTTACTATGTCGCGTATAACTTGAGCACTCGACGCTAGAACACTCCCAAGTCGCAAATGAGAAGAGAGAAGACAAGTGAAAGGAATGGTATTCCAAACAGTGTCAATTGTGGTACAAAGCTGTCAGGTATCTATGGTTTTTAGTAAAAACGAAATCATCATTATAGTCTTCCAATTCGCTTATTAGCATTTGTCCAATAGGGAAGCTCCACGTAGGGACTCTGGAATATTCTCCCACAAGATGGTTGGATGGAATATTATCGGCTTTTTCTTAGCTTCATAGGGCTTCCTCGAGTTCATCCGTGGACTGTCTTCACAGATATATTTCAAATGAATCATTAAAACGCAGATATTCTTAGTTAAACGGATAAAGAAACAGAATATTATTTTTTTAACACGATTTAACAAGAATAAAATCTGTATTGGATAAGCAATTGACTAACATTCGTAAGTATTTATTTTAACAAGAAACACCGACCATGAATTATGGTTATAAATGTTTCCATTAGTCAAGGAAATGTAGTTCATCATCACTAGGAAGAAAAGGGATTAAGAAGTTGATTAGTTTAAGTGAAGAGATCAAGGCAATTCCCATACCTAATCGCCATAACTGTAGATATTCGTGTTTGCTGACTTATGACTTCAAGAAAACCAACGAGATCACCACGCCCTAATTCACTGACTATACGATGACCTCCATCAGGCATATTGTCGACTTGTCTTAATCGACCACTTAAAACAACATATACATGATTTGCGATTTCTCCTTTCCTAAAAAAAAACAAGAAAATAACATTATATGTAATGGAATACATGCTGAATAAAATAATCATGATAAGAGGGGGAGAAACAATTCACTAAGAGAAAATTATACATCGAAATTTTCTACCTCCATTAGTGAACATTTTTTTTCCTACAAAGCTATGAAATTGAAGGTATTTCTACAATTGTAAGAAGAGACTTAGTGCACAACAGATCACAAACGAAGTCACCATTTACCCAAAATAAATAGGAAAATGCACAAAATATTTATGTTTCAGGAACTAAAAAATTTTCTTCTTCGGAACAATTTTAGGTAAATTTTATCAGTACACATGGAATGAAAACATTGAATAAAAATTGGATTTGCAATTCCATTGAGGAGATACTAATAAATAAATGATTATGACATTTATATGGCGAATGTCTCCGACCATGGACTAACATAATAACACATAGAAATTGTCAAAAACCAAACGAGATTTTCGAATCCGTGTTGAGATTTCGTCAGACACCAACCCATCAGGGCTGATCAGATTTCCAAGATAATGAAGTTGTCGATGCGTTCGACTATTACATTCCCTACCCTTAGCTCAGGTAATGACGCGGGCTAGTCCTGAAGCAACAACTTGCATTTAGAGGTGGAGAAACGCGTCTCAAACATACTGGCATTAATGTTCAGTGCTACCAAAACATTGGATTTTATCAGTGTAATCTGGGTATTCTAAGTCGATAAGTGGACTTCCTGGTAGGACATCAATTCCCGAAAAATCGGTCGACGAGAACGTTGTTTCCATCAGTATGTAAGGTATAACCAGAAAGAAATTCTTTCAGTTAAGGAAGTTACAACCACTTTTTATGAGGAAAATGAAAGAAAGTTACAGCAGGATCACCACTGGCTTCTATTCTGAGCCATATCTGATAACGTCTCTACCCGCTGTGTTGCACCGTTTCTCGGACTCCAGCCAGAGAGTTGAGATGGACCAACAGAAACCAGCCCTTTGCAGCTTTCTTTCATACCACGACACCATGTCATACACTGACCACCTCTCCGCTCTTCCCAACCAGTCCCAGCGTCGGCAAATAATACACGACGTGGAATTCTCTGGGACGACATTCGTAGAACATGTCCAAGACACTGAAGTCGAGTTTTAAAGATAATAACACCAACTGAATTATCGTCGCTGTGCCCGAACACACGACGCCGAGCCTCTGCATTACTAACATGGTGTTGCCACTGGATGTCATCGATCCTTCGGAGACAACGTTGATCAAACACAGAGAGTCATCTAACATCGTCAACTTGGAGAGGCCAGGTTTCCCAAGCATAGAGCAAGACTTCTCTCACCGACGCGTTGTAGATACGACCTTTTGCAGCCAGACTAAAATCACAAAGGCGCCAAAGATGGCTCAGATTGGCATAATCCTCTCTGACTTTCACTATGCGTGTATTGATCTCATCACTCACGTCACCACCAGCACTTGTGTAGCTACCTAGATACACGAACTTCTCGACTACTTCTATCTGCTCACCACTCAGGGTGAGTTCAGGATCAGGATCCTGTCAGTCTTGTAAAAGTAGTTTGCACTTCGAAGGTGCAAAGCACCTACCGTACCTACGGACACTGATTGCCAACCGATTAAGTGCAAATTGTATTGCCTGGGTACCACTGTATACTCAAGGCCGAGAACTCTTGCTCCATGCAATAAATTCACACCACCATTACCTAAATCCATTCATTAAATACTGTTATTCAAAGGTAGTGCAACATCCAGAGACCCAACGACCACAGCAAAATAACACACAACTGTTTGAGGTATGAGTACATTTACAAATACAGGGACACTATTTGAGAAAAGACGCATAAAAGCAGAATAATAATGACTTCGTATACATCATTTTATTTGATTGATAACAATATAACTATATATTACTTTCTTGTTTGTATTCTCTTCCAATACTTAATATTTTCGATTGACCGAATGAAAAAAGAATCATAAACATAATTCAATAGAATAAATTATGCAACGGTTCGGATCCATTTGCCGGATAAAATAATAACTCTAAATAAATAAAACGCTTGAGACCTGTGAGTTAATCAGTTTACGAAACCGGTGTGAAAACTGTATGAACTTTCGCTATCAAACATACAATCAGCTGTACAATAATAACAAAAGAACAACAATAAATAGAGATACGAAACGCGAAAACATATTTTAGTTATAAAATGATTGGCTGCTACTTACTTATATAAAGCCTTTCCTGATTTAACAGACAACCATTCTATGGCAAAATCAAGTTGATGAAATAACGGTGATAAATGAGAAGAAATAATATGAGTAACACTGAACAAAGCCTTAGGATATTGACGAACTACAGAGTAAAATGTCTCACGGGATAAAACAGCTACAATAGTCTTTGTCGTAGCTTGTACGCCATAAATATTTGGTTCACCGGTTATCAGTCCCAAAAGTCCAACTGCTTTTCCTGGTCCACATTTAAACATTGTAATGACCTGAGCAATAATCCAAGCAATAACTGAATTGATAATTTTTAAACACGTGAAGATTAACGATATTTTAAAAACATGGTACATAGTTGGTTGAAACAAACTACAATGAATATATTTCTTAAAGAACTAAGGGAATAACAAAGATATCTAACGTCACAAAATTGGCCAGATTTAAGGCAGAGTACATCATTTGGAAATTGTAATATGTGAATTAAGAATTGTTGTTTGTTATATAAAATCAATTCAGACCGTTAATGTTGGGGCTGTTTAGTATAAAGTGATAACTTGAATCAGTTTATAAGCGAAATGCAATTGTGCGATAAGTGATCTGAATTGATTTTATATAGCAAACAACAATTCTCAATTTATATATTACCATTTCCAGATGATGTACTCTGTCTTAAATCTGGCCGATTTTATGGATTATTAATTTGGATTTATAATTGTAGAACATGATGAGAAATTATTGAAAAGAATATTCTTCGTTCATACAATTGTGTTTTAATACAATGGGAATTTTCCAGTGATTAATACCTAACATCATAAATTGCATTGCTTCTAGTTGGATTTTAACCATAAAGTTTTCGCACTAGACGTAGAACGTCGGTTTATATCCTAAAATGTCTGGATTCTCAGTAAGCAATCCTCGATATAACTCCAAATACACCCCCACTCTGCAATAATACACATCGTATTATAATGGTAGCTGTCAGTGATAGCATTAGTTATTTAAATCGTTTGTTTTGAATGCATAGTAGATGAAAAGTGAATTAAAACATAACTAAGTTGTTCGATACTATATATGGTGAATACATTAGTTGTACAGCATTAAAGTGATTCAGCCTAGTCTGCCAAAATAAACATCTGTACTTGAATTTCTCGAACCATATGAATGTGGTGACATGAAATTTATCAAGCCATTTGTGATTCAATTATATGAAAAGACTTCAAATTTAGGAACTGAACACGTCTCACTGAGATATTGGGAGCCTCACGTAGGTTGATCAGATATTACATTGCTATTGCTAGCATTTCGTAAGGCGAACATCAATTGATTATCTCAATTTAGTGCTAAAAGTCACGATTCTATCTAGTTAAAAAAAGGGTTTAATAAAGCTGCTTTTTATGTAATTGGCTTTAAGTTATGCTGCTTGTTTGATGGATAGTATGATATTACTTGACTAAATAAGCAAAAGTGAAGTGAGGTTTGAACTACGGTTTCAAGTATTTGAATATAGTTCATTCAAAACTGTACAACTGAAAATGAAAATAATAAAAATTGCTTTTCGTCTTTTATAAATTAACTAAGATTATTTTTATACTCACGCATTTATTACAAATTAATTCACAGGAAACACAGACAGCCACTTTCAAGTAGCTAGAATGAGTTCAATTTAGTTTAAACCGTTCATAAAATGGTAAGTAAAAGAGCGGATGAAAATAATAAAATCATAATACCTGGTGGAACACTAAGGCTCCCAAAGTTTGGAAATATAATTCTTATTTAGGAAGGTACTTGCAAGGTTTACATTTCATGAGAACTTATCAATAATTTAGTCATGAGAATAAATCTATCAAACACAGATTTAATCGACAAATTTTGTATGCTGGTCAGAGAAAATGACCATTTGCCCCAATATAAACACACATATAGAACAACTTGAACGTCTAACCATTATACTTGGGAAGCCGGGTAGGGTTACTACCTTAAAAATGGAAAAGTATGACTGCAAGCTAGGTTTAGAAACTTGTACTTGAATAAGAAGTTGTATTAACTGAAAGGAAGAAAAATCATGTAAAGAGGAATGATAACTCAATAAAAGAATATCTTAACTTGTTCTTCATATAAATCACAAAACCACAGAAATGCTGATACATTGTATGGAGTGAAAGATGAATACCATACTCTGATTAGTTTAATCGAATATTTTTAAAAACATCTATACATATCTATGGCAAGTAAAAATCAGATTTCCAGTTCCATGATTTCTTGGCGATTCAAATATTATTTTATCACCAATCAAGGCAGTAGTAATACGCTTGAATTTTTGGCACAGAAATTTTTTTCCTAAGCAACAATTATACATATATAAAACTGAAAACTACATTTCGCTACTATACTTTAAATAATCATTTATTTCATACTTGATATATTTTGATGGTTTTATCATTCATTAATGGGTTTGCATTTATTGATGCCAGTTAAATAGAGAATTATGTCGAATGACATTTAGATTTATATGGGTAACTTTTATCAAGACTACTTCTGCTATGTGTTTGTTTGAGAGTGAGAAAATATTAAGTAGTTGGAAACAGCTGATAGGAAACTCTGAACCTAGGTTTCGTACTATTTGGCACTCCCTACTAATATTCACCAATACTCTTAAGGAACTGGTACCCACTAGCGGCTTATATTCCATGTCACCCAGCTTCATATTCTGAGACCTTGCCCACTGAGCTATTTGAACCGCGAACAACTTTATGTACAACAATTACTTACAATTGGCTGATCATTGAGTAGTTTCAGGTTTATCGGGTCGTTTCAATGTTGGTCAAATTCTATTGACCAATTTATTTACTTATTTATTTAAACACATAAACATTGGCACGATGCACCAAATATATGAGCCACACTTCATCAATCGATTTGTGTAAGGGCTAGGATACTGCCCCGGTTCCCAGACCGAAGCAGATGGTTTTATTAGGGGGTCACACCCCGACCTTTGACCTAAAGGTCTGACCCACAAGGCAGTGGAACAACGTGAGGAGATTCAGTCCCACAGTAGCCGGTGACCAACAATTGGTTCATACGCCATTTGTTCCTTCAGGATACTGGAGACCACGCGCATCACTGATTTGGAATCAAGGTTTTCCAACTCTCCTAGGTGGATCCCCCATATCCATCAACCCGGTTAAAGCGCCGGACATTTGCGTTTTGTCCTTTCAATTTCGTAAACAACACCCCAGCCGCGAGAAGGCAGTGAGTAGGACTTCCTTGGCAGTGATTGTATGCACGTGGCCATGTGAGAGCATTTCAAGAGAAAGAGATGACTCTCCCCACCCTCGGCATCTGGGGGCTAGATGTAGCATAGCCAGTAATCTAGGCGATTAGACACTGCATACACTCTTGAAAATGTCAGGTAGATTAAGGTAGTTGGTCGGAAACTCTTGCTACATGGTAACTTGATCGACAGAGTTCAATGAACACTAAAAGGATCAAACTAACGCAACATTGGTCAATACTCAATGATTGATTAGTCGTTAGAGTGTGACAAGTAACATATGAAACTTCGTTAATCATACTTTTTATTCGATTAACTTGTCTACTTTCAACGAGTATTTAGTAAAGCTATTATACGACATATTTTTTACATAGTTTAATTTGAAAGTTATCTTTCGACCTATTACTTATTGTTATACCGCTTACCCATTGAAGAATAGTTAACAATGTGACTTACACATTGATTTGTAACAAAACCTAATTATATACCTAGTGTAAATTACAAACTGTAGTACGTTATGCGATCTGGTGTACTACTTGCACAGGCATGTGAATCATGAATCTAAATGATAAAACCCATTTATATCTGAAAACCAGTAATACTAATCTGGTTTACCAAACCGTTGTTCCATTGAAATATAAGTACGTTATTCACATGACTAATAAGGATATACCAAAAAAAACGAATAACGTGTAGGTTATAAGTGTAAATGAAATTAACTATCGAAATAACATATGAGAAAAGAAATATTAAAAATTAAGTAATCCTCAATTTATAAAAGCAAACATTATTTAAAAAAACAATCATTACATCATTATTAGGTCCATCATTAGTTGATTGGAAAGCTCTCAATTCTCCAAATATTACATAATACATTTCTAATTGCATTTCACATTCTCTTGAAAGTATAAAATCAGATGAAACAGTGGTAAGTGAAACATGTTCATGCAGGATACTGGTATCGGTTAAATTTAATAAATTAGCTAAATCTTTTTCAGCGAATTTTATCATTTCTTCTAATTCACTTTTGGTAAAATTAACATCTTTAACAAAATCACAAGGTTCTCCTTTGTTATTTTTATTACCAATGTCTTTTATCACATCATTTACATCGTCATAGTTTAATTGAAGTTTACGAGATGTATCTGCAAGAGAGCGTGCCCGACGTAAATTAGTGGAACGATGTTTACAATTTGGACTAGGTGGTTGAGAAGGTGAAAATATGGGTGATGCCGTTTTCCGATTGTAAAATATAGGACTTTCACCTAATTCAAGTGCACCAGATTGAGACATTGAATCTAAATTCAGATCATCATTATAGGTGAAAACCTGTTCTAATTCTGATTCAGAATTTTTGGACTTTTGATCTGTGACATTCGATATGGAAAATTTAACTTTTGAACATGTAAGATCTAAATCTGAAAAAAAAAAACGTTTATAACAATGTACTTAAAGAAGACGATAGTTCCAAAGTGGGTTAAAAGTTTAAACATATTCACCAAACCCGTGAGACCGAAGACTGTCTCATAAAATTTAAAAAATGACAACCGGATTTCAAAAGTTTCTCATTGAACATTATCATTTATTTATCATTAGTGTAATGTTGAGTTACAGAACTGATTGACCTCAACTGTCAGAATATTATATAATTATGAGATGTAATGAAACATGTGGGCTTTCAAATGGCACAACAGAAATGAAAAAAAAATCTAGAAAAACACAATTATCTACAAAGTAAATAATAATTAAATGTTATTATGTTCCGTATTGTATTTTTCATAAACTGAACTACAAGGTATGATTCAGAAAGTCACATTTCAGATACCAACAATAAATCTATTTGCAGCATAACCATAAACAACAATATTGTCCAGATATTTTTATAGCACAATTATACGACTTTAAAAAATACTAACCATCGGTGTTCGAAAACCCACTTTTATTTTATCGCAGATAATCGTGATAAAAGTTGAAAACATAATTAAATAGTATAATCTTCAGAGAATTTTGAGTTAGTGGGAATAACTTTGATTTATATCACCTAATATCAATGTACTTTTCTTATGTTTCCCATATTTTCATTCACTAACTTGTTCAGCAGTTCATCTTTGTTGTAGGTTCTGACTAGTTTAAATTTATTAAATACTAGCTTTTCAAAAGCAGTTACTATTACAAAGCAACATGTGTCATTTAACCATATCGACTTGAAAATTCGTAGCCTGGTGTAAGTTGGGAAGCCTTCTTAAAACTTATCTCTGTTGATGTGTCCAGCATCGAAAAGGCCAGTATTTCAGATTGCAGAAAAGTACTGTTTTCGTGCACCAATTTCAAAAGTACGTGTTACTTTTTTAGCCAAAGGACTCTGTTACATCGGTGCCTGATTTCGTAAACCTCTTTTTCCAACTAACTGTTAAGGGACAAACAATCGTAATTGGGAAAAATTCTATCTAAAGTCACCTACAAATTATCAGGTTAAAACGTCTAAACATATCAGGATGTAGCTAAAGGCTAAAGTGAGTTACCCTTGTTATATCCTGCAAATACAATCAAAAATGAGTTATATCAATAAATAAATGAATAATTAAATTAGCTAGTGGTCGACATATGTACAATGAGTAAGTGTGAATGAGGAGGAGACTTAAAACTTGTCCACTGAATCATATTCATCTCGAAAAAGAAATAAAATTCAAATTATCATATAAGTTATGACAATCGTAAATGTATAGCTCTGAAAATGAGATCCCCAAGAAAATATCTCCTGGCTGACCTCTTCCATTACTTGAAGTTTCTGTAAAAATACGTGATACGTATCATAAGCCACAAATTGATTAAGACTTTAATTAAGAAAAATGGAGCTAAAAAAAAGTGAGTATATAGCGATAAAGAGAACTGAAATTCTGTAACTAGATCATGCTATGGTATTAATAATAATAATAATAATAATAATAATAATAATAATAATAATAATAATAATAATAATAATAATAATAATAATAATAATAATAATAATAATAATAACAGTATTAGTAATAATAATAATAATAACGTTGAATGCTTGATTAGTTACGTTGATTAAAAACAGTCCTTTATGTACATTTAATTCAAACCCTAACTATATAAGAGGATAGATTATGGTGAAGTTTTGTTCTCTGAGCTGGATGGTTTGGTCGCGGAGAAGAACGATGAAAGCTCCACGACCAAACCATCCAGCTCAGAGAACAAACCTCCACCAAAACCACCCACCTGAGCTACAAATCTTTACTACCATCTCAAAAGGACAGATTGTTAATCAAGGCTTTTTTCATCGAATAAGTAAGAAATATGAAGGTTGCCACCAACTACGTACATATTTGTTCGTTGAGCTATGAATCACATGTCAGTTAGAATCAAACGTCTAATGATTAGAAGTGAAATGCCTGTATCAGAGTTCCATCGTGAACTTCGTTTGAATGATCTTCTAAGTGGTGTCCGGCCCCCAAATGCCCTCGTACGGCTGAGAGTGGGTAGAGTCATCTATTTCTCTCGAAATGCTCTCACATGGCCACGTGCATACAATCACTGCCAAGGAAGTCCTACTCACTGCCTTCTCGCGGCTGGGGTGTTGTTTACGAAATTGAAAGGACAAAACGCAAATGTCCGGCGCTTTAACCGGGTTGATGGATATGGGGGATCCACCTAGGAGAGTTGGAAAACCTTGATTCCAAATCAGTGATGCGCGTGGTCTCCAGTATCCTGAAGGAACAAATGGCGTATGAACCAATTGTTGGTCACCGGCTACTGTGGGACTGAATCTCCTCACGTTGTTCCACTGCCTTGTGGGTCAGACCTTTAGGTCAAAGGTCGGGGTGTGGCCCCCTAATAAAACCATCTGCTTCGGTCTGGGAACCGGGGTAGTATCACAGCCCACACACAAACAAAATGAAATGACAGTAATTGCTGAAAATACTATTCTCACCTCGATTAAAAGTCAGACAATTCACATTCATTTTTTCTTTTTTTTACTACGTCACTTATTCACTTTTTTATTCCCACTTTGTGCATCTGTTATGTCCCGGCAAGAATAATAAATGGTAACTTTTGGGATCTATTGATTGGCCAATACTAAACGTATATTTCTATTGTATAATTATTAAGCAACTAAACTATGCATATTCATATTCCTCTTATTATAAGTTTTATTTTGACCCATAAACTATTATTATACGTTCCACCATTCTTGAGTTATACCCAGTATATTAATTACTACCTCCCTCATTCACAGCCACATCTGACCAAATCTTGTACAAATGTTGTTTCATATTTTATTGGTACGTTGTGGTTTGTTTGATTGGTATATGGACACAGTATGTTTGAAATATAGCGATTCATAATACAGAGTCTGAAACTGGTGTTCTGGACTTAACTGGCTGGGCTAGGCGGAAAGCAGGACCAATCAGGAATCTAGGCTGCTCATGCGTGTTTTACGAGCCCTTGGTCCGATCGATAATTCGCTGCTTCTGATTGGCGGCTTTGGGCCAAAACAGTATCCTAATTTTTCAGCTTATACAGCAGCTCGCCTATGGTGGAAATTCGGCTCTATCTAAACGTTCTCGAGTCACTGCCTGGATAAAAATTGTATGCTACCACCGAATACGAATACAGAAAGTTTTTTCTGAAACCACGTGCACCATTCAAATTGGCTACCCTCAACGTTCGCACACTTATGCAGGTTAGACAGCAGATAAGGCTGGCTATGTCTTTAGAAAGTCTTAATATCGACGTTTGTTGTCTATCCGAGATCCGTATTCAAGACTCTAGTGAAGTACTACAAATTCTCTCTCCATCTGTCGCCTCAAAGGGCTTGTTTTACGTGCGTTGGTATCGCACTAAGCGCTGGAGCTGAGCCAGCACTAATCGATTGGATCCCCATTAACAGTCAGTTATGTGCTGTTAGATCAGAAAGTTTCATCAAAGTTAGAAGAAATCGGCGTGAGAAACGATGTCTTTTCGTCATCTCCGCCTATGCCCCGACAGATTGCAGCCCGGATGCAATCAAGGATGAATTCTACCACCAGTTAACTATTCTCCAGAAAGTGCGTTCGACAGATATTATAGTACTAGCCGGAGACTTGAATGCTCAGGTCGGGCGTCTAGGCACAGAAGAGAGTCGTTTAGGTGGCCGATGGGGACTTCTTGTTCGCAGGACAAATAATGCGTACCGTCTACTGCAACTGTGCACAGACCACAACCTGTTTCTGGCTAGCACTAACTCCCCGCAGTCATCGCCGATGTGCCACCTGACGTCCTCCCTCTGCATCTCAAGCCTGGACTCAGATTAATCACATCACGATCAGCTACCGCTGGCGTGGTTGTGTACAAGACAGCCGCTTCTTTTGGAGTACCTATCTGCACTCTGACCATGCCCTGGTCTGCGCCAATCTTACCTTACTTTTCAGTGGCCAACGAATTGATCGTCGTAAACGGATCAATGTCAGTAAACTGGTTGCAACTTTTGTTGCAAGTAAGTATCGAATCGAGCTAGCTTCTAGGCTAGCTACCATCCCACCGAAAACTGTAGCATTGGTCGCAACTGCGTGAAGCCATGAAAATGGCGAGTAAGGCCGCTTGCGGCTTCGCGAAACAGCCCGCTTATAAGCACTGGGTTTCTTCAGGCTCCTCACAACTCATCGAAGCCCGTCAGTCTACTCTGGGTGACCGTGAGTTTAACCACAAACGACGACTGTTACGTAATGAAATTGGGCAAAGCTTGCGTAAGGACCGAGAAGCCTGGTGGTCGCAGAGTGCTAATGAGCTAGAAGCGGCAGCTGCATCTGTTAACTAACGAAAGCTCTTTCAACGCATCCGAGCCACTGGCAGCAAGAAGCCTCGTGTGAGCGAAACAATCTGTGAGGATGATGGGATGCCAATCACTAACACCCATCGACGTCTTGGACGATGGGCAGAATACTTCGAAGGGCAGTCCGACTGGCCTGTTGCTCTGGCAACATCGATCAGACTGTCCTGCCCTCCATGGCCGGTGAAGACTGAACCACCATGTGAGGTGGAAGTCCGCAAGGAATTCCAACTCTTAAAGCGCCACTAATCACCGGGTCCAAATGAATTGCCTCCGAGTCTTTTTAAAAATGGTAGTGAATTTCTGGTTAAGGAACTGACAATGTCGTTTACAAAGGCCTGGGAGCTAGAAAGTGTTTTGACGTCATGGAATGAGTCGATAGTTGTCCCTATATTTAAAAAGGGTTCACGTCGTTCCTGTAACAACTATCGGGAGATAAGTCTACTTCCGATTGCGTTCAAGCTATTGGCTTCCGTCATACTTCGTAGGTTGTTCAAAACCCGAGAAAGATTGGCTCACGAGGAGTAGGCTGGGTTTCGTTCTGGTCGAGGATGTATTGATCATATATTCACCCTCCACCAAATGTTAGAACATCGCCATACTTATCAAAGGCCAACAATCGTAGTGTTTCTTGACATCAGGGCTGCCTTCGATTCGTTGGACAGGACTGTTCTCTGGGATTGTCTATTGAAGAAGGGTGTGCCTGAGAAGTTTATTAACATCCTAAAAGCCCTATATACAAACACCTCAGGCAGAGTGAGGGCATACAACCACCTTTCTCCATTGTTCCATTCGAGTAGTGGGGTTAGGCAGGGTTGCCCAATCTCACCATTCCTCTTCAACTTTGCCCTCAATGACGTTCTGGAAACAGCTCCGATTGATGTAGGTAATAGCGGTGTGGATCTGTTGCCTGAAGAAAGACTTTTCAACCTTGAGTATGCGGATGATATTGTCTTACCATGCGATGGTACCCAGGCAATACAATTTGCACTTAATCGGTTGGCAATCAGTGTCCTTAGGTACGGTAGGTGCTTTGCACCTTCGAAGTGCAAACTACTTTTACAAGACTGACAGGATCCTGATACTGAACTCACCCTGAGTGGTGAGCAGATAGAAGTAGTCGAGAAGTTCGTGTATCTAGGTAGCTACACAAGTGCTGGTGGTGACGTGAGTGATGAGATCAATACACGCATAGTGAAAGTCAGAGAGGATTATGCCAATCTGAGCCATCTTTGGCGCCTTCGTGATTTTACTCTGGCTGCAAAATGTCGTATCTACAACGCGTCGGTGAGAGAAGTCTTGCTCTATGCTTGGGAAACCTGGCCTCTCCAAGTTGACGATGTTAGATGACTCTCTGTGTTTGATCAACGTTGTCTCCGAAGGATCGCTGACATCCAGTGGCAACACCATGTTAGTAATGCAGAGGCTCGGTGTCGTGTGTTCGGGCACAGCGACGATAATTCAATTGGTGTCATTATCTTGAAAACTCGACTTCAGTGGCTTAGACATGTTCTACGAATGTCGTCCCAGAGAATTCCACGTCGTGCATTATTTGCCGACGCTGGGACTGATTGGGAAGAACGGAGAGGTCGTCAGTGTATGACATGGTGTCGTGGTATGAAAGAAAGCTGCAAAGGGCTGGCTTCTGTTGGTCTATCTCAACTCCCTGGCTGGAGTCCGAGAAACGGTGCAACACAGCGGCTAGAGACGTTATCAGATATGGCTCAGAATAGAAGCCAGTGGTGATCCTGCTATAACTTTCTTTCATTTTCCTCATAAAAAGTGGTTGTAACTTCCTTAACTGGAAGAATTTCTTTCTGGTTATACCTTTCCGTTTCCCCCATTATTATTATTATTATTATTATTATTATTATTATTATTACTACCGCACAGTAGTCTATGGTCGTTATTGGTTTTATTCTTTCTTATACGCACCTTACATTCTTTTTCTCTTCCCATTCTCATTGTTTTGTGTGGCGCATATATATCTGGTATCCCCTCTTACCAATATTTATGTGTTCAAATACGTAAAATAAAACATTAGTGTCCGACAAAGCTGTCCACTATCTTCATTTTTGTTCAACTTCATCATAAACATACTGATGGAAACAACGTTCTTGTCAACTGATTTTTTGGGAATCGATCTCCTACCAGGAAGTCCACTTATCGACTTAGAATACCTTGATTACGTAGTACTGTTTGTTGAAAACGTTGATAAAATGCAGTTTTAGCAGCCCTAATGGGTAGGTGTCTGACGAAATCTCTGCACGAATTTAGAAAGCTCGTTTTGTTTTTGCCAACTCACGTCTTCCATGGAGAGAGCGAGATATATGTCTATCAATTAAGGTACGAGTATACTGCTCAGCAGTTCGTTCTGTTCTACTTTACGGCTGCGAAACGTAGCCATTAATGGTAGAGGATACTCGTAGGTTACTAGTATTTAGTCACAGATGTCTTAGAAATATTGCTCGCATCTGCTGGGATCACCGGGTAATTAATAGTGATGTCAGACACAGGGTATTAGGGAATGATGGTAAATCAGTCGATGAGGTTGTGAGTCCTCATCGACTGAGATGTTTGGGCCAAGTGTTACTTATGCCTGAATACCGATTACCACGACCCGCAATGCTGACCAGTGTTGGGGATAGTCGGAAGGAATTTAGGGGCGACCAAAACAAAACGTGGCACCAGTGCTTGAAGTCACGAACGTCTGGCCTGAGCCAAGTTGGTAGATGCAGACTACTTGGTTGAGGTCCGCGTGACTAACGTAACCAATGGTTGGAGACTCTGGGTGATATGGCTCAGAATCGATCACAATGGAGTAGGTGTATACACTCTTTGTCTTCTCTTAGACGGTGAGATTAAAATTATCTTATACCTTCCTTTCTACGAACCAATCGCTTCTCCTTGTATCCTTATATGAAGTCTTTCTTTTATATATTACTACCATTGAAGTAACTGCTTCTATGAATTTGGTGTTCATCCTGTTGTGCTAATGATGTGTGACAACTTGAACCGACGCATATATGAACCTGGTCCTACGTTGTAGCTGAGTGACTGCAGCCACGCTTTCAGATCACTAAGAACAACTCTAACCCCATTTCCTTTTCAGATACTCCTAGAAGAACCCTTACACAGTGTGGGCAATCCAGAAGTGATAACCACCCTCATATCTCTAACAGTACTCGAAACCACTGACTAACTGACTTATCAAAATGATGACAAGTACAATGATTAATATAAAGGAAATCTTACCCGGGTATTTTAAACTAATATTACCGAATTTGTTAAAGTCTTTCATTGATGGTCTCTTCTCAAAAACCTTGCATAGGAATTCGTGAGCTTCAGATGAACCAGATATAGGGGAAAAGTCCTACGTAAACAATGAATTTGAATGAATAGGTAACATGTTATCGAATAATATCGATTATAACTAAAGAAAATACTTTTTAAAAACAATATTCAAGTAACAATGAAATCACCAACTGCTATCAATATCTTCTTCCTAAATGCCTCTTACTAATGAATTAAAATAGATTTACATAGATATGAGAAATCTATTGCTGGTGATTAGTAACAATGATGAACACCCAAGCCTCATATGTTGGAAACCTTACCCAATGAGTTCCTATTTGAAATGACGATACAACTTTTTGAACCAAGTATCTGTTGCAACAGTGTTGATTATTTGAGGGCCTCAGTCAGTCAGTCAGTAACAACGTAGAACTTCGTACGTATGTACATCAGTTCGAGTTGCCACACCACATTAGCACAGAGATGCAGTGGTCGATTCAAATCCCGTAGTGGTAGAGGTAATAAGAGTATAAGCAGTAATCGGGAAGATTAGTGTTTGGAGACGTTACTTAAAGAGTATAATGCAGTGAAATAAATTTGGGAAGAGAAAAAAAAGAGACAAGGAGGAATAAGGAGATCAAAATTTGGGAGAACACAAGAAGTGTATGCACCTGCGCCATTGCAAACGATTTCGAGCCATGTCATTCAGGGTCTCTAACCATCGGTTGCTATCATCTCGCGGTTCTCAACCAGGTAGTCTACACCTACCGACATGACTCAGACCACTTGTCAGTGACTTCATGGACTTGCGCCATGTTTTGGTCTGGCCGCCCCCAGCTTTCTTCCAACCTACTTCTATACCACTGAACATCGCACGTCGAGGCAGTCGGGCCTAGAAACTATGACATATTACAACAATAGGGGAAAGCATCAATTCATAAGTTTACTTACTCCTCTTAGTAGTCCCCTTCATAGATTAACATATTACTAACAACTGCTACGTAATTGTAAAGATATGTTTGCATCCTTTATGAGGATTTGTGGACGATTATCCCATCGATGATGATGCAGATCACCAAAAAGAAAAGTAGTTTTCAATTGGGCAAAATCTACACCCGACAAACGAATTCAATATTCTCAATGTTCAGTTTTTATTTCACTTAATTAGTGTAAATACATCAATTTCGGAAGTGTTACGTGGAGAATTAAAAAGGCGAACGGTCATTTGACTTTTTAATCAACATAATGATTACCACAAGTGTTATTTGCACTCATAATGTTTATCGCTTATATCTTATATTATTACAATCTTATCAAGTTTTAGAAGCCGTATTCCACCCAGTTTCATTTATAAATTAGCTGTAATTGAACCACTATTATAAGGATAAATTATAATCAGTAGCATGAGATATTTGTTTTTTACACTTGTTTTGCAATTTCGCCTTCCTTGTAAACCCGAACCCCTCTATCAAGAAAACGCTTGTACAGGTGCCTACTGACTACCATACTTAGAGGCTTCAGAGGTCAGATCCTACTGCTTTGATTTTTATTGGCCTCATCCTGCGCTTACCGACCTCAATATCATCTGTGGTTGTGATTCAAGTTTAAATAAGTGAAGAGCAGCTGTAGGCTAGTTGATATATTGAGGTTTTTTAGTCAACGTTTCAGTCTACTAATCCCAGGAATAATAAATATTCAATCCTCTTTTATGATAGCTATACTAAGCATCGCCTTTTTAAAACCGCTTTGAATAAATTAAATAACTTCCAGTTATTGCCTATCCCTAATATCCTTTTTATCTATAACCACTGGTCACAGATTACTTACAATCTTCAACGATATTTTCAAGTAGACTGAATACTTCACTAGGGTAGGTCATAAATGAAACCACTCTTGATAGTCCTTTATCACACACTTATTGCTTTTATCTTCAGGTCTATCATGAGAAACCTTTCTAGTAAATGATGAAAATGCAGAAAAGCAACAGACTAACATTTATTCCCTTCAATGGTGATCAATAACAATATGGTCTGTAGGGCTTCATAATTTGAATGATGTAAAAAGTTATCAAGTTCGATTCTTTAATTATATAACTCGCATTTGGAAACTCTGAGACTTTAAGAGTGCAGAAGACCATGAGAGATGATAAAGTGACAAAGAGTCCTCTAATCACCTGGATTGATTATCTAAAAATGATTTTGATCGGCTTATCATTCTTAATATTAGGGAGAGTAAATAAACCAGACATTCATTTCACATTACGTTGGATTTTAAGGGTCTTGAAACCAAAATACACAACTTCCTATCATATGACCATAAGTACCTTCGAAGTACTATCAACAAACAGTAAAACGATCAAATTAGCAGCGCAAATGCTAGATGTAGAGTATGAAGTAAAGGTAGTAAATTGGTTATCAAGGTCGTGTTCCTTGATTAACTAGAGCAGTTGAGATATGTAGTATACACAATCTGCTTCCACCTACACCGATGCATTGTGTTGGTCGGCAAAAGTGGAGTGGAAAAGCTAGGGGCTTTCAAAATACGATATGGGATCAGTCTGTCAGTTGTTGTTTTAGTAGAATAGTAGTTTAAATATCAAAAAATTCCTCTCTTCACTCACAAGTTTACAGGTTCAAAACGCGATTCACCTACTGTGGCTTGTGTAGCCTGGCAACATCACTAATCCTCATACAGAACTTGTGACTTGAAGCCAGATACTGAGTTAGAAGATACATATATCGTAGTCGAGGTTCATGCGATGCAATTTATCTCGAAACCAACCACAGGAATACAGTTTCACACTTGTTTCTTTTCAAATAGTCGATACCTCTTGTTTTGTTTCTCTTTAATTCAGAAAAGTACAATATGTGAAATGTTATCTGCTTCACTGAAATCACAGTTTTTACACTACACTTATTTTCTTGTGACATTTTAAAACTGCTATTAACACTTTTGTATCACACTTAGAGAGATGAACAATGTCTATTCTTCCAAAACATGAATCTCTTAGAAATAAGTTACACAAAACAGGTATAACCTATACAAGATATAAACCTGTTTGTCTAGCTGACGGACATTAACCAAAGTCGAACTAAGAGTATGTTCGCGTATATAAACCCCTAAATTATGCTTATTTACGATCCTTTTGATTCTCTTAAGGTATAGAGTGGCCAGTGATTAACGCTGAAAGAAAAACGATAGGAACCAAATGCACAGTATGTGAAAACCTTAACTATAAATATATTGGTAAAAGTTTATACACAATACTGTCAACATAGAGCTTAGGCGAACACATCTTTAACTATTTCTTCAGAGTATTACTCTTCATTAGACGATTAAAAACAAGCAAATAGAAGAAATAGAACACTGAACCCAAAAAGCAACAAGAATGTGTATCAAGTGATTATGACATAGCATATGCCCTTCTTTAAGATAGATAACTCTTATTAATTGATATTTTGAACGCTAAAAGCAACAGAAAAATTACAGTGGAATTCAATTAATCGAACCAGTTAGGTACAAAATAGTTAGGCTTCACTAAGTGGCAGATAGCCTATTGTAAAGGAACTATAATACTAACCTTATTAATTAGTTCCGAACTTAAACCAAGATAAGTGTGCAACGCGTTGAAGCTCAAACGCTGAAGTCTAACTGCAATCATCTGAATAATGCGAAAAAGAGGTGTTTGTGTTTTGCATATTTCCAAAAATGATCGGGCCGGTAAGCATAATACAGTTGTGGGCTCCAAAGCGACTGCTTCCATGAACTCAAAAGTTGAAGGATAACCAGTAAGTATACTCAGAACAGATAGCAAACTATCAACACTCCCACCCTTTCCAACTTCAGCGATGATGCACTTGGATCCATCCTATACATTTAGACCCAAGAGAAAATATTTAAAAGGCACAGTAATGCTCAGAAAATATTCAACTCAGAAAACCAAACAAGTATTAACATAACAATATTGTTTTAAATACCATTAGTTGTAACTATAAACCATGAAAATAAACGGTTTGGTGACACATTTTTGATATGTGAATGTGAATTAATTTAGCTAGGTAAAACGATGTAAACAAGTTGCTGTACTTTACAGAAAATATCAACAAAAATGAGAACTGAAAGTAGTAACACTATCATAATTATAAACTTGAAACAATTAAAAGGCAGGTTAAAACGATAAATGATATCAAAGAATAGAAACTGACATGTTTTGTTCAAAGCACAGTAAGATAAAGGATAAATGAGAATCCTTTATTATAGCAAGCTAATCAGATTCCAGGTAGCATCAGCTTTTATTATTTTTAATTTGAATCCGGAGAGGAAAAACGAAGAGTTAAGTTAACTCATTATCACTTTGACGATTTAGGGAAGTCCGAAGAGACAATCAGCGGAGACAGACAAAACTATATATATAATGGGGCTCAGTGGATATTTTGTATAAAAACTCAATAGTAGCAAACTAAAAGTCATAACTATAAAACTGCACAATACGGATTTTTCAGGTTATTAGCAGACGTACTATAGCTTGTATGGTATCAAAAATTTCACAGTAAATTTAGATTCTTAATAAATAGTGTTGCGAAATGTCTGACCAGTATTCGACAAATTTAACCGACACTGAATCCCCCAAAATTTTGAACTGATGAGAAATAACGCATTTCTAGCCTGTGTTTATTGTTGTAAATAGTCAAAGTAAACTCTTCTTGGCAAAAAGTAACATGCTGTCTACCAAAATGGTATTGAAAACTTACCGGTTCTGTGACAGTGATTTGGATTCTACCACTACGAATAACATACACATATTTATCTTCATCTCCAATACGGAACAGATACTCGCCTACATTTAGCTCTATTGTCTCAATGAATTTGCAAAACCTGATGAAAAATGATTTTTCCAGTTGCCCGAAAACCCTTATCGAACTTATCATCAAGCGAAGATCTTCTGGTAATGAAGAGACATCTTCCTCATCTGGTTCAAAAAACGACTCAGGAAGTCGACCATAGGCCAGCGTCGGCGACTTTTCGATGTCATGCAACTTGAAGATTCTGTAGGATGAGGGTTAAAAACAATCAAATCACTTTCTCGCGAAATTTATGATAGTAGTTCTCCGTTCTTCCTTTGTCTGTACCTTTTTTAACTCCTCCGTTATTTCACTGAATTTGCGCCCGAATCTGATTGCATGGTACCTGATCTTATCTCTTCGGCGGAATCCCCGAGGAACTTGAGTGGTTTTAACACGCAAAGGCACTATGTCAACATAAAAATTAATTTAGAAACATTAAAATACCATGCGACTTTAAGTGCCGTAGTAGTAAAAATGTCGATAGACCCAGCAAAAATAGAGTCAGTATGAGGAGGACCGTGGCATTCTGTAAATCTCGAGAAATTCCAACCCAGCTACTTACATACGACAAAAGAAGGCTCGGGAATATTTCTGCCAAGATACCTTCTCTTATACTTATAAGGACTCCAGAGTAAAACAAAGTGAACTTGTTAATAAGATCATAGAAGGTTTCATATATATTTGAACTGAAAGAGGAAACTCTATCACAAACTGTGCTGAAAAACTGCATAACACCAAACTGAGTAGCCAATCATTCAAATCCACGCTCTAACTCAAAACACCAAATTTGAGTGTCATAACTAGTGAACTACTTAATCCTTGGGATCTGTATCTGAGTAGTCTGATTATTTTCTTGCCACTTTGAGTCTATAGTTCCTATTATATTCTTTCCGTGAGTGAAGGATAAAGTCTTCCTTGTCACGTTATTTAAAAAGGACATTGATATTTTTCCTCGCTGAGTAAATTTGTTTGTTTTGATCGTTTATTACGTATCAAGGCTACTGTTTTCACTTTGATTGAATTTATATCAGTTAAAGTATTCGACTAGAGTATCGTTTTTACTGTTCTCTCAATTAGTTTTGTCGTTGGTACTCTTGAGTATCTCTTTTTCAACTGTATCTGTTAGTACTTTTGGTCCTAGCAATCTACAGCTCTTCACTTTTTGATCATTGATTATTTTTTTGTTTCTGAGTATCATCGCATCTTGAAAAAGAACCCCTTCTTAATGACCGGACAGTGTAAAAAAAAGCAGTTGCCAACGTCCGGGTTGTCGTTATCCTGTTGAAAGCGGCATGCAGTGCGACGAGTGTAAAGACTGGTACCACGAAGTTTGTACGAACTTAACGCCTGCTGCTTTCAAACGGTTCAGTAAGAAGGGTTGTGTATGGCTTTGTCAACAGTGCTGCTCAGATGCAAACAGCTTGTACACCGAGGCCATCTCACTGGTTGATGCTGCAAAGAAGTGTTTTAGAAAGCATAGTCGGAACGCGTCAAACAGCACTCGATCTGTCGACACGCAAATCAACGTGAAGGAAACTAAGGTTAGTCCGATGATAGATAACTCACGCCCGTCAAAGAAGGAAAAGCCGTCTCCAAAGGGGCCTGCCTTAAACAAAAGCTCAAGAAAAGTAGAGTCTTCTGTTCCCCGTCTCCCAGATGGGATCCAACAGGAAACACCTAGAAGCCGTAATAGCAAGGCTCGATCGGTTTCAAACGGTAAACATAACCCAACCTCTCAAGTCGTCGACAAACCCCCAAAATCCAACACTAGGTTTGACGCAACTGTTTTTGCTTCTACCAGCACCGTTGACGAATGGGTAAAGGTTGTAAAGAAGAAAAGTAGGGATATAAAGTGGAATCCTGCCCCCGTAAAAGTAGTTGAAAAATCGAAAGTTGATCATAGCGACAGATCAGCTATTTTTCATAGAATCAAGGAGAGCGAGAGCTCTGAACCTAAAGCTCGTTTTGAGAATGACATTGTACTGATTAGGCAGCTGCTTAATCAACTCATGCCTCAAAATATGACCGGGGTCAACTTGCTAAAGATATACAGATTAGGGAGTCTAGCGGACTCTAAACCAAATCATTCCAGACTGCTTAAAGTAGTATTCGGCTCTTCGAACGAACGTGACCTAATTTTACAAAATGGACACAAATTAAAGGGTTCAGGAGTCTTTATCCGAAAGGACCTACCGTTGGCAGACCGTGTTAAAAGACGGAAAACCGAGAAAGAACTACAACTTAGGTTAGACGCTGACGAAAAGGACCTGAAAATTGTAAATTTTCGGGTTGTAAAACTTCGACAGAGAATGATGCCGAAGCCACTCTGGGTGAAGCCCGAAGGCACTTAAACAGGCTTCGGATCTGTTACACCAATGCACGAAGCTTACTTAATAAGCGATCGGAACTAGGTGTACAGATCGACTCTAAAAAGCCAGACATAATCGCAGTAACAGAAACCTGGCTGACACAGGCTACAGATAGTATGGAAATTAATTTCGAAGGTTTTACGTTAGTAAGGGCCGACAGAACACAAAAGCGCAAAGGAGGGGGAGTAGCTCTATTCATTAGGAATGCTATTCCATTCGCCATTATCGATAGTGTATCCCATGAGAGTGGGACGTTTGAATTAGTTAGTCTTCGCTTAAACTGCAAGGGACAAGAGCTGCTGATTGGTTTGGTCTATCGCAGTCCAAGCTGTGAGGCAAATGAGATCCTGTTAAGCAGTCTCAATACTTGGTCCCAAAGTGGTCGATGTTTAATCCTAGGGGACTTTAACGCACCTATCTGCGAACTAAATCGTCGGAGAATTCTTTCGAGCAAGAACTAGTTGATGGGGTTATCACATGTGCTCTAGTACAACATGTGAAAGAAGCGACAAGGTAAGATCCGGACACTGAATTATCCTTATTAGATCTTATACTGACTCACTATGAGGATGATATTGCGAACCTCCAACATATGCCACCCCTAGGTAAAAGTGACCACGCAGTTTTAACTTTCGACTTCCATATAACTGCCAGTCACGAGCATGCGTCAGTCAAGTTCAGACCCAACGTCTAGGAAGCAAACATACCAGACATCATGCACTCAGCATCGTTATTAGATTGGACAATAGACCTAGAGTCCTCAATTGAAACGGCCTGGGATGCATTTCGAAATTCATACTTAAAAGTTACCACACCTCACATCCCTTGGACTATACCAAAGGGGCCGAAAAACTCACCACCATGGTTCAGTAAGGAGGTCCGTATCCTTCTCCGTAAGAAAAGGAAAATTTGGGGTAGATTTAGGCTACTGGGGACTGATGAGTCAAAATCTCAGTATCAAAATGCTCGGAACACTTGTGCCTCGACCCTCCGTAAGTCTAGAAAATTTTACAAAGAAAAACTTGTTAAGGAATGCATAGAATGTCCTTCTATCAATAGCACGAGGGTTACCTACTTGTATGAAACTTATACATACAAGAGTGATTAAAAATGAATATATGTATCACGATGTAACGAAGAGTTCAACAGTTAACAATGTCATAAAAAAGTGTTTCGGATAAATAAAGTTTGGAAGGGAAAGTTCCAGAACATTTGAATAGTAATTAGAACTCATGCAGTTAACAAACATTTGGTGATTGTGTAATGAAGAAACTGACAACATATTAATTGTAATGAAGAAGGACATGAATTGAAGGAGAACGACAATGATGTAATTAAGCTCCAGAAAGAGTTAAAATAATGAGTGATGTAATAAATAAAAATGGGTGTACTGCTACTAGGATAAAGAAAGACTCACTACTACCTCTTTATGGGCACATAGATCCGGTTTAAGACGTTTGATTGTTATCTCTTGGGTCAATTTTAAAAGGTTGTGGTTTGATTGTTTGTTATTCGTTTTGAAATACTTCAGTGCATCAACTTCATTTCCTGTGTCAAGGCGATGTCTTATGAAAGTGGTAAAATTTTTCACATGGTTTAGGAAGTTTTTGACGTGTTCATTTGCAGCGTGTATTAGACAGAGTTTATCATCCTACATCGCATATCAGGTACGTTTTACCCCGGTAAAATAATTTCGACGGACGCTTACAATTTAATATATACCTATCGCGAACTTCGTTTCTTACATATCTTATATAAGCTCCTAGCGATTGACATTGACGCGTCTTCACCTTTGACTATACTAAATGAGATGTAAACATTCAATTGATCGTCACTCTCTCACGCTATATCGGAACACCTTATATCTGAAATATATTATATACCCACAGTGTCTGATCCTAGTATTAGCCGGTTAGTACTTAATAATCACTATATACTCAGATATCCTATTTATTTGAACGAGCTCTCTAGTCGTCCAGTTTCAAATTATGGCCAGTAACTCCGGTAAAAGAGAAATGTCATAACTTCTGAGTCAATTATTTATGTAGACTTCAATGTACAGAATATTTCAAAGGCAATTAGTACACTGAGAAATTCTATAATGTTTCGAATTATTCGAATTATAGTACGAACTAAGAGTCCCAGAGATAACGCAATTGAATTAAGAAGACACAGGCACAACCGAATGTACTGTATTTGGAATTCGAAATCGTACAATCAACCAGTACAATAGTATCATTAGTTCGTTCAAACACCACATCCGCCACAGCTTAAATTGAAGTCTAGGTGTTTGTAATCAATCGTACGTCTTCTCCTCAAATTCATCCTGGGTCTGTCTGACATTGTATTGGAAAAGGATTCTGTATTATCTAGAATGTGCTTATTAGCATTAGAATTAACAAAAGATATTGGAACTGACTCACCTGGTTCCTGAAATTGTATTTGATCAACATGTCGACTGTCTGTACTTAAGTCATTGATGTCTAGAATTCGCACTATCGTTTTTTCGACATTTTTCAGAACAATACCCGTAGATGGTCGAAGATCATTTCTCCGATAATATGTAACTTCTGCAGACTCCAAACATCTCATATTCGACCAAAGAATTCTTCCTTTCAATAGCTTCGCTGTAGTATCCTTCGTCACCGAATGTCTGGCATTTCTATATTGCATTAGAAAGGAATCTACTCCCCTCTCCAGCTCATTAAATGATGAGGCGGCTATGGAATCAATATCAGTCTTAAATGTCCTGACAAAATTCTCTGCCTGGCCATTAGAACACGGATATCTGGGAGCAGTAAACAGATGTTTGCACCCTATACCGTTCAACCAAGTAGTGACTGCATCTGCAGCGAAGCGAGAACCATTATCAGTCACTAACACCATAGGAACCCCTTCTCGATTAAACACTTTTCTTAATGCTTGGATTGTGAAGTCAGAATTCGGTGAAGTTGTGAAAAAATTTCAGGCCACTTTGAAAAAGAATCAATGACTACAAGTGCATAGTATTTGCCAAGAAATGGACCACAATAGTCAGCATGAATTCTCTGCCAGGCCTCAGACGATACTGGCCATGTAGTCCACTTCGAAGGATGATTTTTCAACTGATGACATTTCTCACAATTGTTTGTCGTACGACATGTATCTGCATTTATCTCTGGCCACCAACATAAGAGCCTTGCCAAGGACTTCATTTTCTCAACACCTAAATGACCACTATGAAGATCTTCAAGAACAGATTTACGCAATGATGAAGGAATTACAGCACGATCATTTAAACACAAAATACCATCAGGAGTAGCGGATAGTTCATCTCACTTTGAAAAATAGGCAGGAAATCTACGTTTCAGATTAGCATTCCAACCTTTCCGTATAGCGCTGAGTATACATCCAAAGTATCTACGAGTTCCACTAATGAGATCTGTACGTCTCACTGGCAAAGGTTGCACTAACAAACAGTCTAAAGTATCAACAGGCCTATCTTGTAATGACTGTCGAGAAATGTAGTCAACATGTTGAATTTGTTCGGCACTTCTGTGCTGAACCGTATAGTCATATGCACTCAAAGCAATACTCCATCGTTGAACCATAGCAGTTGAGGAACGTGCTAATGATTTTTCAGGATGATAAATAAACTTTAAAGCTTCATGATCAGTAGCAATAGTGAATTTATTCCCGAATAAATATTTATGAAGTTTTTTAACAGCCCAAAACACAGCTAATGCTTCTCGCTGAGTCTGTGAATAACCTTCTTCAGTAACATTAAGTTTGTGTGAAACACAAATAACTGATCTATCTTCCTATTCCAAAAGTGCGCCAACACCCACAAGTGATGCATCAGTAATAAACACAGAATGTACACTAGGGGAGTAAGTTCAAAGAACAGCATCACTTTGAAGAAACGTTAGTAGATTACGTAAGAATGACTCTTGTTCCTCACTCCATTTGAATGAATTGGATGTCAAAATATTAAATAAATAATTTGCACCACAAGAAAAATTAGGAATAAAATAGGAATAGTACTGAAGAGCACGCACTAGTGAACGTAGTTCCGTAAGATTTTTTGGAGACGGTGCATTTGTCAGTGAAGCTAGCCGTTTCATATCTGGTCTAAAACCATTACTATCAACTAGGTATCCAAAGCATTCAAAACTGGATACACAAAATGAACACTTATTTGGCTTCACTGTAATATTCTTCTCAATTAAACGACGCAATAAAGCAATAAGTCTCTGATCATGAACTACCTTATTAGAACCATGAACAATGAGACTATCTTTATAAACCATCTTTAAACCTAATATTGACAGTCCTGTTTCGGTAACTAAAAATTCACAAGGTATGTATGAAGAATTATCATCTCTATTAGCAATTCACAACATCCTCGTATAGGCATTTTGTGTCCAGTAATCCCTTATATTAATACTTCAGTGGGTCGTACCACAACATTAGGATCTAAGAATTTCAAGTTCTTGAATGAAATAATCGACTCTATACTGCCTGTGTTCACAATGAAGTCATTAAATAAACCAAGCGATGTATATAATCGCTTTTGAATATAAGCATTATCTTTCGTAATGGTAGACAAAGTTAAATGATCACTAAAAACATCCGAATTATTGAGATTTGAATGACAAGATTTAGTACTACTTGAAGCGAAATGGACAGTAGCTTTGCATACTGACTGAATGTGTTCTATCTTACCACATTTAAAACATTTAGCACTACGAAATGCACATGAATTACGAGAATGAAACTTTCCACATGATAAACATTTACCAAACTTGATCTCACCTTCGTAATTTGCTTTGTAATTCCTTGTTGAAACACCTTTCATATTTATACGAGAATAGGAATCACTGTTAAATGAACGCGTTTGATTGACCTTGAGATTGTAGTTCATCATGACGACTAAGCAAAGTATTAAAAACCTTCATCGACTGGATATCAAGTTCATTCACTGCTTCGTAGTTAATACATGCAGTTTTAGCATCTTGAAAGGAACAGTTTGGCATTCTTAACAGCTCTCTTTCCAAACTCGGTATGTTAATTCCTGCAATTAATAGATCTCTCAGTTGCATATGAAGTTGATCACCGAAATTACACTTGGCAGCTTGTTTCTGTATTTCGAGGATGAATTCCCGAACATTTTGGTCATTTTGGCGAACCATCTTATGAAATTTCGCCTCCTTACGGCATTAAAAACTGGTGCACTTTACATGATTTAATATAAGCTGCTTACGAGTTGCATTAGGACGCGAGATAGGTTTTTCTGGATATGCCAAAGTCTTTAATAAGCTGTACGCTTCTTTTACAATAAATGTCAGGTAACGTGACACGATTTTATCACCTTTAACATCTTTCTTAGTCATGCTCCAGATTTCAAACCTTTCCAAATAATCCTCAAAAGCTTTCGAAGTTGAACGAATATACAACTTTTCCATTGCAGGCTCCATCGCGACTCCAGTATAATGTTTCGAGTTATTTGAATTATAGTACGAACTAAGAGTTCTAGAGATAACGCAATTGAATTAAGAAGTAAGACACAAGCACAAGCAAATGTACTATATTTGGAATACGAAATTGCGCAATCAACAAATACAAAAGTATCATTAGTTCGTTCAATCACCACATATTCCCAGACTTTATTTATCCGAAACACTTTTTTTATGACATTGTTAACTATTGAACTCTTCGTTACATCGTGATACATATATTCATTTTTAATCACTCTTGTATGTATAAGTTTCATACAAGTAGGTAACCCTCGTGCTATTGATAGAAGAAACCAGACTAGTAGTGAACAGGTATGTAAGTATGTCCACATCTGTAATAACGTTGATTATAAAATATCATAGGTTGTAAGCAGCTAACGAGAACCTAAATGAATGAAATGGATTCATATTGTTCTGAACCAATCTTCATTCTCTTTCTATTTAAATTGTTTATCTGTCTTCTTTGATACTCATTTGCAAAGAAATAAACAACCAAATTGTTAGACTACGTGAACGAGTGAAAATGAAATAAAAATTCAGCGAAAATGTTTTGGTCATATTGGCTTCCTAGGGGTTCTGGGAACCTCACTTTTCTCTCAGAATGTGTTGTACTTCGTTGGTTGTTAGATATTAATGAAATTCCATGTTTGTGTCTCAGCTCGTCGATGTATTGGATAGTTCATCGGAGAAAAGATTGATTCTCATGTTAGAGGCTCCCATCCGACTGAAGACAACGGCATCTTAGGCTCTGTTCTATCAATGGCAAAGTACTTTTTTTCACGATCAAGATACAGGCATGCAAAAAATAACTTCACCTGTTGGTTTCAGTTTGACAAAGAAAGGACACTAAGTGCTTTGCGTTAGTCTTGAAAATGGTGTTCCCTCAAACGGTCCGGATTTTTTCGGAAATGCTAACAGATAGAGCTTCAATCACCCATTGGTGTAATGAATCCTATAAGTTGAAGATTCCGTGGGAAAGTCGATAGTCAGCTGATAAGTAATTTGTTATAGGCTTGTGAACTTTTTCAGCATTTTCGAATAAAAGGAAAGTGAAGGTATATCAAACAAAAATTATCATTAAGTGATTTAATCTGTGATCAAGTCAACTCTGGTTCTTTTATAAATCAATAAAAATAGGTTAATTGAAGAGTGTAACATGTATTGGTTTGAGTCTATCCCGAAATTTTCTTAGGAATGTGCAGAGTAGCACACATTAATAAAGTCCGAAAAGTGAAGAACAAAGGGAAAAGTTTGCTAAAGGCTCAGAAAGCCCACGCCCGATAAAGAAAACAGTAGACAACAATTAGCAGTTCTGGAAACAGCTCCGATTGATGTAGGTAATAGCGGTGTGGATCTGTTGCCCGAAGAAAGACTTCTCAACCTTGAGTATGCGGATGATATTGTCTTACCATGCGATGGTACCCAGGCAATACAATTTGCACTTAATCGGTTGGCAATCAGTGTCCGTAGGTACGGTAGGTGCTTTGCACCTTCGAAGTGCAAACTACTTTTACAAGACTGACAGGATCCTGATCCTGAACTCACCCTGAGTGGTGAGCAGATAGAAGTAGTCGAGAAGTCCGTGTATCTAGGTAGCTACACAAGTGCTGGTGGTGACGTGAGTGATGAGATCAATACACGCATAGTGAAAGTCAGAGAGGATTATGCCAATCTGAGCCATCTTTGGCGCCTTCGTGATTTTACTCTGGCTGCAAAAGGTCGTATCTACAACGTGTCGGTGAGAGAAGTCTTGCTCTATGCTTGGGAAACCTGGCCTCTCCAAGTTGACGATGTTAGATGACTCTCTGTGTTTGATCAACGTTGTCTCCGAAGGATCGATGACATCCAGTGGCAACACCATGTTAGTAATGCAGAGGCTCGGTGTCGTGTGTTCAGGCACAGTATCGATAATTCAATTGGTGTCACTATCTTGAAAACTCGACTTCAGTGGCTTAGACATGTTCTACGAATGTCGTCCCAGAGAATTCCACGTCGTGCATTATTTGCCGACGCTGGGACTGGTTGGGAAGAGCGGAGAGGTGGTCAGTGTATGACATGGTGTCGTGGTATGAAAGAAAGCTGCAAAGGGCTGGCTTCTGTTGGTCTATCTCAACTCCCTAGCTGGAGTCCGAGAAACGGTGCAACACAGCGGCTAGAGACGTTATCAGATATGGCTCAGAATAGAAGCCAGTGGTGATCCTGCTATAACTTTCTTTCATTTTCCTCATAAAAAGTGGTTGTAACTTCCTTAACTGGAAGAATTTCTTTCTGGTTATACCTTTCCGTTTCCCCCATTATTATTATTATTATTATTACTACCGCACAGTAGTCTATGGTCGTTATTGGTTTTATTCTTTCTTATACGCACCTTACATTCTTTTTCTCTTCCCATTCTCATTGTTTTGTGTGGCGCATATATATCTGGTATCCCCTCTTACCAATATTTATGTGTTCAAATACGTAAAATAAAACATTAGTGTCCGACAAAGCTGTCCACTATCTTCATTTTTGTTCAACTTCATCATAAACATACTGATGGAAACAACGTTCTTGTCAACTGATTTTTTGGGAATCGATCTCCTACCAGGAAGTCCACTTATCGACTTAGAATACCTTGATTACGTAGTACTGTTTGTTGAAAACGTTGATAAAATGCAGTTTTAGCAGCCCTAATGGGTAGGTGTCTGACGAAATCTCTGCACGAATTTAGAAAGCTCGTTTTGTTTTTGCCAACTCACGTCTTCCATGGAGAGAGCGAGATATATGTCTATCAATTAAGGTACGAGTATACTGCTCAGCAGTTCGTTCTGTTCTACTTTACGGCTGCGAAACGTAGCCATTAATGGTAGAGGATACTCGTAGGTTACTAGTATTTAGTCACAGATGTCTTAGAAATATTGCTCGCATCTGCTGGGATCACCGGGTAATTAATAGTGATGTCAGACACAGGGTATTAGGGAATGATGGTAAATCAGTCGATGAGGTTGTGAGTCTGTAGAATTTATAGTCTACTATGATATTAGTACTGCTCTAATAATAGACCTAATCCTAAATTTGTAGATTTGTCATGATATGACTGCCTAATCTATAAGATCTTACGTGGAAGTCACACCATCGACTACACCAACTCACTGTATCGTATCAATTACCAATACATGATGTAGAACAAGGTTAGGCTAGAGAAAGAACAATATATTTAATATGAAAAGAAGATATAAGGTAACATTCAGCAGAGACCACGCCTGCATGGCCGAGCCATGCCGTTCGATCAACTCTAGTCTATTCAATTCATTATTCGCGCCTTCTCCATCGTTAGGTATTTCTTCGCGTTAAATATTGAATACCTATTTTCCGAGTAATCTCGTATTCAGCTTTGAGGATAGTGTGGTTATGGTCCAATGCCACTACACTACTCTCCCACCAGAATCAACGTGGTGTTGGTTCGATACCCAATTGGATGGGACTGTAGTGTGCCGAAGGTTACCAAGAATAGTAAGATTCCTCCGGGTGATGACAAGCTGAAAGATAAATCAAAAAGAAGACGGCAGCGTCTGGTCGGGAAATACATGTAATAATTTTAAAATATCTGCCTTCATGCTTAACACGCTTACAATGAAAATTTGAGTGATTATTTGAGCTATAAAAAAATGGAATTACAATAATAATAATAGTAATAATAAAACGATGCGTGTGTAATAGCCGTTGGTTGATAACTTAACGTATAGGTAGTAAGTATTTTGTGTTTAGAAATATTAAAGTTATGAACATTGTAGAAATGTTAATATTAGTACTACTTTTAGTCTAACTTATAAAATCAAATAACGATTATGCCGGTAAGTTGTCCATATGAGTCGATTTCCAATTGCATCTGTATTAGTAGGCTAACTGAAGGAACAAAAGTATTACCGTGGAGAAGAATTCCAACTAGTGTTCCAGTTAGTTTGATACGGTTTGTTTAGTTACGGGGAGATTTTCTCAACCTTATTTTTACTTGACCGTGATAGAATTTATTAATACTACTAATACACATGAATGGTTATCAAAACAAAATTTAAATACGTGAGTGGTAATTATGTGAATTTTGGACAGATAGCTAGGAACAAATCGTTAAACGTGAGTGTATTCTTAAGAGACATGCTCTAGACTCAATGTTCTGATCTGCGGCAGACTATTTATTTATATCTATACTTGCCGGCTGATTGGGTATACAAGTTAGTTGAAAGTATGCAGTTTATCATAAGGCGGAACACGATTTAATAGAGATATAGTGGTTATACGTTATTGAAATTAGTTAAACCTATGTGTCATATTACTAAGTGATGTGGTGCTGCAAGGTGTATTTGGCTAAATAATTTTTTTACAAGATGATTAATAGTGAGTGATGCTCATGTGATTATCAGGGAGAACATAAGTTGTAACCAAGGGGAGTGCACTCCCAACTCATACCTATGATAATAGCTTGAACCTTAGTCAGTGTTGGGGTAAATTCGACATTGATGTTTTCAGTTTGCAGGATATTTGCTCGACTGCTTATACTGATTATTTGCATGCATGATTGTGTCGCTAAACCATCAATTAGACTGACAAAGTTTTGAGATATTTACTGAATGAGCAACTGATAGAGAAACATACTGTAATCATCTGTAGTGAATGAAGAAAAACAACACTAGTGATAATTATAAGTCAATTTGCTGACCGATTTTGTTAATAGTTTCATTAATTTTATCAATCATATTACGTGATTGTCAAGTCATGACAATGCTTTATGAAGATATCCTGAAACTATTATGTTTAATTAGTTATAGTGTTGATTGAAGATTGGCCAGTGGAAAAATAGGCATTGTTGTTTTAGGTGATTCAA
This sequence comes from Schistosoma margrebowiei, assembly GCA_944470205.2. NCBI lineage: Eukaryota > Metazoa > Platyhelminthes > Trematoda > Strigeidida > Schistosomatidae > Schistosoma > Schistosoma margrebowiei. Next base: position 68,196,103 of record OX104028.1, on the reverse strand, counting down.
AATTATCAGAAATTTATAACGTTAAAGAATCCGAGACGCCTAATTTAATTATAAATTTCAATTTAGAAATATTTGTTTAATGTTAATTCTAGTAGGCTACGGAGTTTAGATTTTAAAAGTTTGTTCAACCAACAACTACCTGAGGATTTAGTAATTTTACTAGTGCAGTTGATAGTACCTAAATTTTTAATCTTATTATCTAAATTATGTTTGCATTTTAGACTGCTAATATGATAAACCAATCCATAAATCCAAATACGATTAGCAACAACGACTGTGATGGGTTTATTAATAAATGTTAGAGGCGATCCCGATGATTTCTAAATTTAGAAGACATGGAGATATAGTGTAACGTATGTATGAACCAGGTTAACATGCAGGTTGTTGACGTATATGACGATTTAAAAATAATGAACATGACCAGACAAGTAATTTTAAAGTTTAGACTGCTTGTGAAACTTCAGGCAGGAATATGATGCGTTATAAACATTCTATAAGAAGTTACTGCATTTAGCCTAAAGATAATTATAAATATGTGGCAAACACAACTGGAAAACATATACATGTTAAGTACAGAAAAATCATCCAGTAAAATAGTTGAACTCGCCTGGATAATTTTTGAAAATTAGATTATTCAGTGGACGACATATATAACGCCATTCGTGAGGAGTAGTGATCCAAAAGTATCCACAATAAAACATGCAGTATGGCAATTAATTCCAGGGTGCTTGATGCTGTTGCCACTCGCTCAGATCAAAACAATCGAATGAATCCAGATAATTGTGTCAGCCATTGAACGAGCCATCTAAAATGACCTTATGATTGCAGGAAACTTATGGCTGAAACTCACCGTATGTTTTTAGAGAAGTGTCATCCTTGTTGTTTGGCAATGGAACTCGAGAATATGAAATTAGGCAGGCAGTGGTCGGAAGAAAAGGATAGTGCATAGTTTAAAACAGGATGAGGTGTTAAGCGAAGAAACACTAAGAATTAGATCCAGATAACTATTCAATCCTTGATTGCATTGTTAGCCAATGTATATTTACGCTATTTACAGGTCATACTTGCTAGAGCTTGATGTTTAAACAAGTTTATGTCGCTGAAGCAGGTAAATGCTATTAAAGCTTGTTAACGAACCATCAAAGCTAATTAGTTGATATAGATGATCAACTTATATTGCCGATTGAGCTAGTAAGTTATGTGAACTAATAGATATAACATTACGATAATATGTGTGACCATTAATCAAAGGACTATTAGAATAATGGGTTTACAAAAATAAAAACCGATTGAGAAGGTTAAGGTGGAAATAAGGATTAACAATAATAGGTTGCGTTTCTTTAGTTGGGCTCACCAATGTAGAATTTATAGTCTACTATGATATTAGTACTGCTCTAATAATAGACCTAATCCTAAATTTGTAGATTTGTCATGATATGACTGCCTAATCTATAAGATCTTACGTGGAAGTCACACCATCGACTACACCAACTCACTGTATCGTATCAATTACCAATACATGATGTAGAACAAGGTTAGGCTAGAGAAAGAACAATATATTTAATATGAAAAGAAGATATAAGGTAACATTCAGCAGAGACCACGCCTGCATGGCCGAGCCATGCCGTTCGATCAACTCTAGTCTATTCAATTCATTATTCGCGCCTTCTCCATCGTTAGGTATTTCTTCGCGTTAAATATTGAATACCTATTTTCCGAGTAATCTCGTATTCAGTTTGAGGATAGTGTGGTTATGGTCCAATGCCACTACAAGTCCTCATCGACTGAGATGTTTGGGCCAAGTGTTACTTATGCCTGAATACCGATTACCACGACCCGCAATGCTGACCAGTGTTGGGGATAGTCGGAAGGAATTTAGGGGCGACCAAAACAAAACGTGGCACCAGTGCTTGAAGTCACGAACGTCTGGCCTGAGCCAAGTTGGTAGATGCAGACTACTTGGTTGAGGTCCGCGTGACTAACGTAACCAATGGTTGGAGACTCTGGGTGATATGGCTCAGAATCGATCACAATGGAGTAGGTGTATACACTCTTTGTCTTCTCTTAGACGGTGAGATTAAAATTATCTTATACCTTCCTTTCTACGAACCAATCGCTTCTCCTTGTATCCTTATATGAAGTCTTTCTTTTATATATTACTACCATTGAAGTAACTGCTTCTATGAATTTGGTGTTCATCCTGTTGTGCTAATGATGTGTGACAACTTGAACCGACGCATATATGAACCTGGTCCTACGTTGTAGCTGAGTGACTGCAGCCACGCTTTCAGATCACTAAGAACAACTCTAACCCCATTTCCTTTTCAGATACTCCTAGAAGAACCCTTACACAGTGTGGGCAATCCAGAAGTGATAACCACCCTCATATCTCTAACAGTACTCGAAACCACTGACTAACTGACTTATCAAAATGATGACAAGTACAATGATTAATATAAAGGAAATCTTACCCGGGTATTTTAAACTAATATTACCGAATTTGTTAAAGTCTTTCATTGATGGTCTCTTCTCAAAAACCTTGCATAGGAATTCGTGAGCTTCAGATGAACCAGATATAGGGGAAAAGTCCTACGTAAACAATGAATTTGAATGAATAGGTAACATGTTATCGAATAATATCGATTATAACTAGAGAAAATACTTTTTAAAAACAATATTCAAGTAACAATGAAATCACCAACTGCTATCAATATCTTCTTCCTAAATGCCTCTTACTAATGAATTAAAATAGATTTACATAGATATGAGAAATCTATTGCTGGTGATTAGTAACAATGATGAACACCCAAGCCTCATATGTTGGAAACCTTACCCAATGAGTTCCTATTTGAAATGACGATACAACTTTTTGAACCAAGTATCTGTTGCAACAGTGTTGATTATTTGAGGGCCTCAGTCAGTCAGTCAGTAACAACGTAGAACTTCGTACGTACGTACATCAGTTCGAGTTGCCACACCACATTAGCACAGAGATGCAGTGGTCGATTCAAATCCCGTAGTGGTAGAGGTAATAAGAGTATAAGCAGTAATCGGGAAGATTAGTGTTTGGAGACGTTACTTAAAGAGTATAATGCAGTGAAATAAATTTGGGAAGAGAAAAAAAAGAGACAAGGAGGAATAAGGAGATCAAAATTTGGGAGAACACAAGAAGCTTACGCCCGATAAAGAAAACTGTAGACAACAATTAGCAGTAACACATGAGCTAAGTCAAGACAGTCCAACATTCTTAACCAAAAGCCGGTATTGTAAAGCTCCGGAAACGTGTTTGCTCACCCTTCATATCTTTATTCGACTGGTTGAAAACTATTTTCTACACATTTATTCACAACTGAAATTGTTTTACTTCATAGAAAAGTCTATTTACAAGGGCGTCACTTACTTTTGAATATTGTCAATGGACTGTGTTTTGTCAGGTTTGAGGCATGCGTTCGTTAGTGGTGACTTGGCTACTCAACACAATCTAATAGTTAAAATTGAAAAGTTAGTACTCCGCCTTTTCGGACTTGGATATCATTTCTGAGTAGATTTCAAATGCATTTGGACATCGTTACACATATCATGACATATAGATGTCATGATATGTGTAAATTAATTTACCTGTATATTTACAGACCTAGAAAACTTCTGTTTTGTGCTATATTTTAACGAAAGTGTACTCAATCGGTTGTTTTTGCCTCAGATTTAAGGGTTTGAATGCGTCGACGGACAATATGATTATGGTGTAGTGATCGACTGGTGTCATAAACCAGACCTCGACAGAAATGCAGGACAGATAGTATACCTACTGTAATATAGATGGCAAAGAAGTTAACCACTTATTATTTTCGAGGACAAAATGTATATTTTCTCGTAAGCAGTGGTTATTTCAACACACTTTAACCAAGCTTGACAATGTGGCACAAAAAATGCTGATTTTGCAATAACTATGTTTTCTGGTAACATTATGTGAGTGAAGTGCGAATATGCTTTTCGTTTGATAAATATGAAAAAACAGGTGGGGCCGAGTACGTAGATATCACTCAATGAAGGAACATGTTTATTACCTATTGTACTAAAAATACACATGCGAAAATTTGGGTTCTCCGAAGATAATCAAAATTTTCTAAGATTTAGGTTGGCTTAACTGCCAATAATGTTGACAGTTATTTTATTTGAACACACAAATATTGGTACAAAGGGGTACCAAATACATATGTGCCACACAACTCCCTTGATTTGTGAGTGGGCTATGACACTGTCATGGTGCCCAGACTGCAACAGGTGATTTTCTTAGGGGGCCACGCCCAGAGCCTTCGACCTAGAAGTCTGGTTCACAAGGCAGTGGAGCAACGCCAGGAGGTGCAGTTCCATGGTATCCGGTAACCAATAATGTGTTCATGTGCCATTTGTTCCTTTAGGATCCTGCAGCACATGTGTACCATTGGTTTCAAGTCAGGTTTCTCCAACTCCCCTAGATGGATCCCCCATATCCACCAACCCGGTTAAAGCGCTGAACATTCGCTTCTTGTCCTCTCAATTTCGTAAACAACAGTAATGCCGCGAGAAGGCAATGGGTAGGGCTTCCCTGGCAATAGCTGTATGCGCGTTGCCATGTAAGAGCATTTGAAGGCTAATACTTAGTTGTTTGCATAAGTTATCAGCAAGTATTTCTACCGGTAGTTTTGCATTTAGACCTGAATGTTCTAATTTTGAATGGTACTTGGTTTGTTTTTTAGGCTAACCGGGAATCAATATTAGAAGTTTGTCAGGTTGATTTGTTTTCCGTACCTGTGGTTGGTCTGATGTACTGTGGGTTATCTTAGACATAATGCCATCAATTAGCTCTTATTTGTATCGTTGCAGTTGGATTACTTCACTTATATTGTCTGTAGTTAATCAGAATAATTGAGTCAATTGTAAATAATCGCTTGGACTTGTTTGTAATAATCACATTGAAAAAATAAATTTTATTTTTGTAGTTGGAGTCGCGTTCGCATTGATGCAGAAAATGCCCAGTAACTTCTGATTTTTATAAACAATACTTTCTTAGGACAATTAATGATTATCTTCACAACGTACTGCCCATTTATTATTCACATTCCTTCCATGAGTGTCCTGTAAGACTTTCAGTGAATATTTATTATTAATTCAAGTTATGTAGATCCGATAACTATATGACCTGGACATCCCTTTTAGCTTCATTTCTTGATTCCAGAGTGTTGCTTCATAAAAATAACTCGCAAAACAACCCTGACTTGTTCAACTCAAAAGATCTCTGTATGGTGGAGTTCACACTTTCAGGTGAAACTATTTATCTAGTTGACGTACTTCTACAAATGAACACCATTGCTCTTGTTCCTGAGTTTGGAGAGTTCGTGGCAAAGTAAACTCATCTTTATTTTATCTCTGTAGACGAGTATTTTCTCTAGACAAGTCGACTTATAAACGTCATGAGAATGCCATCAGAATTCTCATGCTTCATAAATGGTTAGATCTTAACTTTTCTCACATTCTGAAGCCCACTTATGAGGTAGGTACGATGAGACAAAAATATAGTTACAAAGCAACTGGCTAGATATTTGGATCCCAATTCCGTTTTGGACTGGATTGGTTTAAGAATCTGGACAAATATAAAAAAAACATACTGGAGAGGTCGCACAGTAGCAGACAAAATACAGGTACTTTTGAACTCTTTTGATCTATCTACCTTGGCAACACTGCTTGGTCAATCTACAAATTCTGATGGTGGAGAGCAGGTTAACGTAAGTGCTTTTTATCTTTGTACTAAACAACAGTGTAAGAAACAAAACATTCATCACCATAAAGAATCGAGGGAGCACTTTCGAGAAAAGAGGATTGTGAGAAAACCCTATCCATCTGCTTTATCAATAGGGGGTGATGTTTGTACAGATATAGTTAAAGGTTAGTTTAAAAAGCATTGTTGTAAACCAATGTTAAGAATTAGATAAAGAGGGTAATCAGTTCTCGCTATATTCGCTTGAGAAACCGGGAAACCTGAGCAGTCCAAATACACAGTGGGATACAGATGTCACATCAGGAGCTAAGCGAAAACTAACGGATAAAAATGATAGAAAGCGCACGATGTATGATTGTGAAGAGAAGGTTCAGCCTGGTAAACTAGAGCATACAGTTTTAATTAGATTTTCTATCCAAACAGATTATGGGTTCAGACCATCTAAGAAGACGAAATTGAACGGTGAATGTAATAACATTGAGAATGCAGGCGGTGAGATAGACGGTAAGTGAAGTTGATCAATTCTAATAGCACGTGCGGACAACAGTGATGGATGTCGGAAACGACATCGACACTAACCAGAATATGCGAGATGATGTTAGTGCAGACACTTCCTTGTATGGAAAGCCGGTCATACCAATGGAACGGAGTCAGGACATGGATTCACCTGGTAAACAGAAAACACCAAAGAAGAACAGAACCCCGACGGTTAGTGGTAAGATTCGCCTATTGGTCTCCAATCCATATTCCTCCTAGGCTCTGAAGTCAAGAATGTTATTGTGAGCCCCACTAGCTCAACTGAAAAGAGAAAGGCAAGTCGCAGCAATACGAATATCAGAAGTGAAGTAGACGGTAAGTGAAGTTGATCAATTCTAATAGCACGTGCGGACAACAGTGATGGATGTCGGAAACGACATCGACACTAACCAGAATATGCGAGATGATGTTAGTGCAGACACTTCCTTGCATGGAAAGCCGGTCATACCAATGGAACGGAGTCAGGACATGGATTCACCTGGTAAACAGAAAACACCAAAGAAGAACAGAACCCCGACGGTTAGTGGTAAGATTCGCCTATTGGTCTCCAATCCATATTCCTCCTAGGCTCTGAAGTCAAGAATGTTATTGTGAGCCCCACTAGCTCAACTGAAAAGAGAAAGGCAAGTCGCAGCAATACGAATATCAGAAGTGAAGTAGACGGTAAGTGAAGTTGATCAATTCTAATAGCACGTGCGGACAACAGTGATGGATGTCGGAAACGACATCGACACTAACCAGAATATGCGAGATGATGTTAGTGCAGACACTTCTTTGCATGGAAAGCCGGTCATACCAATGGAACGGAGTCAGGACATGGATTCACCTGGTAAACAGAAAACACCAAAGAAGAACAGAACCCCGACGGTTAGTGGTAAGATTCGCCTATTGGTCTCCAATCCATATTCCTCCTAGGCTCTGAAGTCAAGAATGTTATTGTGAGCCCCACTAGCTCAACTGAAAAGAGAAAGGCAAGTCGCAGCAATACGAATATCAGAAGTGAAGTAGACGGTAAGTGAAGTTGATCAATTCTAATAGCACGTGCGGACAACAGTGATGGATGTCGGAAACGACATCGACACTAACCAGAATATGCGAGATGATGTTAGTGCAGACACTTCTTTGCATGGAAAGCCGGTCATACCAATGGAACGGAGTCAGGACATGGATTCACCTGGTAAACAGAAAACACCAAAGAAGAACAGAACCCCGACGGTTAGTGGTAAGATTCGCCTATTGGTCTCCAATCCATATTCCTCCTAGGCTCTGAAGTCAAGAATGTTATTGTGAGCCCCACTAGCTCAACTGAAAAGAGAAAGGCAAGTCGCAGCAATACGAATATCAGAAGTGAAGTAGACGGTAAGTGAAGTTGATCAATTCTAATAGCACGTGCGGACAACAGTGATGGATGTCGGAAACGACATCGACACTAACCAGAATATGCGAGATGATGTTAGTGCGGACACTTCTTTGCATGGAAAGCCGGTCATACCAATGGAACGGAGTCAGGACATGGATTCACCTGGTAAACAGAAAACACCAAAGAAGAACAGAACCCCGACGGTTAGTGGTAAGTTTATTCATTTCTGATGAGCGTTCCGCAGACAAAAGTGCAAGGTTGAATGATTTGGCTACTTCACTGGACGCTTCAGCATCATTATCTTACGTGAATTCGGAAAATAATATGTGCACCTCAGCTAAGCTGTGCATAAATAATGGTTTAAATAAACCAGCTACCAGGCAGCCGAAAACCATCGATACTGCTGTTTGTAAGGTATCTGTATTTTTATTATCTAAACATCTGCTTTAGTCACCTATTGTGCGAAGCAGTTACTCATTGCGCACCAGGAATTCTTTGAGATAGTTTCGATTTGAGGTTCTTGTCCTTCCAGAGCTTTGATGTACTGTACTTACCAATAAACACTGTAAATGATAGATCAATTTCGCGTTTATTATTGTAAAAAATAAAAGTTGCAGCTCACGAAATTAAATACATATAACTTTTATTATATCAATTAACTTTATTCTATACATCAGCCAAATTTTTGTAATATCGACGTATATATTCAGAGACAGGGGTTTCTCTAGGAGGCGGCCATAACATATGTCTTCGTACACTTCGAGTATTTGATCCCCAGCGAGCCCAAAGTACTCCAGACATTCTGTTATAGTCTGCATATTTTCTCCATACAATACGTGAAACTTTCCAACGTGTTTTACACCCTCGTCTCCTCGAAGTAACGATACATCTGCTTAAAATGCGCGTCCAATTGCTATCACGTGGTAATGATGAAATGTATAACGTTGCTAAATCCTAGTACAAAATGATGTAATTACTAACTTACCTTGATTTCCTGGGGTAAAATCGTGTTTTTTCTAATAGCGTTTAGTCTGATGCGTAAGTTACAGAAATGAGCAGAAACTTGTCTGCGCTTGTAATCACGAATCATAATAGCATCCTGAAATCCATGACGAACTAGGTGAAAATAAATAACAATGTCGGAATTTACTTTTCCGTGAGGAATATGCGGGGTAATCACATAGTTCGTTTTTTAACAGCTTTTCGATTTCTGAATTATTATGATGAGCTGGTGTCTTAGCAGGTGTTATTTCACGCTGGTATAGTATCTCCGACGGTATTAATGGTGGAATGGAAAGTAACCGCATTTTACTACACAAACTGTTGATCAAACCACTGACGTTTGGTTTTATAATCAGCGGTTTAAATAAATTCATCTAGGAAAAAGTTGAAAAAGTACTTATGTCGAAGTAGTTTGATAATTGTAAATGATTATTGCGACTATGTTGGCATGGGTCTCGTAAAGACCAACTGTTTATTTGCACTAGAGATCTAGGTAGACAATAGAATTTCCCCAAAGAAACAATACAGAGCATATTGTTTTTGTGGGTCATATTTATTTCGAAAAGACCACTGACTCCGCTCAATGTAGATGTTTTGAGGGTGATTTCAAGTACATTAATTCATAATCCACTTATTGACAACTTAAACTACACCTGGATTGATGCAGCGTATGACAACCATACTTCATAATGAACAGTTACGTAGTCACACAGCCCTTGATGGATGAGAGAATGTATCACTTGATTATAATTATATATATGCAGATGACTCACTAAAATAGTTGTAATAAAAAGTAGGCTGTCATACCAAGTGGATGATTAGTCAGTGTGGCTTGAATGTATATAGAACAATGCGTACGATTTAACTATTTACACCACTGGTTACTGCTTAACGTCATCTGCGGAGTAAGGAACACTACTAGTTACTAATCAGTTATGGGAAAGAGCAACGTATGCACTTGAACTTAGGCGATTTTGTAGAGTATCTAGGACTTATAACGTTTATAATGGAAGATACATTATAGTTTACTAGCAATGTCTTCTTAGAATGTTTAAAAAGTCTGTTCTCGAAAATGCGTGATCAAGGAAAGTCACTTGTGAGGTCTAATCTCGTTATATGGGCAATTTTTAAAGTCTCGCATCTCTTCTTCAGTTACTGTTCTCTAAATTCGATCCGCTAATTGACTTAAAGCACATAACTAAAATAGTTTTGGCAAATGGAAAGTTTAACAACATGAAATCATAAGTTTGAAAGCGTCCCCCACTTAGAAAGCACACTTGATTTAGAATTAAGTGTATAGATTAACGGTACTCAGAAGGATAATTTGAACAGGCAGATATCATCAACTTGTAAGCTACATTGGATTTGGTGATCTCTGGAAACACCCGTAATGATATTGACAAATCATTTTATACCTAATGGAAGAGAGAATTCATAACACCACTATGCACCAAGTTTAATGCGAGTGAGTCGGTATGTACTTTACTACATGACTAAGGAAGGTAGAAGACTAAGTGTTTTTGCTAATACAGCCTTCAAAACACTAGTCATACACGACGTAGTCAGTAAGTTGGGCGCAAACCGACACACAAAGGAGTTGAGTAGATCGACAGACTTACTGGGTTCTGTCAAATAAGTTAGTCAGATTCGAATTGTAAGTGGGAATTAAAATCACACCTTGTTTGTTTCTTCATTGAATGAGTATATGTGGATATCCGATTTCCAAGCAAAGCTAAAATGAACTTATTGACCCATCCCATGTCATGTCGTTAGTTATCGTAGTCTGAAACCCATCATTAATTGCCTTTGATTCTCATAACGCTGTGAAAAAAATACCGGTCATATAATGGGAGATATAGAACAGGGCAAAGCCTATTTTTCGTTGACAGAAATAGCATGACTTTATCTGAGTGTCTGCTCTCTGACGCGCAGTTTTAGTCCTGAATGCATAAATCTGAAACAAAGGCCATGATGATGTAGACTACGTGAGATCGAAGGTTGATAAAAAACAATACAATTTTGCGCGAAAGTATGTGGTTGTGCGCTGTACGTTGCTTAATAAAAAGGGGTATTGATATATAAATCTCCAAATACAAATGGAGCAAAACTCAAATAGGTGCGCGGAACGCCACTAGCTGTCAAGATAATTTTGCAAGTGATTTGGTCTCTTACATAGAATATTTGTAATTAACTCTAGTTAACCGAGTTAACAAGGAGTATAACTGGTGTACGGCGAGACTATACTGTATGGACGAGGAATTTCGACTGGAGATCGTATAAGATGTGCGTGATTGATAGATTTTGAAGAAAAAAGTAACTTTAATTCAGTAAGGCTTTTGACAAGGTGCCACCTAATAGACTGCCATTGAAGTTGGGAAACCTGGGTATTGCCGGACCTCTTTTAAAATGGACTAAAGATTTCCTAGTAGGTCGTAGACAGAAAGTAAGAATAAACTCCAAGTGCTTCATCTGGAGTACGCCAAGGTTCCGTCATAGGTCCTTTACTTTTTATACTGTATGTTAATGATCTTTCAAATACAGTACAGTATCCAATGTTATTGTACGCTGACAATGTAAAAATCTGGCGGGTAATAACTGAAGACAAAGACGCATGTGCTCTTTAGGCAGACTTAAATAACATGATAAACTGGTCTAAAGAGTGACTGATGCCTATCAACGCGGAAAAGTGTGTCTACGTTCATTTTGGGGATTCAAAGGTTAATAGTTACAAAATAAGGGATGTGCCATTACCCGTAGTTCGGTCTCATAAGGATCTAGGGGTGACAGTGAGTCATGATCTTAAGACGACGGCCCATTGCCGGGAGGTCGCAGCCAAGGGGTTTAGAACCCTTTTGGCTTTAAAACGGACATTCACTAAGTTAGACACTACCATGTTCACCACAGTATACATATCCATAGTGAGGACTAAGCTTGAGAAATGCGTTCAGGCTGCGAGCCCCTGTTCAAAAGGTGACTCGGATATCCGAGAAAACGTACAGAGGGCAGCTACCCTTGCAATTCCAGAACTCCGGAGTTTATCATACAAAGAGCAGTTTGAGAAGCTGGACATCTTTACTCTGTCCTATCGTAGACTAAGGGGAGATCTAATTTTGATGTACAGAATACTGAGGAATGATTTCGGACCTAACTTATTCCCTCTTTTTCTTCCCACCAGATCGGGACATCTCAGAGGACATAGCAGGCGAGTAGAAAAGTCAAGAACGAACAAATACCCGCGGCACACAGGTTTTCACACCAAATCATCAATACTTGGAACCTGCTGCCCGAAGTAGTGGTGTCCGCACCTTCAACTGACTCTTTCAAGAGAAAACTGGACACTCACAGAAGCATACTAGAAAAGGAATAACAGGCCGTATGCCTTCTGTCCTTCAGTAATAAGGATAGGAGGTCTGTCGACCTATATTAATCCTTGCAGTTTGTAATACTGTGGAGGTCCAATCTCGTTTTGAATATATTAACAGACGGTGCTGATATTACGTGTTCCGGTAGAGAATTCCAGTAATTCACTACTCGGTGCGAGAAACGGAACTCCAGACGTAAACGGTTTGATCTCGGTTTTTGAATTTTCTTCGAATGTCCTCTCAAATGATCGGTTCTAGACGGAAGCAAAAGATAAGACATGTTAATACCAAGGTCATCGTTCAGTATACGATAGGCCAATATTATATCACCCCGTATTCTACGGTAAGATAACGGAAATAAGTTAAGGTGTCTCAGTCTGTCTTTATAAGATAGACCAGATAGACCTTGTACCATCTTAGTAGCTCGTCGTTGGACTCTTTCTAGAATATCTGCTTCATATTTGAAACAAGGACACGCTGCTTGAATCCCATATTCTAAATGTGGTCGCACGTAAATCGGGTATAATAATCTAAACATTTCATTATCTATAGATGATACTGGAAAGACCTACAAATAGACCGTAATACTCTATAGCCTTTCGCAACAGCAGCCTTACAGTGACTAGTCATTTTTAGATCATTACTTAATATGACTCCTAAATCTTTATAATTTCTTGCTTTGGGTAGCATGAATCCACGTAGTGTATAGTCATTCGGTTCATCAGAGTTATTTTACTGCATCACTACACTCTTATTAGGATTTACTTCTAGTGACCATCTATTTAACTATGCCACCAATGAGCTAAGATCGTCCTGTAATACTATTCTATCCAACATACTATGTATGGGTCTCCAAATCTTTATATCATGAGCGAAGAGTGGGACGTATGATTTTGCTACAGTTGACAATTCATTTACATAAAGTAAGAAGAGAAGAGGACCTAGGATTGTACCTTGGGGAACCCCACTTTTTACAGGTACCCACGAGGAGAGAGCCCCATTAACCCTTACCTTTTGTCTCCTGTCATGGAGAAAGTTACTTATCCAATCGACGATTGTATAATGGATTCCAAGGCGTTCTAGTTTGAATTTAAGACCAGAGTAGGAAACCTTATCGAAGGCCTTACTTAGATCTATGAAAATCACATCCACAGGAACATTCCGACCTTTTGCAGCAGCCCAATCTTCTCGTGCAATGAGAAGATTTGTCAAGTAAGATAGGCCTTTCCGAAAACCATGTTGTGCCCTGAAAAAAGGATTCTGCCCTTCAACATAGCTTATAACAGCTAACCGAATGATTTTCTCCATCAGTTTTACAACTGCACTAGTTAAGCTAACGGGACTATAGTTACTAACTAAATCCCTACTCCCAGCCTTATACACCGGACTTATTATGGAGTCTTTCCAGTCTCTAGGAAGTCTGGACTGTCTCAGAGACATGTCGAATAGTATCGCTAATGGTTCAGCAATTTCATCTGATATGGCTTTCATAATCCTAGGATGAATATCATCAGAACCACTGAACTTATCAGGTTTGAGATGCTGGAGTAGCCTTAAAACAGTATTTTTCTCAATGACTACAGGATCCACCAGCGAGCCGTCACGGTCGCGATGAATTATTGGTCGGATTATCTCGTATCAAAAGTGATGGAATTCCATCACTTCTCTTAGTTCGCCTTTTTATATACGAGAATAACCGTTTTGGACTATATCTAGAATCCCTAACCAATTGTTTTTCGTATGATAGTCTAGTCTTACTTATTAACGCTTTACAGGCATTCCTAATCTTACAATAACTGGATCTGTATTGTTCTAAGCCAGTAGAGATGAACATATCCCAGTGATTCTTCCTTTCTCTAAGGAGTTTCCTGACCGTTTTAGTTATCCATGGTGGACTATTATTCGGTCTTCGCGGTACCAGGTATGGCATGAACGGGGAAGTAATTAGTCTAATTTTACCTTCAAATACATACCATGCTTCCTCAACTGATATGCTAGTATCTACTAACCAACCTATTTTAGCAGCGCATTCTTGAATGGCTGATATGTTAGCTTTCCATACATTTGGGCGAGGTGTAACCTGATCGTATAACATGTCCCTAGTTCGAAACGCGAATGACAAAACAGCGTGATCGCTGTTCACTAACGGTGGGAGAATATTTAAGTAGACAGTATCCTCAGTCTCATGAGTGATTACCAAATCCAGTAGAGAAGAACCCTGGTTAACACAAAAAACGTGTGGGTTGTGATACATGCTGCACTAGTGCATGCTCCATTATTGTTATCAGGAACCTACTATCAAAGGAGTTTATAAATCCTTCTGTAGTCATATCAATCCAACTAATATCAGGTGCCTTAAAGTCTCTTATTATCAAGCATCTGGTATTTCCACTCTAAAGATGAATGTGCTCTAAAACAAAGTCATCAGCTAAGCATCCTTACTACACAAATCTGAATCTTACACTCCCACAACTCCTTCAGACCTAACAAACGATTTTTTTTAGAAGTAGCAATATCCCCTATCAGTTTACTCTTATGAAGACAAAGTAGCTCAGGAAAAAGGAGTTGAGAGTGATGTTACACCAACCTTAAAATGTGTTGGACCTTCAGAGGTCACACAATATTCAATGTCTCTTCTTCAAACCAGTGAGAACAGTTTTAATAAGTTCGGAAAAAAAACAAGAGACTGAGTGATTTATGTTAATTATGGAAATAACCGTAACTCATCTGATACAAAGTTCTGATGGAGCTTTAATCATGTGTTGAGGTAGAGTTACATCTAATGATGATTCGATGGGAGTCGAAAGCCAGTTGAAAAATAAGTTTTTAAGATCTTGAGGACCTTTCTTGGGGTGTGCGCGTAAATATTCTGTCATCGGAAACTGGAAAAATGAATGCCTATCAAATATCATCATTGTTACAAGGGAAATAGATTTCTTTTAACAAGCTTATCACCAAAGGACAGCGTCCCGATTCAGAAGTCCAGTTTGACTGATGATCATTGAACCTTTCCCAAAAACCCACTGTAATTTTTAGGTAGGGGTTCGCTGCTATTTGCAATACTCGCGTTTAGGTGAACCGAATACTATGAAAGAATTCATGGAGGTTTTAGAATCAGCATGGCTATGAGCTTTACGTATTGACCATAGGGTTTTGAGTTAGTTTTCAAGTATTAGCTAGGTCACTATATGTGTTTAGATAATTGGTTGCTCTATGTCATCCACAGTGTAGTTATCGTTACACTGGTGGCCAGTAAGCATCACAATGTTGTCAGAAGTATATATCAGCAACTATCGAACTCCAGATAATTTTTTCAAAGTGTTTTGAATCTGTAAGCCATCATCTTTTTAATCGTTTTCCGTATTTTAATATCGTCAGTATATAAAAAACTGATGATGACTGGAAGTTAGTAACGTCATTTATATACAGGAATGACAGTGACACACTTAAATTACCTTCTTTTCTGATACTTCTTTCTATGAAGGTACAGACGAAGTTTTTTGGAATAGACTAATATGGAAAGTGTAGCTACTTTGTGATACCAATCCTAGAAAATTCGGTAGCTATTTTAAGGCTAATATACCTTGAGTAGTAACTACAACTTTTTTTCAGTGGGAATAGGGTTGTAAGAACAAACAACAATCGAGTTACAAAATGACTGACTAGTTGTTGGTAGTGTGAATAATTCATTAATTAGAGTAGAGAGAAGCTGACAACCATACCATATAGGTAGATAAATACAAATAAGAAAACAAATCAGTGGGCAAGGGTAAGAAACGGCAAATGAAAGGAGGAAGACAGTAGACCATTTGGTGTAGGGGACTCCTACTAATATTAGTAGTGGACGAAATGTGAGATATAGAACTGCGACCTTAATAAGTACAAAATCTGTGTAAAGCCCAGCAATTGAAAAAGTGATATTATCCGGATATTTGTTATTTGATGATTTATGAAGTGTTTACCTTAAGATAAAAAAACTAAGTGTCAATATATACTTACCGAACTTTGGTTAAGAATAATCAAAAGGTCTAGTTTTACGACTAAGTAAAAAATAATAAAAAAAGGTCAATTTGTACTCAACACAGATCACCAGTTTCGTGCCTAAAGGTAAACCTCGTGCTTTTAATGGGAGAAACCAGACTAGTAGTGAATAGGTCTTTATTTAGATCTTCGCGCAGTCACAGTGGAGCGTGTGATTACCTATTCAGACAGACTAAGCTTATCAACATTCAATATAAGATAATAGGAAATATAATGCCTATACAAAATAAGGAGGTTAATGGATACTTGAACTTTATTATTTTGATTTATACTTATTTATTGGTCGAATCTTAACTGGTAAACCTAAGCTGTTAGTGTAACGTTATGTCGGAATACGACGTTTCGATTAAAGTATTCTGTATGCCTTCAGCGAGAGGATCTTCCCTTTCCTAAGCTAGAGGGTATGGTCAATAATGCTAAGGTTAGTACCCACAGTTTCTATCCTCTAATCTAATGACCAACTTTGTTGTTTCTTCGGAATTTATAGCACTTTGGAGGGGGCATCTGGCAAGGTTTCAAGTTTCGAGACGCGGGAGGATCTGTCTTGAAAAGTGGCATAATAACACAGACGCATCTGAGCTGCGCCACATGATTTGGCTGTACATTTGAGACAGTCATCTTCGGTTCCCAAGCTTCACCTCACCATCAGATTCAAATCTCACTGTTACGTTATTAGTGAAGGGATGGACGCAGGATAGTAGTCTGCCCAATGTTCCACCATAGTTAGAAATAGCATCTCCTGGTGTCTATTCTTTCAGTAACACAAAGCCTTGTTAGAGTCCATGTTAGAACCCTTCTCATGTGGTGGCTCTCTGCACTTCGGTCTCGTCTACAAAGACAAGGACTGATGTCCCTTAGGACTTTGTAATAAATATTAAGCATATTAAAGAACCTAATGTGGCTCCGTGTAACCTACTCGGTATCCATGATACTAACCTTGCTGCAAAACTCTTAGTTCTACAGGTTGTCCCACAGCACGAGTGACAGACCTCTAGGCCACAATTTCAGGTCCTTTAGAAACATCTCGGACTATCATGGCAGAATGCTTGTTGTTTGCTGGGGGTCGTTTGTTCATTTTTCCAGTAGTATAGGTCGGACACTGTTACGACCCAGGAATTCAAAGTATCACTTTCGACAGCTTGTTGAGCACAAGCCCATGTGTTGTTCGGTAGTGTCGACGTTAGAATACCGTTTTATACCTTCTGATTGTGCCGGAGCATGAGATGGAAAACTTCGAGATTTCGACCTAGGCATATTTTTAAAGCACCAGTTACCACTTTATATTGTACCTGTTTCACAGTGTTGGATACAAGTGATGACTGGGACATTTTAGCAAGGCCGTCCATTTCTTCAGGCTTCTTTAATTATAGAATAGGTTCAATGCTATTTTTTTAAACCCAGGAAGCCTGTTCACCCTAAGTGCCTGGCAACAGTGGAACATCTCTGACAGCGTTATGAAGGATGGTCGACTGACATCCCCAACTTCCTACCAAAATAACAAGAAAGCCGAATCCCAACACAAATACCGAGATTTTATGTTGTGAGCTATCGAGTCAATTATTTGCCTAACTACAATTGTAACAACTTTCATAATAAACATCTAATATTTAGGGTTTCAGAGCGAGACTCCTCAAAAGCCAAAACATAATAAGGTGAGGCCGAAAGGCACGAAACTAAACATAACTCCAGGAGGGAATTCGAGTAATTTCCAATGAACCTGGTCAAAAGATTCACGAAGAACTACATAGAGCTAAAAATTTGTTTAAGGGGTGATGGATGTGATGCTTGTATAAAATAACTTCTTAATGTAGTGCTTCGTTCCTAATACGAACTCCGAACGCATGATATACAGCTGTACTCAGTGATTTCTATTTGATCCAAATTGAACTATTCTGGGTATTACTAGTTAACATATCAATTTGACTTAGTTTAATTAACACGATCTGTTAATTCATCGCTGTTACCACTACTTGTTGATTCTAATTGTTCACTGATATATATATATATATATATGATCCAAAACAAGCGAGACAGAACGATAGGTAAGAATAACTCAAATCGTTTTAATGTCATCATAAATAAATGGCAACTGTAGCAACACGAAAATCCCAAGCAGTTTTAATCAGAAAATCTTTTGAATATTACAGGAAATATTTGTACAAAAGTCTGTTTTAAGCATTAATTTGCATCTGTAAGGAAACACAAAAAGTATGTTTTGTTGTTCAGTTAATCTGCAGTTTGTCCAGTGTCAATCAAATAAATGAAAATGCTTACTAGGATGCCAAAAAGGCAATTTGTAGAGAAAACTAATTGTCGCTAATACAAAAGTGACTACTACTCTACACGTGGTATTTTTAGCATCATAATTAGCATTTTCATTTAATTTGGTTGTCTTTATCCATACTTAGTTTTAAGCTACCTCTTAAGAGAATAGAAACAATTTTGTCCAAATGATCCATGACACCTCTCTGAAGCCATTTTGGAATAGTAACACGTGCCTTGCGGAAGCCAATACTTTCTAAAAGACGATCAAATGCTGGAACTCCAATATTCGTGGCTAAAAGCCAACGACATTCGGGACTTAATGACCAGTGTATTATGTCATAAACACGAGCATCTTGTACCATAGGTGAGCTAGTTGTTGATAGAGCACGAAGTCGACCAATAACGTCTTCAGATATAATATTTGTCATTGATGAATGACTCACAAGACCTTGACTGGTATCACCTACATTCCAGATTGCTCCACTTGAAACTTGAATCAAAAATGGGGAAAAAAGACTCACATTATGCCAATAAGAAAAAGTTATTTTTATGTAAGAACTGTTTTATGCTCATAAGTTTCAAATTTTCAATTACCGTAACGTAAATTTCTATCAGAAGTTGATGTCAATAAATAATTACCACACAAGAAGAATTGTAGCATAGCCTAAAGTACATAAAATAAATCGTCTATACTTACTGACAATTTATTAATCATCGATGGGAGTAGATGGCCCAATAGGTTAGTGGTAACAACTTTGACTGTATAAGTGACATTAATCCTGTTAAGATTGCTGAAGAGTATCAACTAGCAAAATACCTATATAGAGGAAGATTCACTAATTGCCTTTGACTGCCCAATATCAAACTATATTGTCTCCATAATAACTTGAATACAATATTACCAAACCTGAAGTAACTATAGGGTACCAATTATTTCAAATAATATGAGCAATAATTCATGCACTAAAAACAAATAGGTAAGAATTTCAGAATTATTTGCTATGAATTCATTGACTCCATTGTTTTTCAATGATGATCAATTTTAAAAAGCTGTATAGAAAAAGGACAAAATTTGAAGTAGGGAAATATGAATTTGTCTTACTAATTCTTTTGATAATCCCATGTGTTTAATAACTTAATCACCATCCTATTCTTCCCCCCTGTCATACATTTTATATTTTCGTACATATTATGTGATTTATATTGATTTAATCTTTTGTGTCTGTCATTTCTTGTTCTGTTTATGATTATCACTAAACCTAAAATGTGATTTTTTCCTTTTCTTTAATAATCGTCAATTCATTTGTTTTATAAACAACTTTAGTAATAATCATCTATCATTTCACTTTTTATCTGTTTTGATTAAATGACAATATGTTGGGGTTTTTTCCCATTTCTTTTAGTGTATTTAGTTGTAACCAATTAACAGAAGATTTCATGAAATAATATGAATTCACAAATTGACATGTTCTAGACACTGTTTTTTTTTCTTTCTATGATCATTGTTCATTTAATTAAATTAAATAGCAATTTAGTAATGAAAATTAATAGCTATTGGATTAAACAGGGTCTATTTGTTGAGTAACTTATTTGGTAGAAATACTATCATCAACCTTGAATACATAAAATAATCATCACTATTGGGTTTCTATAACTCATATAAAGAATTTGTGAATTCAAACTAAAACTCACGTTCATAGTCATTTAATCGTTCATCCAAGTATGAACTTATAAGACTTGGCAACCAAGGTACATCGATCAGTCCAAGTTGAATGAACCCATGAAAATCAGTTTGAAAACTGACTTTCACGGATGGTGCAGAATTGGAACAGGTAATGTTTAATTCTCCTGAATTGTCTTTCTTAGAAAATGGCTTGGTTCGAAGTAAAGATTGGCCTTTAGAAAATCGTCCCGGTGACTTCTTCTGGTCTGCATCTTTAGACGCGACATTATTATCAAGAGTAGATTCCTTACTACCTGAAAATCCCGATATAACAGCTGGAAGACTGGATAAAGTAGGTTGAGACATTGTTTGACGTTGATCAGTAGTGATACGTAAGGCAAGAGAAGGTAGAATAAACAATAATTCACCTTCATTTGGTGGCTTTAATGGATTGGAACGAACAGATACACTAGGTCGTTCTTCTTTTGATATAACTTTGTTGATAGTTGATGTTTCAGTGGTTTTATTAGTAGAACGATTAGTATCACCGGGATCTGCAGAGTTACCATCATCTTCATTGACCGGAACAAGCATATCACGTGGGGTTTTTGAAGAGTTCAGTACATTAAATACAGGCAACGACGTGTCTTGGCTACTAATATGTGTAAAACATATTGGGAATTGTGCCACTAATAAAAAAATGCACATTAGTAAAAAGCAAATTTATGAATAAGCTTCTGGAAAATAACTCTTAATTGTAACTACAAAATTGCTAAGAAAATAAACATTAACTAGTGCGTACGAAACTAAATTTATACAACCGTAAGAGGTTTTTTGAATTTATATTGAATTTTATTACTGACTGATATTGTCAGCTAAAACATCACTTACCGAAAAACAGAACGTGATCGACAACAGCTAAGTCCTAGTTTGAAATATTGCAACAGTCTGAACTTACATGAAGTTTAAAGTTTGATTCTCTCTCATTTATTCACTTGCAGACTTGGTAGAATTTCAATGTTTTATCAGTAAAATAATATTCATTTTTATACTACGACGCTTGTATATAAAAGTTTCAGATCAGTTTAATTACAAGAGGAATTCAGAAGCTTATTATTATTATTTCGTATTTTGCATAATTTCATGAATAATTTACTTTCTTTAATATCCAAAGAATAAACATAAGGTGTTATAAGTCTAATAACTTTTCCTTGTTTTGAAAATTATCACGTTGTAATTATTATGCAACGAAATACTGAAACATTAGTTGTATTTCCTTTGGGATAGAATTACTCATAATAAGTTGTAAACTATCTACAATATGGAACGTATGAACAGACTCAAAAAACAAACAATCAAAATAGTAAACAAAAAAACCGACTACTTCTACTTACATTTTATTATAGAATTGAGGCCTGATGGATTACTATGTCGAGCAAAGTTGATAACTAAGAATTTTGGTGAAAAAGACAAAAAAAAACAAGTAATCAAAGGCATGTCTGTTAGTTATGAGACTGGATTTAAATGTTGACATTACAGGAACTAATATAAAATGAAATGCTGAATGACTTAATAATTTTGATTGAAAGGTTTATCAGAGATCAGTTTAATTTATCGACGGTTTTTATTACATGATGACATCAGTTGGGATATCTCAACAGAAAACAAAAGATTACAGAACAACAGTTGGACTAAGTTATAAAATGTTAAAAATACGGTTCTTGGACGAGTTTGTAGATGTACAATGCTGAGGAACCTCATATCAGGAATATAATATACATACATGTACATACCTGTGTTATCTGCACCACGAAAACAAAATTCGAACCACTCTTCAATAGTTGCCAACGGTAAATCCCGTAAATTCTGTGATTTTCCGCGTCTAACACGAAGGACATAGGCCATTTGAGGTTGAAATTCTGGGGGTGAGCCTAACTCAAAACTTAAAACTTGTCGTACATTTATCCATCCATCCCGTTCACTTCCATCAATAATTATTTCTTCACTCGATATAGGAATTTCTCGTTGAGCCTCAGTTTCAAAGCTACATGAAACAAGAATAAAGAGAAATTCAAATTGAATAAAATGCCTCAATGCAATATAGTACATTATAAACGTGTTGATGACAGAGACTTTTCATTAGGTATCTAGATAATAATCACCGATCGATTATTTCTTTATTTCTCCTTCGTCATCTTACTTTTATACAAAGATAGTAAGCTTTTGAGTAGATTTTTTCCAGTGTCAAAACAGCTTTTATAGTTTAACCAACAACAATTTATTAAATACACAATTGTGCGTCAGTTCGATTAGATTATCTATTACCGTATTAACTAAGTTAAAAACTTATAATTTCAACTTTAATTTAAATGTGTTGATACTTTCTCGTTGTGCAGATACAAGTAAGTAGATTGAGGTTTCACGAAATAACAATTGTCAATAGATAGATAAATTAAGTATTTTGACTATAGCTCAGTTTGTTGTTACAATTACTTTACTGACTATCAATCATGATTTTAAATGTATATATGAATCGAAACGATCTAGATGAAACAGCAGAACTTGATTACTACTTAGAATCTAAAAAAACACATAGTTGTTTATATTCGTCACCAAGAAAAAAAGGTTCCCGTGTTAGAATATAATCTTTGTATGAAAAAATATGCAGTTTAAAAACTAACCTGACTGTTGGATGTTGGATATTGAATACAGCCCAGTCAGGCGCTGATCGGAAACTACCAGCAAAACAAGCCATTCCCAATGAATTTCCTGATAATTGAAATGAACCACTAAGCACTGGATTGTTGTATAAATAAGATTGTGTTCCAATACTCGACGATTTCCCTTTCATACTAGAAACTTTTAACCGTTCTTGTAAAAGTAATCTGAGAGCCTGATACATTATTTTTTGCCAATGACGTTGCAAAAGCTGATCAATTTCTTGATCAGAAATATTAACAGATTTATCTTTACATAAACGTGATGAACAAATACTTCCTTTATGATTTGAAGAACGGCGTTGTCCAGCACTCATTGAAAACATACCAAAACGACCAACTTGTCCAATCAGTGATAAACGACCTTCTCGAACTTGTTCTTGAAAATAATCACGAACTTTATGAATAGATCTTATAAGATCTGGAGTAGTGCTACGAACAATCGCTGCCTAGAAAATATCAATAAAAATGATTTTTAAAAATATCTGAAAGCTTTCTCTAAATTAATGGAAATATATATCGGTCAATGAGCATTGAACATGATACATGAATAGAGATTTAGTCAAACAATAGAAATGATGGTAGATAACTTGACAAATGAAACTCAACAATGAGAATGTTCCATTCAAGATTTATGATGGATTATTGACAAGATTACTTTTTGGTTAAAAAGTAGTGAGCTAATTTCAATCGAGATTATTTTGAAAATAAAACAAGAAATTGTTAGTTTATTAAGCGTAGACTTTCTATTAAGTAGTGTCGATAGATTGATATTATTATGATTGAAATTGTTACTGAATGCAGTACAAATGTTTGAAGTTTTTCATATCACCTCCTTACGTAATGAATGAAAACTCACTATATTACGCTTAATAATGCATTAATAATATGACATAACAATGAACAATAGTTCTCTTACATCTAGAATTTCGAATGTTTTCAGTTGGAAAATAAACAACTACTTTACTTATAGACGAATGCAAGAGTAACATCACCAATAGTCAGTCATTTTTATTTCAGTATAATGACATAGATGATAAATCTTTGCATTTAATACCTATCAAAACACAACGACAAACCCTTATAACCTTTTTTAAAATTTGTGCTATTGTTTGCAATAAATCATGTTTGTTATCAATTTCTTTAACTACTCAAATCATTAAGTGAGTAGTTTGTTCATTATTCATTATTTGATTACCAATAAATTTTAATTGCATGAACAATTAGAAAAGATTCACATAACAATGCATTTTGATAGCGTACCTGCGCTTGATCCCAATTAATTTCCCCAACAATTCGAATAAATACCGGTAATGAGCCAAGAACATCATTTGTTTCACTGTTGATCGTTATAGACGAATAATGATCTTGTTTTGTGGAAGTGTTTAATTTAGAATGTTTAGTTGAATTCAACAATTGTTGAATGACATCTTTTAAACACCATTCATCATAAAGTGTAAGGTCTAGAGAGTTTACTCTGAATAGTAGAATATTTGTGTTCATGTATTCTATACGTATTTGAAAACCACCGACCTTTGCTGCCAAACAATGTTGAGGATCGTGTGAGGGATCATTGTCTATACGAACTTAAATACAAAAAAGAAAAATGACTATTACCACCACGTGTTACTGACCAAAAAGAACAATTTTTTTCTCTACACTTTAACAAACTATGGAATGAATTAATTAATTACTTGAAAATACATGATTCAATGATCAATATGAAAGACACCATTGGAAATAAGTTAGATTATAGGTGTAATTACTAGGCACAGTACAGATTATCTTACTCAAAGATTTACAATGCAGAAAAAAGACCCTGTTCAGTACATAAGATACGAGTCTGTATTATTATGATACAACCACAACACCTGATATTCACAGGTAGAAAACATCATTTTGATCTGAGAAAGATTATTGATCAAACCTATGAGCATTTTAAAGTATCGCTTATTTAAAAATAGTTGTGGCCAAGATTAGTTCTATCAGATCTATATTTAAAAAAGCACTATCAATAATATCGAGACATACGTACAGAAAGATTGAGTTTCAACAGATATTTAGATTTTGCAATATGAAGGATGATAAGTCACGAGTTTCAAGAATAATTGATATCTATTGAAAAATATATGGCTAACATAACCTGATAATCGAGTTAGTAATGGTATGGTGTTTGAAGCGTTTAGTTCGGATCTCAATGTGAAAACTAAGTGCGCAGTCAGTATATTCAATTATTATTAGCTTTGTTCAATATTATATTTTTGGTACAAAATAGAATTCGCAGCACAAAGTATTTCCGTTTCTTACTTGGTCGGTCCTGATGATAAATCGTGAGTGGTTGCCAGTTAAAAGTTAGCAGACTAGTAAATCGACATCTAAATAATGTGTATTGTTTTCGCTGCATACTGCCAGCAACTACGATATCTCTGATTGGGCCTTTTATAAATTGTACAATGAAAGGTTGTACAGTTTTCAGAAAATAAACAAAATTAGATAACTTTTTAAAATATCTAGATGGCAGTAACGGGTAGCCCAGATGTTCAAGCAGACCGTCAAAGCAAACATAGAAGGATATATCTGAATTTTACTGATAAGTAAATTGCTTATAAGTTGACTGCTGATTTCATACATATTATATATAAAAAGCAACTCCGAAAATTGCTCACCAATCAATCTATTATGTTAATCTAATCTGTAAACCACTATTACATATAGTGTTAACAAAAGAAATTGCATATAATTACGGACGTACGGCATTTCACTTTCAGTGCTAGACTATAGTTTATGAATTAGTTTGGTTACGCTTCTACTTCCCATCATTTATATAGAACATTCAAAGGAGATGTAGAAGCATTGTGGTCTATTTAGCAGCAATCTAGCTGAATACACACACATTATTTGAAAATCTAATGTTAAAGAACTTCTCATCGATCAACTTTCAAATTCATGAAAAAACTATAATAATTAACATGTGAAACTTTACCTAAATTACATCCAAATAGTAATGTAAACATGATTGTTTGATGAAAAGTAAATCAAGTCATAACACAAAAAATCTTACGTTGAGTCACCAGATCAACTAGGCCAAATTCACCGCCTACTCCACCACCTTCACTAATAAATTGACTATTGGCCATGCCAGCAGTTAATAAAGTGTTTTTACGACCCGATGAATTCACAGAGATGTGACCTTCACAAAATGACTGGTCTACAATAAGTCTAAAATAATTAAAACAAACCGTAGTTAGACATTATGGTATATTCTAAAAAAGAGATGCTACAAGAATAATCGACACACGAAAAAGAGATGATTACAGTATGCACAACAGTTGATTGGCTTCTGGTTTCCAATAGTTCTCCCTCACTACACGTATTTATGTTCAAGTTCCAGAATGTCATGGATCAGTGAATTATTCGACACAACGCTTTTAAGATGCAATATCTATCACTTTAACCTTTTGGTTTTCATCCAAGATAATAACACTTTACAAATTAATATTGGAAAGTAAAACAAATACTCAATCATAATTAGACATTTTCTAAGTAAAATAACAAGTAAAAACCTCAAACACATAAATAAAACATAACATCAGGTTAATTGAGAAGTGTATTGTTATAAACCTGAAGAGTATTACAACAGGTTGAGTGTGTTTTAAATATTTATGCGTGAAAAAGTTTTTAATTATTACAAGGCTGAATGCATTAACGTCAGTATTGACTCGTATGAGCTAGGTGTGGTAAACAGTGGAGTTCAACCGCATCAGATGTGAAAGTTATCCACCGGGGTAAAAGAAGATGGTAGTACAGTAGTGTGAACTGATCGAAGCTAGAATTCTACATCACTAGATCCCGAGCCAGTGGTCTAGAGGTTAAGAATTTGCATGCGAGATCGAAGGTCCCCGGTGGTATGGACTGTTGGGTAAATCCATGTTAAGATAAAGCAGCTATGTTTCGTAGTTTTCAAAAGTGGTTTGGCAAAGATCACTTAGTGATTTATATTATGAAAATTCTACAATCTCTACAAAACCCACCTCATACTAAAATTTAATACTTGTCAAAAGTAATACCTACTCTAATTAAACTGTGATTTAAAGAAAACATAAAAAAGACATACCGTGTTAAACCCATAGCGCTACCCATGTATAAATTTAAATCAAATTTTTTCAAGTGTACGCAGAAAATAGTTAATGCATTCCATGAAGCTACTCGTAAACTAGTATTACGACTTCCACTAGCTCCACGTTCACCTACAAGTGTAGTTAATTTTGACGTTGGATCTGGCGATGTACTAACCGTAGGCACTTTAGGCTCTTCATCACTTTTATCATTTGTCGATATGCATGGACCGATTGTTGTAGCACGTGTTACATCTGACTTTTTATGACTCAGATTTTCTCTCAAGATGGTTGTTTTTGATGTTAAATTTTTTTTATTCTTATCTAATGGTTGTTCGGTTCCTGCAAAAAATAACCAATATAGTTCATAAAAATAATTAGAAATTGATAAAAACAATCAATATGTTGTAAGCTCCTAAACAATTATTGAAAACATTATGTCCGTAAAGTCAATGCAAGCAACCAACAAAGACAAGTAATTAAAATTGTATTTAAAAAAAGGAAATAGTAAGGAGCAAATAAATGAAAATAGAAGTAGGTTTCATCTTTAAAAAAGCAAACTTTAGATTCTTGAAAACATAATAACCCCTATAGTTTTACTAAATAGCTCATACAAAAGAACAGGAAACCCAATAACATGAACAGAAATATTTCTGTAAAATATGTGATAATAAACACTAGTATGGTCAAATAAACAGGTACATAGTGATTGTTTAAATTTATCTATATATATGAGACATTTAAAATATTTTTACATAACATTTAACTACCTCCATAAATGATCAAATACCAATATAAATATGTTCTCATGTGGATTTAAAGAATAAGTTGACAATATTAATATCAACGAAATCTAAATATCGTTGTCTATTGCCAAACACATAGTTGAAACAAGTCATAAGATTGGTCCTAACACGGCTTTTGAGGTGTTGTATAAAAGTGTAAAAGGGCGTATACTAAGGTTTATTGAAGCCTTAAGCATAAGAAAATCCAGCCCCCTTTGTGTATTCAAAAACAGTTTGTTCTCACCTTAAACCTACTCTAGTAATATTAATTTATTATCCAGAGTAATGAGGATTAAAATTGTTTTCACATTATTTTTTTTATTACTCTTATCTCCTCTTACCACACATTTGTCTAGTTGACCTTTTATTTTTATATATAAATGTTCCTAACAAATATATGCGTGATCAGATTGTTCGAAATGTACTGTCCTAAGATAACATATAGTCCTGATAATTTTCATCTTCCTATTACACTGTCAAAATTCATCAAAGGGACTAATCACTTGGGATTTACGAACTAAGTGACATACATGTTTTGTACAACTAACACTTTTGATAGTTTAAGTTCCATAATTAAATAATTTGAAATAAAACTAATGTCTATAAATATTACAATATAAATAACTAACCTGATTTAATAAATCAAATATTGACTCATGTAAGTAACAATTTTTACTTGATCTTGCACACACTTGATTACAGATTCTAAACTAAGGAATATCTATTTTAAGTTTGAGAAGCTGGTTAGTATTATTAACCTTAACCCATACAGGATAATCCGAAGTTACATGCATGGATTTATACGTCATAAATCAGTCTGCAGACAATTCAGTAAGAATGTTAATGTGATAAAAAGATGGATCTAATCGGATGTTTTACCGAATTAATATACAAATTATATATATATTACGGAAATAATGGTAAAATAGAAAACAATGAATATATAAGTAAATATAAACGAACCTGTAGTAAGGTTTATCAATCCACTTTGTAGAGGCATTTCTAAACTTCCTGAAGTTTCCTGTTTTGTATCTAAATTATCATTGGATATTGTGCTTTCCAACTTTGTATCTGATTGTTCATTTGTCTTGGTGGCTTTCACTGTTTCATCTTGATCATAAGACTGAGTAGTGATATTAACTAGAAGGAAAGAAAACATCACATTTATATTATTTTTCATATGAAATGATGATTCTAGGGAAAAACTGACATGATAATCTTAGAGACAGAAGAATGAACGTTCGGTATTTGAAGCTTTTAGAACATACAAAAGATCCAATTTATAATTGCTGCATATTTTGTTTTTGGTCTGGTGAGCACCTCGCAGTGTAGTTGAGCAAAGGTATACTTAAAACTGCTAACAGCTCGATTTCAGCTCATCTAGTACAAACGGGTCATACAGTCAACATGGAACAATCATTTGCAATAATATATCGTGTTAGCAGCAATCTGTCTACATCCGTCAGACAGCTGGAGAAATAACTATTCGAATCAAAAACCCAAAGCTATGTGTCTAGAAGAAATATGCTCAACCACCTACTTCTGGACTAATGAGTTAATAATCATTCTTTTAATATGGTGATGGAATTTCATTAATGTTCATTTTCATAGCTTAAACTTATCTTATTCGTGCATCCTATTATTATTACATCACCTACCAACGTTTTTGAGAAATTTATTCAGCATCCAATCCTATTTACTTATTCATACCTAATTCGCATTATTCTACATATTACGTAATTTCTGATTTGTAATTATATTATTCTCTCTCTCATACCATGTTAACCATATTTATTCTGATCATTGATCTATCGATTTCATTTAATGTAAAAAGACTTATACAAGTTAGCACTTCATATTAGTTGCCCAAACATCAACGATTTGATTTGATTTTACATGACAAACAATCCTTGATTCACATGTTATAATTTTAAATGATGTACTTGGTCAATTTTATGGATTAGTAATTTAAATATATGATTGTAGAACCTGATGATAATTAGTTGAAAAAGGATATTCTTCGTTGATATATCTGTGTTTTACTACATACTGACTTAAACTGCAAGTATCATAAATATTTAACACAATAATTTCCTGCGACAGAAGTTTCAATATTGCTTGTTGGGATATTTCACTAAGGTTTATTTCATAACTGGAATTATAGGGACTAACTGCGTTACCACTAACTCGCCCTCTAGTACAGTGTTAGACTGCAGGGTTCAGTGTAATCAGAAGTAGGCTGTAAAACATTTATGTTATTTAAAAACTGACTATATAATAATGACTGGTAAACGAAGTGTATGTAACCTAGTGGCGGAAAATCTGTACTAAAGAAATGAACTTTTACTGCACACATACACAACAAATTAAAATATTTAGATAGATTCCTCATCATAATTATTAATATTAACAATACCCATTCACCTATGGAATATGGGTATATATATTCCGCTTTCAGTAACACTACTTGTGTGGTACCTAATCATTCTACTTAACTAATCAAACTAAAGTAGGTAGTACAACGAGATTCACACTTCGGACTTATTGATTGAAATCTACGTGTTTTAATTACTAAGCCACCATTGTACAAAGTATATAATATTAGTTTGGTTAGTAGTCCTCATAAAAAAATGACTGATTTGTCTTCCTTAAGACTATTTAGTATGCAGCTTTTTAAAATGTTTTGTAAAATTAGGAGGTTAATTATATAATCTGTAGGGTATAAGAAAACCTGTAATAAAATAAGACACAGAAAAGAAAGTTACCACAATATGTTTAAAATTTTCAATACTACAGATTACATTATAATTATAAGAATTATAACCTATTAATTTAGGCTATGTATAAGCTAACCTGTTTCAATTAATTCATCATTGCCTAGAAATAAACGACGAGCCAGACTACTACGATACCATGAATTATAAATATCTAAAATTTCTAATGTTCGACGAGTATCACAAGTGAATTCAGCTATACCAATATCAAAAATACCTAGAACAAAAAAAGTATAACACATACATTATTACCAATTCAACTAAATCCATTTTAATTATTTTGAAAGGAAAACAAAGAAAAATGCACTCACTAACAGAAAAGGCAAGCATTGATATTCTAACATAAATTCTCTATATAAAAAACATTCAAATTAAATTCGCATGAAAACTAAATAATTTCTTTCAATAAGTAAAAATGATGAATCACTTGAGTAATTTAGATCAACCAGTGATTTTAACTGTAAAAAAAACTACAGTCAAAAAATCACCAGACTAAAAACGAACATGTGCTCACCAGTGACTAGCTTCAAAATTTAACTCCTAGAGTTCTAGTGAGAAGGCCATGACTAGTGAAGCCCAATTCGTGTTGGGTGCAAGACAGTTATCCACTGCCGAAAATGAATGAAGGGTTGTGTAAGATAATGGATTGATTGTGATCAGACATTAACAACATTGGATACCGACTCAGTGGTCTAGAAATCAAGCGTTCGATGATGGATCGAAGGTCCTGGGTTCGAGTCCCACATGTAGGATCGTAGATAAGCACTACTGAGGAATCTCATACAAGGACGAAGCGTCCATCTAGTGCTTCTAGGTTTCCAGTTTTGGTCCAGCTTACATCGACTAGTGATTTCAACTCTGAAAATTTATCAACTGTTTTTGTACAGTATTAAAATTAACTTTAATCCCGATAAACCTTATCAAATGAGCTTAATGTTTACTATAGGTAATTTTTTTATCATCACAACTCATGTTTCCATAGTTCAAAAAAGTTTAGTTTTATGGTTAATCAGTGTGAATATTTTCTTAACCTGTAATCATTGCACTGATTTACAACTTTACAGTATTATATTACAACTAAATTGTACAGGTTATGATTAACAATAAATTTGAAAGATCCATTCTATTCACGTTCATATAATACACAATTAAGATCAAATTTGACATGAAACAAAGTAAGCATTTGTAAGTCTATGTGTAAGTTAAGTGAATTATATACATCACAATAATCTTCATTGTATTTATAATTGTAAAATATCCCATGTCAAAAACTGGGGTGAAAAACAAATTTTCAAAGAATTTCTAGAATAAGTAGATTGTGGTTAGTAGTAGAATTCTAGACGAATGTTTCGTCTTATTGGGGAATAGTCAGTTAATTGTGATAGCATTTCAATGTTAATGTTAACACCGAGACTCCAGCTCAGTACCTACAGCTTTAGGGATCAATCTGGTACTCAGTTCATTAACTTGTTTAATGTTTATTTATGTAGGGTTTGTGTTATTTCATTGTTAATAATAACAACTAAATTTCGATAATTCTTAGTTGGCATATACGCACATTGAGAAGATTTAATCAACAAGGCTATTCGCAACAAGTCTTAAAACGTATTTCGACAAATACTAATCAAAACTCAGTCTTGAATATTAACAACGGAATAATACAAACTCTTACAAACACTTAATAATTATTAAGGAGGATGAATGTATTTGTAAAACCTCGGCGAATGAATACATAGTAAATCAAACTTTTCGCTCGGCAATCTAGAAATATGATCAAACATCAAAATTTGATATTTCCTTGGAAAAGCTTGGTTTAGATTACCGAACGAAACGTCAGATTTACTAAAAATTCATTTGCTGAGATTTCACAAATACATTCTTCCTCCTTAATGTCTTACATCAAACTGGAGCCCAAATAGTGTGAGACGAATCGTTCAGAATTAGACGAATGTTCTATAAATAATTAATTATTTCAGCGAAATGGAATTAGATAAAAAAGAAATCATTAAATCATAACGTACATTCAATTTACTACATAAAATTAATCAGTAATGTGAAAATGAGGAGAAATATTAACTATACTAAGCATAGTAGAAGAATCGGTAATCATCCAAAAATAAATGTGATACGTGGCTCTACAAAATATTGGACTCTGATTGAATGAAAGGTTTCCCAGAGTTTTCAGGGCCCCTCTGA
The DNA here is from genome assembly GCA_944470205.2 of Schistosoma margrebowiei. NCBI lineage: Eukaryota > Metazoa > Platyhelminthes > Trematoda > Strigeidida > Schistosomatidae > Schistosoma > Schistosoma margrebowiei. Next base: position 68,163,531 of record OX104028.1, on the reverse strand, counting down.
ACCTGTTTGTGGAATACTTTAAATCTCCCCAACATTATCCACTGCACTTCTATTGATAATCTACAAATGACATTTTCTCTCAGCACCCATCACGTGTACATAAAGACGACCAGCTATTACCGGAAATCCTAAATCGTTCAGCGGCTAAATCATATTTTTCCAAAGAATTTACACGTATGTCTTTCACATACAGCATTCGTTTTTTTCATAAACTTGATCACGCCTGTAAGCCAGAATACTGCTATAACTGTGATGGCAGATTAGAAGACAGCGAATTATCGATCGGACCAGCGACGCGCAAACACGTAAGAATGGCCTAGGGTTCTGATTGGTCCCGCTTCCCTGTCTAGTCCAGCCAGTTGAGTCCAGAACGCAAGTCTCAGCCTCGGACATATGAATCGTTATATTTCAAACATACTCTGTTTATATACTAATCAAGCAGACCACATCGCACCATAAAATAGAAAATAACATTGTACAATATTGACCAGTAGGAAAATGACACGTGAAATAACCATTGACCAATAAGGAAATGACACCATCTCAAGTCCAAGGATAGCGTTAGACTTAACAGAAAAATTTTTGGGATATTTTCCTGAATATCTCAACAGATACCATCCATATATTTTTCGGAATATTATTTATTTCTATAGAACATTTGAATCTGAGATATGTTAATTTAGAGATTTACACTTATAGGTTATTAACAAATTTAATCAACTAGCTCTATACCATACAGAATAGGTATGATTATTTAATTGTTCACTAACAATGATCAAAAACAATTAATCTGTTGATCGAATTAATGTGACTGTGATAGATGAAAAGTGTGAATATATATTCTTTAAATCACAATCAAAATAACTAACGAAATAAACGGATCAATAATAAAGAGAACAAAAATTTAAGTGTACCTGAAATACATAAATTTCGATGTAATCCAAAATTATCGACGGATTGTACAGAGACCATTGTTTCTCTAGCACTATGAATTGTTGAACTGAAAGGTTTTTTGTTAGATTCTGGTGGTACACTAATAGAATTAGACTCATTTACAATTGTATTCGGATTCACTTGCACAACTTTTGCTTCTACTGTGCGTGAAAGATGACATTGTATATCTTTCACAAGTATTGTAAGAGAATCACATGGTCTAGCATCTCCCCATGAACTGCTTCCTGATCTTATGGAAGATGATTCACCATAAGGATGAAATATTGATATGCGAAACTCTACAAATCGACAAAATAAGAGAAAGAAGCAATTAACAAGTACACAACATAATAAATTTAGAAGACATTTAGTTATTGTCTGTGTCAACATACTAAGACATTTGTAATCACATAATTGTATTTATTAATCATTCAATTATAAAACACACAAGACGCTTGGTACAATATGCCCCAAAGAAATGAATCTTGTGTTATGAAATGAATAGTGTGAAGAATTAAAGAGAAATCCATGGGGCAAAATACAAGATTTAGAAGAGCAATGAAGAATATGTATAACAGAAAAAATATATTTCATGCATTTCAAAGACCTATCCTATTTTACAAAAAAAATTGAAACATTATTACAGCAGTAACATCATCAGCTTCTATAGTCAGTCATGACACTCAAGATCCCTAACAAATGAATAATGGTATGTTGGTAAGTGTTAAAATTTACTAAAACTACTCTTCACTTTACAACGGCATGAAAAATTAATGACCTTTGCACTTCTAGGAATTGATCACAAATCCAAAAGAGCTTCTAGGATGATAAACGCAAAATCTGTCTGAAGCTCATATTCTTGAGGTAGCAAAACTTATGGGTTTCTATATTTACTATGCCAAAAAACATGTTGATAGCCTTCGACAGTATTTATGTGATTTCGCCATTATATGTAATAAAATCTTCATAAACAATAGTGCATAAACACAGGGTTACTAAAAATTTTCAGTCTTGATATAAAAGATTTGGCAAGTAAAATCCAGAACTGGTCATACAGATCTATTTTATTAAAAAAAATTCATGGTCGGATCAACATTACAACAGCATCAAGAATAACTAACACTGAAGTAAACTATGCTTATTTCATCAAACATAGATTGAATACAATATGTAGTCAGATTAAAACAAGACTAATCGAGAGTTGTCTTTCTTTAAAAAAAATTATTTTACACATGTTTGTTTGACTTTATTGACTTACGTATCTTGAAATTGGTAGAGATATAGGTAGACCTCATGGAACGAAATTTCGAAGTAATGATATACTAGACTGTTAAACGTGTAGTTGTTCGGTGATTAAGGTGTTTTAGCCGTAAAGTCTCAAATTTGATTAACGCTCTACCTAGATCTGTTTGAATAATCGAGTAGTATTACTAGTCATTACATATAAAAAATGTCGTTTGCAGCTACGCAAATAAACTGGTACTTGGCGAATGACTGAATAATATTCAGTTTAGTAAATACAAAAACATAAAATCTGTTTCTTTAATAACTAAAAAGTTGACGCTATCACAAAGATTCATAAGTATAAGTTCAAAGTTAAATTTGATATATACACTTCAGTATATACAAACTTTGGGTACTTAATTAATGCACCTTTTAAGATGGCAGTAATAGAAAGTCCACCAGCTGAAACTACATCACCAACTACTGGTTTCTGTTTTAATGTTACACTTGTATTATCCAACTGATTATCAGATTGAAGTGAAGCTGTGAAATGAAAAAAAAGGTAAAACAAGAAAGATAATGAATATATATGCAGAATAAATAATTACCAATTCTGACTGCAAAAAATGTAGGCGTAATAATAATATAAAATGTTTTAAAATAAGATTCAAACAACACATTCCGACTTGTAAATGATAGCAAAACACTTAATGAGAGACTATTAAGTCATTTGAAACAATTGGATCTTCGTAATAAATAAGATGTTTTACTCAATATTATGACAAAACATGGAATAACTCATTCTTTGAGAAGGTATTCACTTAATAGATGGATCTATTTGAAAACAAACAATTAAATGCGTATTTACTCGGCTTAATTAACTGATATAAACTTGAAAAAACTTATTGAAACAACGTTGGTCAACTTATCTATAGGACGTTTTTATTATTATTTCACTAACCTTGTTGCATGAGCAACAAAAAATAATTTTTGGCTTTCTCAATTTTCAAAGATATTATTAACTGTTGGTGATGATTTTGAAAGCCGTAGTTTTTCCTGAACCATTGCCTAACTAATGATCAAATTCTTGTAGTAAGTAAACAATGATCAGTGGAATTCAATCCGTGTTGGGTGCAAGACAGTTATCCACTGCCGAAAATGAATGGAGAGTTGTTTAAGATAATGGATTGATTGAAATCAGACACTAACGACGTCGGATACTGACTCAGTGGTCTCTAGAGGTGAAATGTTTGAGTACCACATGCAGGATCGTGGATAAGCAATATTGAGGAATCCTATACAGGGGCGAAGCGTCCATCCAGCTCTTCTAGGTCTTTAATGGTGGTTTAGCTTAGATCAACTCATGATTTCAAGTATGGATATGCTACAATCTCCACAAATCTACCTATTAATAACAATATATCTGATTCATTCATAGCAAGTTTTACGATCACTTTGAATTTTGGGAAAAATATTTTATTATTAGACTTAAGTAATGAATCGTGCATATGTAATGTGATGTAATTTATTCCTTAGTTTTATTTTGTATTTAAGAAACTGTACAAGTTTAGTCCTTTAAGTAGGAAGTCACTTGAGATGATAGAGGATTCGAAATTGACATTACACTTGATTTCGATTATAATTTACTATAAAAGATCAATCAATTTAAATAACTCATTAGAATTAAATTGTATTACTAATTCATAGACAAACAAAAAGATAACCAAAACTTACTAAGATCAGATAATTTACGTGGTACACTATATTCAGTTCTATTTATAACTGAGTCAGGATCATCACGTTTAGTTGAAAAGACAGCGTCCAAAAATGGTAAAACCATTAAGCATTGCATTCGGGAAGTTGGCAAACAAAGAAATCTATAATTCGCACCAGAGAGTGAGAGAAAAAATGAATTATACATTGTATGCGAATTGATAAACGTTAAACTTATGATTAGGTTAATTAGTTGAAATGAGAAAAGATTATGTTGTAGTGCAGATAAATACTTCACACTTTGTGAAAAAAAAACGTTTACATTTGTACAGAGTTTGAGTTAAACTCTAATTATATTAAAGAAAATATTTGAACCAAATAATTTATATTATCACCGATAATTAATAGGAATCATCAGCATAACTTACAATAAATTATTAACCTATTAAAAACAATTTTGTACGATTGAAAAAAAATACTATTAGATAATGTTCACTGTACAGAGTGAATAAACGAACAGCACTAATAGAATTTTTGTTTGTCAAGCAATTTTCTTGGTCACAAAATCCCATCAGATAGATAACTAATCTGCCCTGGTTTCAAGTTTCTCAGTAGAACAACCTTTCAATTTTATACAAGATCAAAAGGGTATGAGCTGGATGAAGTTTATGTTCAACTATGATGAATACAGCTGAAATATTGGATGAGTTTTTTTAAATTCGTGTAGCCAATATAACTGGATCCATAGATGTAGTTAAACTTGTATGAGTAAATAAATAGAAAAGAAGAATTTACACAACCTATCCTTATTTCTGCTAATTCGGATCCACATATAACAAATTAAAGTGGACAGTAGGATTACCGATATTTATAATATCCATCCAGTTTATGTCCCACTAACAGTAGGTATGAATCGTTTTATTTCAGGAATCTATGAAGGTGATTAATTTTTAAAATAAGTTTCAACATACTTCTTATTAACATTATTCGTTGTACAGAAAATTTACCTTACCAAATTGTTTTATTAACTTGATGCTTTTTTACTGCACCAACAATATCCAAAACTGACGTTTTATACATTCAAGAATCTCAGTGATGTGATATTCTACAACTTTTAAGTAAAATAGAACTCAAAGAACCAGTTTCAATAACAACAAAATATATAACTGTCCTTTCAATTAATTGAATTTCTCAAAAATTTTAAAACAATTTTTAACACGTTCAACTGTCTTAGTGACCTAACATTATAAAGGTAGGTACCCTTTCAGAATATTCAACACTAATCGACGGTTGGAGAACCTTAATAAAATGAACATTGTTATTTAATCATTTAAGAAAATAAAAAATTCATTCACTCAATTTGTTCTGTTGTAAATCAATGTAAGTAAATAAGTAAACACATACCGTATGGTAAACGGTTGAATATGAAGATGAACAATAGCGTGTACAGGGAATTTTTCGAAGAATATTTCATTACCAGAATCGGATGAAACGGAATCTTGGAAAAAAACGAATTCCAATTAAATAAACTATTAAATTTAGCAAAAGATTCTAAGAATTATAATGAAGGATGACATTAGCAGAAAATAAATGATTTTAGAATTCATATAAGTTATAAAATACTAGACATTTAAAAGTAATTACCGAACATAATTGAAAAACGGATTTGTGTATGTGTGCACATGTGTTCACAAAACACAACTGTACGATATTTTTAGTTGGTTATGCTAATTTTAATACATGCCTCGCTTTAAATTCGATCAACAAAGTCTATAAGTGACAAAAATGCTAAATTATGTTAGATAATAATACAACCAAACAATAAATATTTAGAGAAAAGAACTTAAGGAATATAGATTTTTTCACGTAGGATATAATTGAAAATAAAACATAGGACAAACTTACCAACTTCTGAATTCCAGTCAGATATAAGTGGCAAATTCTCGATAGCTTGTTCAAGAAAATCAAGTAATGCCGGCTGAACAATTAATTCCTGTTAAAAAAAATAGAGAGAGAGAGATGACTGAAAAGCCGATGAATTAAAACAATTACAGGAAGAAATGAAATGTTTGTCTATTCTTAATTACAATTAAGTTTGTAAAAGCATTCTAACCATTAATCTATAATTTTTTAATGAAGAGAATTATGTAAGTTTAAGATGTTATGCAGAGATTAAGTAGTATTCATCACAAACTGATCTCAGTTAAGATCAACGTGGGAACCAAATAGCATTACACAGCTGTTTTGTTTTCAGATGGAACTTCTCTTTAGTGCATACTCGATTACATTGTGAACAGGATAAAAAAACATATAATATAAGAATGAAATTTTAAAAAAATTGAATGCTTCATTTAGAAGAAAATTTATACCTAAAGATGAACATAAAATTATGGATGTATAATCGAAACAACAGTAGTTTAAATGTACGATAGTGTGATTCTAACAAGAACTAAGAATTGTAATACATAACGAAACTTGACATAGCAGAAAACAGAATCGTAGAAACGTAAGAACTTAAAATTCCTAGGAAACCTTTCAACTAAAAAGAAATTAAAATTTTTTGACTAAAAAAGAAAAGAAACTTACATTTGGCAATTTTTGTAAGAAACAGGAAATATATAAATCAGCTTGTTTTCTTATACTTCGAGGAATAGAATCGTCTTTATTCCCTGTATTTTGTCCAGTTCTAGACTGAGTAGTTGATTTTGATGAAAGAACATTTGGAGTGAACATTTTTGAGTTAACAGGAGGGTCACTATATGAACCGGGTATAACTGTATTACATCCAGGCAGAAAGTCTAATTCAGTCATAGAATTATAATGAAGCTAAATTTTACGAAAAAAAGAAACATGAAATCTAGATATGATTGTTAAGTTAAAGAATATAAAATGTCACTGACAAATGGTAGACTTGGAAAAATGCCTAACGAAAAACAATACATGAAGTTTTTATTGTCTTCCTAGAAAACATTATCAGTATATTACTTCAAAAGAAAGTATTTGGTTAATTGTTGTTCATAAATTTATGGACCGTTTTTCGAACGTTTGTTCTCATTGTTTAAGCCATAAAGAAATGAACCCAGAAAGAAAAACAACAGTTCTATGAAAGTCTGAGATTCTTTAGTATTAAGTAATATACACTTAGATGAGAAAAAGTTTTACGTGAAGAGGAAATATACAATAATCTATAAAGAATGGATGAATTTGAAATGTTTACAAAAGGTATCCCGTGTGTCTACTATGAATAAATACGACGGAAATTTACGCACACTGTGTTGCTATTAAAATGCTCAAAAAAATATCGAATTGTAAAGGAATGATTTACGATAAACACTATATACTTTAAAGTGTCAATCAAGTCTATAACTCATTTTCATATGGCTAAAATAAAACTAAAACTTACACTAACGTCCACAGCAGGCAAATAAAATATACTGATATCATTAGGGACTATTTGAAAATCTTGTAACAGTTGATGCCTATAACGCTCCAAATAACCAGGAAGTAAATCACTGTAAGATAACCTATAACCAGATTCAATGTGAGTCGGTGAAAATGCACAAGGAGTTTGACTATGAGTTTCTGGAGATAGGACTTTCATAGTATTTGAAATATTGAATGGATTTATTCCTATTCCTGTATGAAAGACTGAGGTTGATACATGTTTACCACCATTATCATCAGGCATAAATTTTGAAGGAAGCCGAGGATGAAGAACACAACAACCAGAATCAATATGAATTTGAAGATCTAATTCTAACTGAAGCTTTGGTTCTTCTTCTTGAGTATTTATAGGTTTAGTGGAATTTGTCTCTTTATCTAAAACCTGTTCCACAGAAGGATGAAACTCAAGGTTTTTTTCATCATGAAGAATGTGCATTTGACGTGGTGGAGGTGTTGGTGGTCTAATAGTAGACGACCTCGTATGATCTACATTAGTTTCACCAGTTTGCATCGTATGTGATGTGTATAGTGAATCTGTATTATCACTTTCGATATTATTCAATTCATCAGCATCATGATACAGGTCGTCATCAACATCCAGACTACCACATGGATCACCCCAATCATCTAGAAAATTAAAAAAGTATTGATTTATAAAACATGGTACATGATATCACGAATATGACAAAAGGTATGCAAGCGTTGAGAAGACATAAAAATAGTCATATTCATATTTATTTTTGTGGGAAATTAACGTTATTTAATTACTAAAATAGTTAACACTAGGATCATAAATTCGAACACCGCCCCAACAAATGTGGTTTCAGCAACCGAGTAGTGTCACTGGTTGTACATACAACTGAAGTGTGGCTCAAATCCAAATACAAAAAGAGACTTACATTAACGATTAAAATAGCCCTGAATGGTAATTTATCAACATATTGAACGGAATATTTATTTTTACTCTAACCGTTGTGGATTATGAGAATATTGAAAAATGTCTAAATATTTTCAGTGATATGATTTGACAGAAGGATTTATTTTTATATTTGGAGGATTATGATTTTGAGAAATTAAAAACTTCATTTGTGAAATGACTCTTTTACAGGCCAGTGAATAATTGATGTTCTTTTAAAAAAGATAATGCGAAACTTCAAGTAGAAATTTGGATGCATCTTACAGTAGGTTGTCTATTACATGAATTCTAATTACTTGGTGAAATACCTCAAACACATAAAACGACTGGCTATATATATATATATATATATATATATATATATATATATATATATATATATATATATATATATATATATATATATACGTTGTTAATGTTGGTGTTCATATATTTCAACAGTACTATCCTAAATATTACTAAATATACTACTTTTCTTTTAGTTTGATTGTTACATACAAAACTGTAGATGTGTTGATGATATACAATTTGTTAAACGGGTTTTTTGTCAAATTTGTATTTAATTGTAATTGAAATTGTTTGCACTTATCTCTTTTTCAAAGGAAATCATTTATATACTTTGTAATATTTCTCAAATATTAGCTTACATTTTGAAAACCAGTATTCTGTAAAGTTTAAATCTGTATATTAAGAAACTATACTATAATGATTTTTAGAAATTAAAAATTTCATTTGTGAAATGACTCTTTTACAGGCCGGTGAATAATTGACGTTCTTTTAAAAAAAGATGCGAAATTTAAAGAAATAGAAATTTGGATGCATCTTACAGTAGGTTGTATATTACATGAATTCTAATTACTTGGTAAAATACCTCAAACCCATAAAACGACTGGCAATAGGTACCAAAAAATTAAACGATATAGAACCCAATGACAAAAAAAAATCAAATTCAGTACGAGATATTATCACATAATCTGATCTATATGAAACGCCTACAATGAAACGCCTAGAATATAGGAAAGGAGAAAAAGTGATTTTGTGATCATTTCTAATGAATAACACTACCAAGATTCGATTACACTTATTCACTAATTCATATGGGTAATGAGCGATCAGTAAAAACGTTATAATTCTGACTCCTTGGTGTGTTCAACGTAAGGGATATCACAGACTAAACATTTGTAGTTTTTTGTTGGTGGACAGGAATTAAATTAAAAGTATGAAAATAACATAACAGTTACATACCACTGCATTCATCGGAAATTCGACTGTTAGACTGTCGATTATTTAAATCCGACTTTGTATTGATGCTGTTCGTCATGTTATTATTAGCTAAAATATTCTTTGAGAAAGGCACATTGGAACTAGTATCCTCTGCATCAAAATAAACCGAATCGATCTTGGTAATATGACTCGAAGATACACCGGGTTCGTTACTAAATCTTCGACGTCGTACAATAATAGGTTCTTGAGTCATTTTTGTATGATCACCTTGAGTCCGAATTGGAAGAAAATCTTCTGTAACTGAAGAAGATGGGCGTAAACATGTTTTGTTTGATTTTCTATCAGTTGGTATGGATTGAGAACCAATAGGCTGTGTGTTAACAAAGTTGTATTCATTTGTGTAGTGGTCAGTGTGTAACGAATTATGTGTGCGTAATGTTAAACCTCTAGTCTAAAATGAACAAAAGAAATATTCATTATAATTACATATGATTATATCAGCAAATCATCAGCAACAGCCTTTTGTGGGAGAGAACAAACCAGCTTCCAGCTGAAGAAGAAATTAGGGAAAGACGATGGAAATGGATAGAACATACATTACGTAAATCATCAAACTGGATCACGAGGCAAGCCCTAACTTGGAATCCTGAAGGGAGGCGGAAAAGAGGAAGGCCAAAGAACACATTACGTCGGGAAATAGGAGCAGATATGAAAAATATAAATAACAACTGGAAGGACTACCCAGGACAGGGTTGGATGGCGAATGCTGGTGAGCGGCCTTTGGTCCTTCACGAGGAGTGACAGACGTAAGTAAGTAATATCAGAAAATGAAATGAGTGTTAGTAAAAAAATATGGAAATCAGTAGTTTCATACCACAAAATGTTAATTAATAGACAAGAAACATGACCTCAATTACCTATAATCCTAAAGATAAATCCCTTACAATCGTCACTGCGTTTTCAGTGGAGTTCACCATTTTAGAACGAGGGCAAACAAAACAAATCATGAAGCCCAACAGGAATACGATTAATACAAAACTTACCATACCTTTCAAATTTGAAAGGTAAGTAAACTTTATTAGTCAACTAACATTTGTTAACATATAGACTAAAGTTCACAGTTTACATTATGGACTGATTTCAGTTATACAAACATTAAAAGCCTGGAAGCACTGGGAGGTCGTTTTAGCCTAGCAGGGAACTCCTTCTTACTAGTGCTCACCCACGACCTGTATTCTGGAGCGTGAACACTTAAACATGAGACCACTGAGCCGGTATCCGGTAGTGTACTAATGGACAACACAATAGTGACTTAAGCTTCGAAATACTTATTAATTGTCACTGCCAAAATCTTATTATTTACAATTTCACTATTATCATGTAGATTATATACCGCCTGTTATATTTACGCAAAATAATATGAAAAATAAATCAGTCACATATGGAACAGTTTTTTTTAGTTTTCCCTCTTAGTGATCGTAGCTGAAGAAACCGATTGGTTAAAACGAAAAAAACAAACAATTATATTATGATAAGTATAAAATGAGGATAAGTAAACCGTAGCGCATCACGACGACCAAGTTCACGTTCATGGACTAACTATAAACCATTTAGAGTGTGCAACTGTGCAACCTTTTACATAGTGTAGTAAAACTTTGTAATTTAAAGACTAATGAGTTTCAAATATACTCTTATTGTTTAGACGAATGACGAACGGATCAAATATTATAGCACACAGGTACCAAATCTAAAAAACCGAAGTAAAAAATTAAAATACGTTAGGTGGATTATGTACATTAATCTACTGTACTTCAGATAATTAGACGAGGAACTTGGATAAGGAACACTAAAGTTGGTGAAAAAGATTTGTAGTTCAGGTGGATGATTTTGATAGAATTCCGTTCTCTAAGCTGGATGGTTTGGTCGAGAAACTTTTGTTCTTCTTTTGAATAACAGCAGAAACGTCGAGTAGAAGTTCAGCATTCAAATTCCTCTACATATGACTTTCATTTTACCCTGTCAACCTCAATCTGATTGGTTATTTTTTTATCTTTAACTTTTTATTATCTGTCTCTTAATTTTGATTGTATATCCCTTTGATCTGATTCTTGGTTCTAAATTTGTCCATGACTTCTGTTATTGGTTGGATAGATTTCGATGTGTTTGTTGATTGACCTAAGTGTCAAGCTTCTAAAGATTCCCTGGTGCTTTAAGTATTCCTTCTATACAAAATTTCAAAAAATATCCAGCCGGATTCTCGTCCATATTCATTGATGTAAGTGAAGGTATGTCACAGCGTTTAACCGCTAATTAGTGTTCATGCAGGCGAAGATGGAGGCGTCCACTTTGTCCGATATAGTTTTTTTGCAATTGAAACAGTTTTATTTTGGTTTTTCTCCTGCCATTTCGTTCTTTGATTACTATAGGATTGATTGAGGTGATTTTCCAGGTTTGTGTGCTACACAATGAAAACGGATTCAATAATCTAACTGTAAAAAGCTAGGAATCAGTTATCTAAACATACGATCAATGCCCCTCAATAAATGGCCCGTCGTTTCATAATTATATTTTTAAATATAATTAAAATGTAAACAGATAATTTAAACTAACCACATGTCCAGTTTTTTTCTTTCGAAGTGTATTCCATTTTTGACGTTTAAAAGCTTGCAAATCTGATAAATCTAATTTATGCTTATGAAATTCCATACTTCCAAATTGTGAATGATCCATAGGATTTTTCACATTAGACTCTTTAGGCCTATTAATCAAAAATGTTTTATAAAAAAAGATAGGAAAAACAACTTTGAAATTGTGTAATAAACACACTGACCTTTGAAATTTTAGAACTTTATGAAAATATACTGACAAAACGGTTCATCTTAAAAGAAAATCATTTTACTCTATTTATGTCTACAGTTTTGCATCTATCGAAACTTTCGAAATGTTTATTTATTAAAAAAGAGTGAAGTAATTTCATGTAGATCGTTGTATTTCCTAAAAGTTATTCTTACAAATTGATATGACATTGTAAAGTCAACCAAGCTAAGAAATAAACAATACCTACTCGATAACATTGGTGGAAAATAACATATATCAAGGTTTGTTCGTAGTTCATTAGGTGATTACTTTGTTTAAACCTGTTAAAGAATTAGATTTGGTTATCATGAACAAATATGAATATAAAAACAAGAAGTTATCCATCCTCAGTGATGAAAGTAAATTTATGCCTAATGTCGAATTTGAAGATATTAGTAAACTAGAGGGAAGCATCAACACAAACCTATTGAAACTGTTACACACGAATGTTATTGATAATGAAAAATTTTATTTTCTAAAATATATGGGTTCTGAATATGCTCATTTTTATGGACTACATAAAATTAAGAAATAAAACATTCCTTTACGCATAATTTTATCATTGTATCAGTCATTTACAAATAACAAGGCTAAGTAGTTGACGACGTTGTTGGATCCTGTCCGAAAGCGTTTATGCAAGTATTTGCTGAAAGATTCTTTTGAATTCCATGATTATTTAGGCGATATTAATATCTAAGGGAAGACATTGTGTTCTTTTGACGTGAATTCCTTGTTCACAAATGTACCTTTAAAAAAGACCATTGGTATTTCATATAACTATATATGTTCGAACAGCCTTACATTTCATGTTCCTTTAAAAATTCTTAGAGATTTGTTACTGTCGTGCACTGACAAAGTACAGTTCACATTTGAAGGTGAATAGTTTCGCCAGATCGACTGGGTTGCTACGGTTATTCCATTAGATCGTTATTAGCAGTTGTGTTTATGGCACATATAGAAATCTAGCTAAAGGCCTGATCAAAAACATGTCCCTTTATAAGAGATATGTGGATGACGTCTTAGTTATCTGTGAAAGAAAGAAGGATATGAATTGTTTACTGAACAAACTTAACACTTCAAAACTACACCAGTCTTTCATGTGAAGAGGGAAAGAACGGCCAGCTTACTTTCTTAGACATACTTATAGATAGAAGAGAATATAGTTCAGTCAAGCGATGCATTTTTAGAAAACCAACTTGGACAGAACAGTACCTCAGTTATAATAGTCATTACCCAGTTCAAAACGAATGGAGTTTGATAAGGGGCATTATTTAACAGGGCTGATCGTATTTATACAAACAAAGGTAATGATAAACAAGTCAGGTTGTTGAACAAAATCGTTAGTGGAAAATGGTTATCCTCGGCACAAAAGAGCCTATTTATATCACCTTACTGTTCAGAAGTGAGTCAAAGAACCTTTGATTGAAACAAAGGCCTAAATCAGTTTCTAACAAAACGTACTACGTAGCAAAGGTCATTAGCAAAGAAAAAGCAAGATTCATGCTTCACAAAAAAACCTAAAAGGCACGAAAATGATTGCGTCACATCCCCATGTGTTTGTCAATTTTATTGTATATGTAGCTACACAGACATAGGGAAAAGAAGTCATGATTTGCAAATTAGGGAGCCTGAACATGCAAAAACAAACAAAATCCAATGACCCAATAAAATTACATGATAAACGTCCATTGTTCTCTACTGGTCATAAAACTAATTTTAACTCAGCTTTTGTGGTTTTGTATAGAAAAGTTCAAAGACGTATACTGAGGTTTATTGAATCCTTAACCACACGAAAATTCAAATCCCTTTAACCCTGAACACGATCTGATAATGTTAGTCTATTCTCCATTTTTTGGATAATTTGCTTGACTATTATTTTTGTTTCTTCTTACTATCCACTTGTCTAGTTGACCTTTTATGTTTTTGGTATATAAATATCCATAACAAGTATATTATGTATGAACAGATTGTTCTAAATGTATTGCAGCAACATAACACAGCTCTGATAAACTTCGTTTTACTATTACACTATCCAAATTTGTCAGAGGGACTGATTGCTCTAAGCAAACCGACTGCTTTGAGACAAATTTACCAAAATTTATTTTGTACTTACATTACTAAATATCGATAACGATCTAATGAGGCAATGTCCACATCTCTAGTGAGCTTTTTGGTCGAAACAGCAGACACTACAGATGAACGCTTTTCCATAGAGCATGGAAGTGTTTGATGTTCATTTTCGCCCGACAGAATCACTTGGTTTTCATGTGCATTTACTATGTCACGTGACTGACGTTCTTCATCTCCCTCTTCTTCTTCTTCACCAGAGGTTGGTAATAAGGGCGCTGCGTCATTATAACCCGTCATTCTTGTAAGGATAGTAAACAACGCCTTTAAACGTCGACCAATATTATCATCAAGGTGAAAATCTAGACCACGCATCTGCCAATTAATGGCTATATGCCACTGTCCACGTTTTTCTAGTAATAGCAAGAAAAATTAATTGACTAGTTAGCATTAGTTTACTTGTGAAATACTTAATAAATAAAATCATAATAGGACAAATGAGAGAAAACTGAAGATATTCATCAATAAAAACGAATAGGAATATTCATTAGTTTTCAACTTCAGATTTCTAATATTAAACTATGAAATAGTGGGCATTATTATAAAAACTCAATCATTTTAGTGTAATGTAATGCTTATCTTTCTTCATTTAACCACATAGGTAAAGTAATATTAGGAAGGGACAAATGGACTAATCACTGAATAGTGACCGTTATATTTGTCCAATATTTAGTGCTATTGAAATTCCACCACTCAAGTTGTATGCTTTGATATCAAGTAGTTGGTAGTCAGCCTCATATAGCTTAGTGCTGATGTCTCGAACTAAAAAAAACTAGGCAATCCAAGTTTGGGACTGTTAAGAAACGTCAGTTCCCCCAAAACTGCAGACGAGTTCAAAAACTGAGGTTTATGGTTCCCTATCAACTAATAAACATACATGAATAGTCTTTACTTTATCCCCTTCTTCTTACTGAATAGATGTTTCATAGAGAGAACAATGGTTAAAATAACCAAAACGAAGAATCACACACAAAATTGTAGGTGAATAATGAAGTATAATCAACTAATTTATTCATCAGGTACTTGGGTATGAGCCGCACACTAAGTATGTAGGCCAATGATACTACGTGGTTGAAAAAACCAAAACAGGTTATTTAGCGTTCGAACATGAGACTTAGGGACTGGAAGGAAAACATGCTTTAACCCTCAAGCCACCTATCCATAGATGTCTTCTTGAGAAAAACCGAAGTTTAACACTAATGGTAATTAGACTAACAATACGAAATATTACTAGTGTGAACAATGAATCTTTTAAACATAATACCTTTTAGTAAAGCTTGAAATATATTCATTGAAACATCGCGAAATGCACTAGCACAAAGAACATTGAAAACGCATATAATTACAACTATGTGAGAAAATGGAAACAATGGTTTTCATACGGATAAGAAAAACGTTTCTGCGACAAACAAACGTTTTATTCAATCACATAAATGTTGATAATTCTTAACTAGGGAGAGATTCAGGAAGTTTAAACGTGTTATTTTTTCTAAATGACTCAACAACGGAATCAGATTTAACTTAGTGATTTCGAGATTGGAATTAAAAGCAGCGCACCAACAGACAGTGCATCGTCAGGTAAGAAATATATTACACGGATAAGTCGCAAGTACAGAGACTCATTTTGATAAAGAAAATACAAATTACTGTATCCTTAGGTTAGTACAGAAAATCTATGCTTATTTGAGCATTATTAGTTGTAAATCATAGATGATAAAAGAGGATAATTAACATAAAGAAAACAAAGAAATGAACACACTATGAAACCACGTTTTATCAACATCACACACAAAATGAAAGCAAAGTATAACATTTTAAAAAGATATCTTTCTTTTTTGTTATCTAAACACAAGTAAATTGTCAATAAAATATCAATAGTCGCTTATTTACCTAGATCTCTCCAACACACATTAAATGTTCCACTAGGAACAACACACGCATTCAATATGACAACGTAACGTTTTCCTTTCACATCGATTGTTGATCGTTTTTTGTCTGGTTTCCAATCATCTGAACCAACATTAAATTCATCGTCGAAACGTAAACAGAAATCTATTTTTAATAAAAATTTAGATAACGTACATTATGATTTTCAGCAATCAAAATAAGGATTCAATATATAAGCTTAAAAATACAATATAAATAAAGTGGACAGCTAAAACAATATGACGATATTATTGTAGTCACATTACACAAAAGATAAAAAGAAATATGAAAGACGGGATCTTGAAAAATAACAAATATATATATCTCACCAGTAAATTCTCCTTGGCTAACAAGAGAATCTTGATAACATGCAGAAATACGACTTTTATCCAATGTTAAAACTAAGGCGGTTCGTGAATCCGACTTCAAACTTTGTGACGGTAACTAGTAAATTAAAAGAAGAATAGAATAGTAAAAAAAGTTATTAAGTCACAAACAGTAAAATGAATATATTGCAATAACATAACAAATAGCTCTGATAATCTTTGTTTTCTTATTACATTATCTAAATTTATGTAAGGGATTAATTGTTTTAAATATAATTTTATTTAACTATTCAACTAAATAACTTGATAAAGTTGTATAGGATGAAAAATAATACTACAATAATTTAGAAAAATCAATTATATACCTAACTTGTAATGTTTTCGAGTGACGTGTTAGTTTGAGATAAGTACATGACTTCAATAACAAAGGTGATAAATGAATTTTGTACCAAATTTTACTCCGTGACAACTATCGAAAACTTACATTAATATAAGAAAAGGCATTCCCAATTGAAACTAAAAGTCTTAGTCTAGTGAGCGAAGACTTGTTAAAAGAAGACAAATTGATTGTATTCATTAAAATCACACACTAGATATGTAAAATATAAAAACTATACATTGAATACATCATTTGAACATCTTCCTTGAATAGTCTTTTAGAAGCCCGATTGTTCTTTCATTCCTGTTGCTACTCCGACAGCTTATGCTTATCTTTTATTCGTGTTCCTCTTTTTTCAGAAAAAAGTATCCTACTTCCAAATCTTGATACATAATGCACATATATACCCGTATAAGTAGCACACATTAGGAGTGCAGGAGTTGTAACACTAAGACGAAACAGCTATTCAATGCATCCACGTTTTCACTGGTGGTCCAATTGAGATCAGTTAGTGATTCGAACTATTCTAGGTAGTATCGAATAACAGATCGAGCTATGTAGAAAATTAGAGTACGTAACTAACTCAGCTGAAATAAAACTGATGTTGTTACCTTAATCAAAGAGTTATTACCAACACTTCTTAAGAAAGGATCTATAAGGTACGACATATCTCTGAATTATAATTAAACAAGCAATGATAAATAAACTACACATAACCAATAGACGTTGGTCAAACACCGATATATCTTGATAGATCTTATGATAGAATAGAAAAAACCTAACTAAATAACTAAAAAAAGTTTATTTCCTAGTATCAAATACTTTTTTGGCTAACGCTAACTAGTGATGAACATGAATTAGAGATCACATAAATATTATCTAAATGAAATACCTTTTTTATAATAAATTTATAGACGGACCTGAAGTCTGACAAAACTGATGTTAAAGATGTGAAACGTGTGTGTTATGGTAAACATATAAATATTTTTAAAAGTTGCCAAATAATTTTATAATTGTGATATAAAAAATAAGTTAACAGAACTCAAATGTGTAAACGAACCTTAACCATATGAATAGGCAAACAAACACCAAGATCTTCAATGCTAAGTTGAAGGAATAAGGTTGACGATGTTTTATTATTATTGACGGTATTATTATTATTATTATTATTATTATTATTATTATTATTATTATTATTATTCGACAGATTAGCTTCGATTGAGACATCCGGTATTTCATTAACACTTGTAGCAGTTGGATGAACAGATGAATATGGTGGAGCAGAAGATATGGATATATATTGAGAATGATCTTTTGGTGAATATCCAGTAGGATAATGTAAACTATGAATAAAATTTGAACGAATTGGTATTGATTCTGTGACGTCTTCAGGAGGCATCTGAAGATATATGATATCAAAATGAAATGTATATGATAAATAATAGTAATATTTGCATCGGATAACACAAATAAACAGTGTCAATATATTCAAGAAACAAAATTTTGAATATACAATCAGTGAAAATAAAGATAACAACCTTTTTCAATAATTGACTAAAGTAAGTCAACCATTCGATGAACAGATATTTTAAAATATTATAATTTGTTTGTCAAATCTAACTGCTGAAAATATGAATAATAAATGTTAGTTATCAGAAGATGGCTTCAGAGAGTTGAAGACCAGATTAGTTGTTTATATTATAGAAGAACTGATAATTGGAATAATAAGAATAGTGGAATTTTATTAATAAGATAAGAAAGAAATATACTTATGCATAATATTGTTTTAATCGAAGCTGATATCATTGTAATAGGAAAGAAACACACATTCATTATTCAATAACAATAATAATTAGAATAATAATAAATGTATATTAGTAAAGTGATAATTAACTATTGATGAGCAAGATGTATCAAGATATATTAATATCATTTAGCAATCTTACAAATATATTTGTCAATTTGCTGATAATTATTCATTTAGGAAATCTTAAATTGATTTATTTTTAGTGAAAAAAAAATCATTTAGCTATAAAGTTAAATCAATCCAGAAACCGATGATTACATATACTCAATTTATAATGAACTCACAAAGAATGAATTTGAAATAATACAAACTTACCATAGATGCTAAATGTTCTATGTGTTCATTCCATTTAGCAAATTCATCTTTGTACACCATCCACATCATTATACCTGGATAAATCGTTAAATAACAACAATAGTAGTGGCATTAATAATAATAATGATATTGAAATATATACAATTGTATCTAAAAATAATTAAAGTTCATTGTAATATTCTACATTAATATAATGATGCCAAAATCACAACCCATCATTAAGACTGTGAAATATTAATTTAGAAAAATACTACTGAATTATTAATTAACTGTTATAATAACTTCCTATTTGTTATAAATTGTTAATATCAATTGAATATGATCTATTCTGTATTTACAAAAGTAATTCATTACTTCAAAAATACTATGTGCAGAAAATATAAATATTTTTTAGCTCATTTATAAGTCAGTAAACAATTTCAATAGTTGCTTAGGAATCAATAACTTTTTAAAAAGTGCATTATGATGATGATGATGACAACAACAGCAACTGCTACGTTTGAAAAGATTATGATATCACCCAAAACTGGCGAATAGAACGAAAGTCAGCGATACAAAAACAAGACATACTAAATTATCCCATTGCACTCTAGCCCTAATAACTAAACGGAGAAGGTTGGGTTCATTCGAGGAGAATGTATATTCCACAAGCAATCGGAAACGCGATCAACAAGCACACAGCTCATGCGTATACATACAGTACAATAATGCCTTCGAAAAACATTACAAAATAGCGTACTAAAAGAGGGAACGAACCAATGACATTTAAGGTCCTTCAAAGTGGAAAATACAAACTGAAAGTTAAAGTGGGCGCGAAAACAAGAAACTCAAATTTGCGAACTAAAATTTCTAGGGATCTCAGACAGCAACAAAAATAACTCTAACATGTTTTTTTTCAGTCAAATGTAATGATAAATTTCTGAAACAAAATACAAAATATTATTTTAGAATAAAATTGGACATAAATTTAATGCGGAATCGTCATAAATAGAAGGTTTGCTAATCTAGAGGGAACACTCAAGCGTCAGTGTATTTTAAAATAAAGGATTATTGTTGACTACTTAAGCCTATAAAACTAAATAGAAATAAGTATCAACTTCCACCTCCATAATCCAACATCAGTTTCTTTATTTTGTAAATTATATTTGTAGTTTAATTTGAGAAAGATGATTTTAAACGAGAGTCATTTTATTTTTATGCATGAATTCTTCATTTCGAAGTTGAAACAAGCACAAAAGAAATAAATTATACGTTAACGAGTCTTGAGTAGTTTGACTGATAAAATGGTAATGTTTTCGAAGGTGTCAAAACAATTTATATAAATGACAAGCCGACTGTACCCAAAACCTTTATTAGTGGTCCAAAAGCTGGTATTCGTATTAACTGTTCTAATGTATCGATCTCTGAACATGTTACAAGATGATAGACTTAAATAAACCCACCAAAACTATTTTTCTGAAATATAGAACTTATACAACTCAACAAATGATTACTTTCTATACAGTTTTCAGTTTGAAAAGGTATATCAGGTTGCATATGTAAAACACGACAATAGACAGGGGGAATATAATTATCGTCATAAGTTACAAAGTACTCATGTAATATATTACACATAGCCTCCAATCTTCTTCCATCTGTATCTTTCGATGTTTTATGCCACCTAACATGTATTCTCGTTTGACCATCAAGTGTTGTGCCAACGCTGTGCTTTCAATGATGTGAAACACTTCACTCTGTCTGACAACTGTAGCGATTTCGACGCCACGTTCTGTTACACGCTACTGACAAACAGTGCCATTTACCTCGTCAGTATTTACGTGATAATTATGATTAATGGTTGCATGATCTGAGGTGAGATTTTACAAAATTTGGGGTATTAATGCAAATTCATTTTCTCTCCATTCTCCCAAAGTTCTTGAGTTTCAAAGATTGTCTTCATTTTTTACTTTATTTCATCCTTTTTGTTTAGTTCCACTAACATGACTGCTACCACCATATCAACTACACTGATATTCTTTTTATGAATTTTATCTTTCCTCTCTCGATTTTATATGACAATATAGACTGATGCACATTCGCATCAGAAACTATGCTAAAAATAACTGTTTGATGTCATGTAATTTAAGAATAAATCAAAATTCAGTATTAAAAGCCTTCCTAAAATTAATATCCCCGATTAATCCGATGTATAAGAAAGCGTAAAATCGAATTTTTCGTTACAAAACATTTACATCAGAACTGAGCGAACAATACTGATTGAAGGAAATACTAACAATAACAACTATTGCACATTTCCACAAACCCGTTAAACCCGATGAGTGTAGTGATAATCGGTTTATTATATATAAACACAATTAAATTTCAAGAAAAAAATATACATACCACGATCAAGTGTGAAAGGTTTAAGCCAAACAATGGGTCGATTTAAAGAAATAAGAAATGCATCTTGTTCACCATGACTTCTACTGTTAGAAGTAGACAATTCTACACTTTGATTTGGTGAAAATTTTTCATCGGCTAGTAAAGAACGTAAAGCGATTGACGTACGGAAAAACGCAACATTTTGGAAATCAGGACTAAGTGCATGGAATGTATCCTGTAAAAATTTAAAGCACAGGAAAATTTTTTTGAAAAAATATGCAGCTGTAAAAAACAGTAAAAATAGGATTTATTATAGATGGAGTTGTAATATGATAACTAAGCTATAATATGTAGAAACTCAGTTTATTTGGTGTTATGTGGAGCCATAAACAATCTGCAGAAAGTCTTAGACGTACCCATACTTTTTAAATGGTTCATGTCTGTCTTTCAGAATATCAAGTTGCGTCTTCCATTAAAAAAACATTGTTATTTAGTTATTTGAACAGCTACTGTTTATAATGGTTAGTGAAATTGATTATTAAACAATGTCCTGTAATTTTATTAGATTCTCTCGATATAGTTATCTTAATTGTTATTTATTTGACTAAGTTATAAAAGTAAAAGGATAGTGCTATGACGTATTTAACTCACCTGATCAAAATAGCCTAGATCTAAACCAATATTGGCTATAGTAGCATATATGAAAAGAGAATTATGACCTGTAATAAAGAAAAATAAGAGTGAAATGTGCATAACAGGAATAATAATCAAGAAAAATTAATGAAATTGATCTATATGTATGTTAAATATATTTTTACTTTACAAAGAACAGATTTATTGCATAAGTTAGTAGTTAACTGAACTCAATAACCCAGTGAATAACGCGTCAACATTTGGAGTGAAAGGTATTGGGTTTAAGTCTAAATGTAATCATCAACATTGAGCTGTAGATACAACTAGGTGACGAGTCCCAAACAGGATGAAACGTATGTCCTGGATTACACTACTTGGCACTATTTAACTTTAACGAGAAAGTTTGGTTATAATGGAAGTAAGTAGGTGATAAGAGCAGAATACACATATATCCATATTGATCGGTTTCAGTTCCTAACATCAGCAAACACTTATAAAATAGTGATTATATTAACATCTTAATCCCCCCTTGGATAAATATTATATATATATATATATATATATATATATATATATATATATCATATAGTTTAATTCATTGCGAATTATTATTTATTTTCCATCATTGCACTCGAATACTGTCTCGTATTATATTTTAGATATGCCCTAGACGCATGGAGATTTCTAGAAGATCGGTCGCTAAAGCGTTTTGAAGATTCTGCTTAATAGATGTATGACAGTTAACAACTAATTCAAATAGGTAAGTTCTTGGGACATTGAAAATTAGTTAATTATGAACCTACTGCTTACAAGTATATCATCAGAAAGCATAATATTCCACATACCCATATGTTCATAAATGCATTGATAAATAGGTATTTGAGATAAAGTAGCTTGACATAATACTTACTACTATTTAATCCTATCGAAGATTTTCTTCCAGATTCAAAGAAATAACTAGATGTAGTATTAGGACGAATATTTAAATTTGATGGTCTTTTTTGAGATAAATCACTTGGTTTATTGTTGGATGAGTAAAATGTCGATACATTCTGATGATTCAATAAATGTGTTTGTGATACACGATTGGTCAATTCAACTTCAATTTTTCTAGCTTCGAGTTTAATTGCACCATTTTTTGTAGATGCTAACAGTTGAATTTCTTTCATTCGTATTCTATAAGAAGGGAAAGAATATTATAAAAAATAGAGAAGGAAATGAGCATTTTAAATGGGCGATAAATAAGATTGTCAAATAAATCCGACAAGTAGATTATAAAATCAGCCACATAACAAATATTTGTAGATTTGCTTTTTAAAGAACATTATTATAAATGAGAGAAAACGCTTTGAATCGGAAGCTTGATGTATCGATGTTAGTCTACAAATAGTCAGTAGCAATTTATCAGTTGCCAAATGTGTAAAAAACTTGGAGTCAGTTTAGCATGTTAGAAGAAATGTAATGTATTTTTGATGAATCCGTTCAGAAAACCAACAAAAGATTGATGAAAAGGGAGATTTCGTCGTTCCAAAAAGCAATAAGTGTTATCCTTGTTTCGCCTCATTTAAAATTATTTAGAAGAATTAAATGTCCCAAAGATTACAAAACCTACGACTTTAAAATTATTTTAATAGTTCACAAACGAACTCGGGGACCTGAAGTTCTTAGAAGTAACCAGTAATAGATAAGCACATGTTGATCGTTTGGCAGAATCCATTATCGATCATTGATATTTAATTAAGAAGACGTTTAACAAATAAAGAGTCATCAAGGCCTAAGTCATTTGTTGATAAAGACTCAGATAATCACTCTAACCACTTGTCCAGAAATCAAATCATTGGTGATCTTCCGAAAATATTTGAACTTCAGACGTTTTGATATATTGATGACTGTTGTTTGGAAACGAACTATTACGGTTATCAAATCTCAATACTAATGATTAATGGAACATTCTTTATTTTGAAATCTCTCTATTGATATCTATTAGTTTGAAAATAAGAATAAGTTGCAAGCGATTTCGAATAATGTTATATCACCCTGAAGATTGCTACAGATTGTAGTACATTAGTCTTTCCTATGAATTACGTTCGATAAAAGACCCTCACAGTTGGTTCCAACCATTGATGATATGCACGAGACAACGTTTATGTATGTAGTTGATATCGGTGTTGAGTAGAGGTAAATACCAAATTATGCTTGTAAAATGTAGTAATTTTCATCAATAGTTCTTATTGCCATATAATAGACACAATTATATAAGTGTATACAAATTGTGTTAGTTATCTACAACGTCGGTAGTTTTGAAGTGTTTCAGCGTTTGAAATACGTTCAAACATTTGTGATAAGATTCAGTGCTATTATCGTTTGAATTACAGTCAATTATATACATGCAGTCAAATCATAAAGAGCTATATACATTTTCCGAATTTGCAGGTTAACATTAAACAATCCAGGGTAACATTTAAAAGAAATCTAGTAATATGTCCCTGCTTAAATGTATTCGTATATGAGGATGTATAAGGATTTCAGGAGAATGTATACACGGGAGAAATATAACTACTGACTGAAGTCGAAGCTTAAAACAAAGACAAAAATAACTACTCAAAATCTTATCATTATCATAATTCAAGAAGAGGACTCGGAAATAGCTAATTAAGTAAAAATTTGAAGTTCATTAAAATGAAAATGCAAGACATATAAATTAAGTGTATATAACTGATAATAGAAATTTTTCTAGATCAATAAACTACATAATAAATAACCAAGAACAACGATTGCTAATAGACAATACTTGATTGTAAATTTAGCTCTTCCACGTGCAGCACGTGATAAAAGCCAGTCACCAGTTGGGATATTTTGAGTATTGGATGTACTTGAATGTGTAAAATCTTCTGCTTGACTCATCTGATTACATGTAAATCTTGAAAGTGGTTTGCGCAGACGAGGTCGTTCTTCACCAGCCATTTTCTGTATAACTTCATTTATTTCCTAAATAACACAAAACAATCATACGCCATTATTCTACAGAATTTGTAATACAGTAAGTTTAAAATATCATCGACTTTACGATAACAAGTTATACTTAACAAGTAATGTCAGATAATTTAAACAGAATCCTTCTCCGTAATCATCTTACGTCTGTTACCCTTCACGGAAGAGCATAGGCCGAACACTAGTATTCTCCATGTAACCCTATCCTGGACAATCTTTTCAAGTGGTTTCCAGTCACTATTTATGCTTTTCATATGTGCTTCCGATTCCGGACGCAGTGTGTTCTTTGGCCTCCCTTTTTTCCGTTTTCCGTCAAAATTCCAAGTTAGTGCTTGTCTCGTGATTCAGTTTGATGATTTCCTCAATGTATGTCATAGCAACTTCCAACGTCTTTTCCTAATATACTCTTCAGTTGGAAGCTGGTTTGTCCTCTCCTACAGTAGGTTGATAATGATGGTATCCAGTCAGCGGACAATCAGCATCTTTTGCAGACAATTGCTTAGAAATACCTATACTTTTTAATGATTGTTGTGGTAGTTCTCCTAATTTCAGCGCCGTAAAATAGAACTGTCTTGATGTTCGTATTAAAGATTCTGAATTCAATATTGTTTTACAGTTGTTTTGAGTTTCAGATGTTTTTCAGTTATAGGGATGCTGTCCTTACTTTGCCAATCCTCGCATTTACGTCTGCGCTAGATCCTCCGCGTTCATCGATTATGCTGTCCAGGTACGGGAAAGTTTCTACATCTCCCAGAGCTTCTGCATTAAGTGTGATTGAGTTGGTGTTCTACGTCTTGTATTGAGTTCCTTGCTTTTTCTCTTTTGTATGTTGTGACCTGCTGAAGCATAGGCTGCTGCTATACTAGTTGTCTCCTATACATATTGTTAAACGTCTTCTCATGATCAAGGAAGTTGATGTAAAGTGACGAATTCCATCCGATTGATTACCCAACGATGATCCGTAGTGTTGCGATTTGGTCTGTGCACGATCGATCGTTATGGAATCCAGTCTGTTCATCTCGAAGTTTGGAGTTCACTGAATCTTTCATCTAGTTCGGGAACACTGTTGAAAACGTTTTCTGGCATTGACAGTAGTGTAATACCTCTGTCGTTCTGACATTTACTCAGATTTCCTTTATTTGGTATCTTGATGAGATGTCCTTCTTTCCAGTGTGTCGGCACCTCTTTCACTTAAATCTTCCTGAATAAAACGTAGAGCATTTTCACGGTTAATTCTATGTATGAATACAATGATTGGGCTGGTATATTGTCAGCTCTTGCTGCTTTCCCACTGTTGATTTGTCTGATGACCGGCCATCCTGATTTCTTCGATCGTTGGTGTTGTGACATCTATATGGAGGTTGTAGGTGCTGCTTCGATGTCTGGTGGGTTCAGTAGAGCTGCTCTATTCAAGAGTTCTTCAAAGTGTTATACACATCTGTACCTCTGTCCTTGAATCTCAGCGATTGGTTCGCCTTCTTTGTCCTTGACCGATATCTGTGGTTTACTATACTACCCTGGTACTTTCTTCATTGTGTCACATAGTTGTCTCACATTTCCTTCTCTTGCAACTTTTTCCACTGTCGTCGCGGAATAAAACATCAGTAAACATTAAATCCATACTTATTAATCCCGACCAGAGAATGAAACAAGTAGTCAGATTCGAGAGCAATGAGATAAGCTGATAGATTGTACAATACAGACTATAATATTATTATTATTTAAATTTTTACATAAAAGAGAACTGGTTAGTCCAATAATTTTTCAAGCAAACGTTTGTTCAATTCAAAATATTTCATCTAAACCTCAGGGCTATCAGTAATTTAAAATGTAACTAGACAAAATTAAAGTTTAATAAATTAGCTAGTAACTGAAATTATTTTAAAGATACTACAAGATACTAATACAAATACAAAAGATATTTTATTATAAACAGAATGTTTATGTTTGCTACCTTCATGAATAACTTTACAACAACCATAATGTAGTTTAACATGTCAGTAGTTAAATTTTGCTCTAATGTATCAATTTGTATTTGAATATCCAAGTATAGGCCTTGTTCCGCTTCTAAACCATATGTGAGCATAGGCTCTTTTCGTTGACTACGAGCATAACGACCGCCTGATGAAACACGTTGAACAATCGAAGCCAAAATACGAGGAAAAGGTAATGAGATTGATGTTGGAAAGTTAGCTGGAGGACGCTGAAATATGGAAATTTAACTATGTTATTAAGCTAAAAAGTCGTATATTCAAAAATAAACTAGTCCGTTATTCAACATTTAAATGAAACAATACTACTATGAAGAATGAGAAAAAGTTAGTAACATCAATATAAATAACAAGTAAGCAAAAAAACGAGCAGAAGAAAAACTGAAAAATGGTTTATATCGCGAAGTGCTCAACCATTGGTAAAACAAGAGCACTGGGTAGCTGTACAATCCAAATTTGGAATTCCTCTGAAATGTGTATCTAAAATTCTACATAGAGTCGAATCATGAATCTTTAGATATGGCAAAGAACGTCTTATCATTTCAGCTACTGCATTCGCATCCCATGATACACAACTACAATCCCAGTTTTTTTGTGCCAGCTAATGTTGATCACGAAATCATATCAAAAAGCAACCGATATCAGATTTTAGAAACTCCTACAAATCAATTGCAAAAATCATGAATGAAATATGAATAAAAGCGAAAAAACTATTGCATATAAACATTATCTGATTAACGTAGGACTGACCATAGACTTAAGACTAAGTGAATGATCCGATATACTGATATCCACATAGCTACGTGATCCAACCTGACCAGTGACATATACAGGATCAATCTAAAATCAAATAAAAACAATAAGAATAATTGAGAAAAATTATTGAAAACGAATTTTCCCTCGATTAGTCAAGAAAATAAATTTTTAAAAAATTCACAATAATCCCAGTGAAGAAGTAAATCATGAAATCAAGAGTAATCAACATGCACAATTTGCACAAATAACAAGAGTACTAATGCAGTTGAAACACTAAAATCAGAAGCGATAACTTACGTTTCCAAACATGAGTAAATAAACAGAATTACCCTAGTTTCTGAGAGGTTTAAGTACACATAAAATGACTATGTATAGCAAAGTAATCTGAACAAGTAAGCAAGTATAGAGTTATGCAGTAACTGTTAGTTATATTTTTTGTGTTATATTAAACGATGGATTGGGTGTGCAGAAAAAAAAGGAGTCAGAAATTTAATATTAGATATTATCTTACAATATAAACAAATACAAAGATAACTAATTTTGGAAATAACTAAACAAACATTAAACATGTAATGATGACTTATTCATTTACGCACAAGTTCTAAACTGTAGATATACTTCAATAAGTTCAGTGTAGTACTATCATGAGCCTTTGAGTTAACAACAAGTACAATATAAAGCTACATAACGTAGTGTATTTCTTAGACAAACAAGAAGTACCCTTTAGCATAAACAAAAGAAGTAAAAATATTCAAATATTTTATAAAAATTAATGAATAAAATATTTGATAGTAAATTATAAACTAACATGATAAACAGCTTTCAATGTAGAATGCAATGCTACATTAACAGTTAAACCTTGTGAAACAGCTAAGAGATTAAATGACAACGGTGGTGATGATGGATTAATTTTGTTAGGAGTTTTTGCATTCAGTAAAATTTGTCCAGGTTCCATTGTTGTCAATGGTTGATATGATGATATAGATGATCGGAAATAATTTGATGGATCACTTGCTGTTGTAGCAGTAGTAGTTGTACTACATGTTGTTGGAGTTGTTGTCATACGAGATCCAGATGAACGCCTAATTAGTGAGAAAATAAATAATTAAGTTCAATAAAATAAAATATGAAAGTCTCCATATAAAAAGGAAAAATATTATAAAATTAAAATAAATACAAATATAAAATTACCAAGAATGAATTTGTGCATAACCAGTATTTGGATTTCTTAAAAGTTCATAAACAGTAGAAGAGATACGTTTAGCTTGACGTTGTACAACACTATGTAATCGTACAGGATGATGTGGTAAAGTGACCATTATTCTTCCAAGGCTTATGACACAGGCATTTTTTTCTGATTGTAAATTTCGACTACATGATAGCATGACATGCGAACGTCCAGCTTTTACACATACAACTTCCCTAAAGATGAAAGAGAATTCAGTAATTTTTTATAATCAGAATATGATTTGTCAAAACAATTTATAAAATGAATAACGATAAAAACCAAAGAACTGAATTAGCATCATGTTGATTGAACAATTCATAAAAATTCTTGAACACATGTTTACCAGCATTCAACTACTAAACAGTAAACAAATTCATCAGTAATACATTGCAAAATTTTCTTGAAAACACATACAAAAAGAAATTACTATGAAAAGTAAAAATTGTAAAAAAAACACTTGACGTACAACAAAATTACAAGTGATGTAGTGAGGTTACATTAAATTATAACTGGGGTTAATAAAAAAATATTGTTGTCCACTCATTAAATTATTCACTAGGTGTATTTTCATGAATTTAATTTTTTGTCATAGTATAAATATGATGGCAGTTGATACTATTAGGTTGTTAAAACCGGAATCATTGGAGAAGGATTTTATTCTGCAACTAAGTGTGACCGAAAGTCAAACTCCGTAATTATTGAGCTACCGCTTCATATACTTGTAAATAAAATGAATTAGGAATCAGTAAGAAATGTCACAACAGATTGATAAGCGAAAAATTCATAATTATTTTTTATTGAGATCATGAACCGATTGATGTTAGATCACTTTTGGAAACCTGGAAGCACTGGACGGCCGTTTCGTTCTATTGTGGGACTCCTTGGCAGTGCGCATCCACGATCCCGCCCGCGGGATTCGAACCCGAGGCCTTCAGTCTCGCGCGCGAACGCTTAACCTAATGGACCACTGAGCCGGCATCCAATGGTGATAGTGTCTAACATCATGATCTTAATCAAAAACTTAATAATCGCCACAACCCCTATACTAGTAATTAACATGTGCTCACTAGTGACTAGCTTCATGAGGGAATTCTCGGAGTTCTAGTAAGAAGCCGTGACCAGTGGAGCTAATCCATGTCGGGTAGAGACAGGTATCTACCTCAGTACAGTGGAAGATGGTCGCGCAATTTCGTGGATTGGTTGATGTTAGACACTATCACCATTGGATGCCAGCTTAGTGGTCCAGTAGGTTAGGCGTCCGCGCGCGAGACTGAAGGCTATGGTTCGAATCCCGCGGCCGCGATCATGGATGCACACTGTTGAGGAGTCTCACAATAGGACGAAATGGCCATCCAGTGCTTCCAGGTTTCCAAAGGTGGTCTAACATCAATCGGTTCATGATCTCAATCAAAAACCTAATAATCTCCACAACCCCTAAACTAGTAATTCATTATTAGCTTGTACAATAATTATATCACATTTTAATTTATTCTGGAAATAACTTACTGAATTTTTGATGGTGACTTTTCAGTTAATTGAATATTACTATCACTATAGTGTAAATTCGAACTGTGTGTTAAGAATTTTTCCGAGAAACTGCCTAAATGATAAACAATATAAAAAAGTTTAAAAAAAGCCAATGAAATCTTCATAGTGGTTAGTTAATGAACAACTATTTAATGATAAAAGAAGAATAAATACGATTATAGTGATTACAATTTTTTTCAGAAAAAGTGTTACATACATTTGTACAAATGTCATTTAAATAAAGTGATTAAACATTTAGTTAAAATATAATTATTCTATAGCTGATCGATCACTGGATAATAATTACACATTAAATAGTATGGTTTGTTGACTTGAACACAAAGTATGTTAAGAATGAAGAAGAGATTTTGAGAAGAATTGATGGAAGCAAAGTCACAGAAAATTAACATTCATGTAGCTAAACTGGTTTCACTATGAAACACAAAAGGCCCGTTTAAACCAAAGATGGATTAATATCTTTTTGATGTCACTTTCAGTTTTATTTAACAATTTATATATACACATGGTAGTAATTATATGGGAAGGACTGAGAGAATAGTCTTTACTATATTTCCCAAACACGTCCCGAGAAACGATCGCATAAAAGGCGGAAATTTTCTGAAAGTTAGATTATAAGGTGCTTATTGGATAGTGAACATTTGTGTAACATCCAAAACGATTACCCGACCTAACTCTTTGAAAGGGGAGTGCAAAACAATAGGCAGCTCCATAAAGGAGTACTTCATCAACTCTGACAACGTTGAGCCATAGGAGTCATCCTTCAAAACAATCTACACGGTCAAAAGAATAAGGTCAAAGAGAGGTCGTATTAAAAATTTCTGAACTGCTAAGCCATTGAGAATCCACTAATGCAAACCCGAACTCCGTGTTTATAAATAATACGTCCAACCTTTCATTCTTTCTTCGCCCAAATTGCCTTACCTGATGTGTTTTATTCTTCTTTCTGTCATAGGTAATGTATTTTTTTCAATCTTTACCAGTTATTATGATCTAACAACTTTTCAGGATTATTAGTTAATTGTTATCATGACTTTTAAGCTTTCCAGTTTTCCCTTATATCAATCATTTGTCAGATTTCTGATCCATAAATTATTTTCATTTTCCTATTCTTCTCTAACCTCTCGATCGTTACGCTTTGATAGTCGAAATCTTGGATCATTTTATTATGTAAATTTCCACATTTCTAAAGACCCATATATTTATCAAACAACTCTAAAAATAAATGTACAACTTGGGCAAATGATGTTATCGAAAAGGAAATCATCATTGCTAAATTATTTTTATTTTTACTTAATGTGATAAATTGGGTTACTTTAATTATTAACTAAATCGCCTGAAAATCATATGCAAAAATAAACTTCATAATGGTAAATATGAATTGTGTTTCAAAAGACTAACCGTGACCCCGTGTTTGTTTAGTAAGTGTAAATGAACCATGAACATTTCTAACACCTGCATTCAAATTAAGTTCACTGAGCACAGCACTGACAGCCATTTGACGTATTTTCGCTGTAACAAATACAACAAGTGGTACACGTTCACCCCAAACCCATGGATAAGTAAATTGTTCTAAACCATGATTGGTTGTAGTTAGATGATTATCGTTTTTTGATGATGTATCAGACAAACCAATAAAAGGATATTTTGATGATTGATGATTAGATGCTGGAACTCTGAAAATATTCTGAAATTTGTCGCCAATGACAACAGCAGAAGGGCGAGATAAAAATGCTTGTATACTAGGATTCCATGGATTTGTGAACAAAGACTTGTGATTTTGACTGTTAACTTCTTTAGATCCGATCAACTCATGATCTCTATCTATTTCTTCATTTAAAACACGATATGTTACAGTGGGGAAAGTTTTCCTGCCGAATAGAATTCCCTTAAAAAGCAAACACAAATCGTAAATGAAAACAATTGGAAAACTAGAAGTTATTTTTACCCACTTACATAGATAAGTAATAATCTCAATAGTTATTTATAGTGTATAGAAAAAGCTTACATATAAGATGTGATATCTGTTGTCAAAGATTTATTAATATAGATTATATGGAAATGATTGCAAATGATATTGCCTGAAACAACAAGACTTGATAGGACATCAAATAAAATAAAAAGGAACTCTATGAACACTAGTGAAGAATGACGAGTTCCAATTTACTGGGATGAGGTTCGTACAAATTAAGAAGCGAGGAAAAGGGCAAGCATTGATAAAGGCTATCATCAGAAAAGTGCAACTTAAAAAAGGGCGGACATCGAATGGAGGAAAAAAATTATAAGGGTGTGAAATTTAGTTGGTTTAACACCAGTCACTTTGCCTATACGACCAATTAAATACCCAGCTCATTAAACATTCACGTTCAACGAATATTGCAATTTTTGAAATTTAGTAACAATTTTTTATCATTACCACTCCTGTCATGTTATCACATACATATCGAAAACTTAGTTACCATGCCTAATAATTAGTATACGGTTATACAGTAATGAGATTTAGTACATTTTTCTAGTTACTACTGAATGTTATTGTGTTGTGATACTCACAACATACTTACTCTAAGCTACTGACTAACATATTTCCGTCTCATTTTGATGGTCGCGCATTCGCTCTGGCCCTTATGAATAGATACACTGGAATGATGATATTACAGTAAACGATTGACGATTACAGTGTATAACTACATGTTTTCACATGAAAATGAAATCTCACTACCTCTACCAAGGACGTTGTAACACTAGCAGCAAACATTGAGAACTCCTTAAACGCATGGAATTTATTCGGGTTACTGTTACAATAAATGCCAGTTGAAACAACAATGGAGCTTAATATAATCAAAAAGAATAGGTTAAATTATTAGTAGACAGCCAAGATAAAAAGCAAAATAAAAGATAATGGAAATAAACAGCTCATTTTCTTAGAGAGCTTGTTCGAATCAGTCACGACTTTTTATGATGAAAACGTTTACTTTTATTCTAAAAAAGCAATATAGTGAAGAATTTCGCTGTAGGGTGTAAAAACATTAAATCATAGGCACCAAACGATTAACGATAAGATTTATGGATACCTAGAAAGACACTGAAATAGAAGGGAAATTCCTTAAATCAGTACCTTATTCATTGTAGGTGAATTTAGATTGAAAGTACTTGGGGGCCAATGATAGCTGCCAGATTGATCACTTTTAACATTACACGATCCTGACGTACATATAACATTATGATCACGATCTTCTTCTGTGATAGTAGGCATAGCTCCACTTGGTACCGAAGTGAATATAGGCTAAAGTTAAAAATAGATTGTGTAAATATTAAAAAGCAATATTCAATCAATTTTTAAAACCAATGAACAGATTCTAAGGTGAAAATATTATAGTCATTAAACCATTTAAAAACAACCATCAGACATCCACATATGATATTGAACATGTACTCTGTAATCTGATTGTAAATATTGGAACAAGCAATTTTCACTGATCATACACAAAAGGTAGATTGGAATCTAGTGAGATGTACGACAAACAAGTATCTTAAAGTAAAATAGTATGAGCTATAAAATAAACAATTATTTCTTTTGACAATGGTGATAGTGGGAAATATTTCGTAACTGAAAGAAACGTTCCATTTTTTCGCTTTCTGCACTTTATTTATAAGAGTAAAAACCGATGTACTAGTTCTCAATTGAATGAGACATCATTATAAAAGATTTGATGTACTTTAAGACCAATTAATCACTAGGAGTTATTCAATTCAACTTCTATTATTTTTTAACATAATATTTGTTGTGTATGATTTATGATGAAATCAAAATATAACATATTTTAAAATGATCTATGACAACTCACCTTACGAATAACAGTCTTTGTCTTAGGTACAGTAGAGTATAACTCAACATAATTCGCTAATCGTCTCCAACATGAAGGACCAAGATTACTAGGGGATCTTGGAGCATTCATTGATGACTCTTCAGATTGCGAAATTCGACTAGTAGGAATAGGTGAAAATCGCGGTGCGGTGGTAGTCATAATGTCATGTAAATTAGCTGGATTAGTAATAATCAGCAAATCTTTATCCGTACTAGAATTAGATGTATTCTCCCCAGAAGAACGATCATGTTCAAAAGTAAAAGAAGGGAATGGTTCTTCACTGTTGCTGAACCCTGGAAATAAATGTTTTACAATTAGATGTACGTACAGCCTAAAAGTTAGAAGTTAATGAAAGGGTAGTAACTGATACAGCCTAACCGGATAAAAGCTGTAGGTAACGAAACCTTTACATTTCAAATAATTCTATGAGGATCCTAAGAGAGAGAGAGGTATGTTAACCATAAGCGTAAAATGGAATACAGAGAACCTATATCAATCTAACAAAAGATTTTTAATTGGAATAATATCGTTTTAAAAGAGATACTCTATATAAATCACTGAGTTTTTTTGTCAACTCGTTTATATGAAACAAGTTTTGATACAGATTCTGAATTTTATCGAGAAAACACAGCTAGTATATTTGTGTAAAATTGAAAACAAAGAACATTAGATTTTAGATTAATAAGTTTAGAGATCAGAAAATTCTAACTTCAGTCATCGCGTGTGAAGTCTTGAGTGAATATTGACCAAAATTACAAAGCTCCCTAATTTATGATGGTGTTTCAGTTTATCTTAAATATAAGATCGAAGTAAGTTTGAAAATGCACAACCCACACAGGCATTATAGTTTAACAGTAAATAGTTTTACATTGACTTATGGACGTTATTCATTCGCACAAGATTTCTTTTTAAAAATAGTGAAATATAGATTAATATATAGCATAACTATGAAAAGAGCGAATAGAACGATAATTAAACTGTTGTTATGAAGTAAACTTTTTATGATTTAATAGGATAGAATGCTAAGTGATAGACAAAACTCCGTGATATGATGTTACTGAGTGGTGGCTACCGCATTATTGATTTAGGTCCCAAAATAATTAGAAGTTAATATTAAAGCTGGTAGCAGTGCTACCACCAGTGCATAACATGGTTATATAGAGAATATGAACACAAAATAAACACAACCAAATATCATAGACGATGGAAGGAATTCGGCTAGTAGGTTACTTATTACCCAATCTAATTAAGACTTAACTGTTAGACTTAATCTTTGGGTATGGTATCAACTTGATAACTGACAAATATGCGCTGAAATTCTGTACTTAACAAAAATGATTTTGTTAGACTTTAAGTCTTTATGCATAGTATACTCACTCTCATATTTATTTTTACTCTTTGAAGCTTCGCTTAGATTATTCGATCGTCCACTATCAATAGAGTCTTCACCACCAAAACGGACATAAGCGGAAGAGCGCGATCGAAACGTTCCATCGGTATCATCTGATGAACCTGGAGATATATTGCAGTTAATAATCATGAATTAAAAAAGATACGGAAAAATGATTCCAAAATAAATAATGAAATTGAGGTATCCAACAGAAAGAATTCAGTATATTGGAGTGCATAAAAGCAAAATCTTGAGATAATATTTACGTGAAATAGAAGGTTCATTGGAGCAAGTGCTTAGCTTCAAACTATTGCATAAAACAGGGACTGAAAACCGATCAGACAGAAGTGTATGTGCTTTATTAAGACCGAACGTTAGTAAGCACTCTTTTTGTCTTTCGGAAAGTAATATATTACTAGGGATGGTGTTATTCTTTAAGAAAAAACAACTCTGCCATCTGAATTTTGCTGCCTTTAGAATTAAGGTCACTCAGTCAACTTGCACAGGGCAACCGGGAAGTGATAACCGCCCTCATACCTCTAACAGCACCCAAGACCACTGTATTCATAATCAACCTTTCTCTTCAATTCCTATTATTCCTCCTACATCGACTTTCAACCCTAAACTTCTCTTTCGGCTTCTTCCTCAAGTGTCACCATAGCCAACGATTCTAGTGCTCAAAACTCTGTCCCAGGTCTACTGAAACCTCGCTCCAAACTACACATTGGAGCTTTCAACGTACGCACTCTATGTCAAATCGGTCAAAAGGCTTCCTTGGCTAAAACCCTGGAGTCTCTTTCCATCGATGTATGCTGTGTCTCCGAAACACGCATACAGGATTCCAGTGTGGTCATTCACTTGACCTCACCTCGGCAAAACGGAGAGCCAACGAGATACACCCTATGTGTATCTGGTGACCCGATGGCCAGTTCTCGTGGACGGGCAGGTGTAGGCATAGCACTGAGCATGAGGGCGGAACAAGCACTGCTAGAGTGGATCCCCGTCAACAGTCGTCTATGTGCTGTTCGGCTAAACGGCTCCGTAAGAACTCGGAAGGATAGGGACATACGTCGTTGCCTTTTTGTCGTTTCTGCCTACGCTCCCACTGACTGCAGCTCAGATGATGTGAAAGATGAATTTTACAGAAAGCTTTCTGAACTTCTTCAGAAAGCTAAACGCTCAGACATAGTACTCGGCTATAGATAATCTGAAACGAGGAAGGGCAGCTGGTCCAGATGGACTGGTTCCAGAAGCCTTTAAGGATGGTGGTCCAATTTTAGCGATTAGGTTGACTAATATTTTAGCTAAGATCTGGGAGTTAGATGTTATTCCATCTGACTGGTCACAATCACTTATCGTCCCAATATATAAGAAAGGGTCAAAATCATCCTGTGACAACCACAGAGGGATTAGTTTAACTAATATAATATCTAAAATACTAGCCTCAATAATAATCAGACGCCTAACTAAGACTCGTGAACTGCAAACACGAGAAAACCAAGCTGGCTTCAGACCTGGTCGTGGCTGCATCGACCACATATTCACCATTCGCCAGGTTCTAGAACACAGGCATACTTATAGGCGTCCGACGATGGTGGTCTTTCTTGACTTAAAAGTAGCATTTCACTCGGTAGACCGCGGGGTTCTGTGGCAGTGTCTGTCATTGAAAGGCGTACCCCAGAAGTACATAAACCTTGTAAAGGCTCTTTACTCGAACACTACTAGTCGAGTGAGAGCATATGGCAAACTGTCATCTAGTTTTGCAACCTAAAGTGGTGTTCGTCAAGGATGTCCACTTTCTCCATTTTTGTTTAACTTCATCATAGATCTACTGATAGAAATAACTTTCTCGTCGACTGAGTTCTCGGGTATTGATCTCCATCCAGGAGATCCACTTATCGACTTAGAATACGCAGATGACATAGTCCTGTTTGGTGAAGACGCTGACAAAATGCAGAGTCTTCTGGTAGCACTGAGCAACAATGCCAGGATGTTTGGAATGCGCTTCTCTCCCTCTAAATCCAAGTTGTTGCTTCAGGACTGGCCTGCATCAACACCTGAACTAAGGATAGGGAGTGAAGTAGTTGAACGCGTTGACAACTTCACTTATCTTGGAAGTCTGATCAGCCCTAATGGGTTGGTATCAGACGAAATCTCAGCACGGATTCGAAAAGCTCGTTTGGCTTTTGCCAACTTACGCCACCCGTGGCGAAGGCGAGATATCCGTCTATCAATAAAAGGACGAGTACACTGCGCGGCAGTCCGTTCTGTTTTAATTTACGGCAGCGAAACATGGCCTTTAAGAGTAGAAGACACTCGTAAGCTATTAGTATTTGACCACAGATGCCTTAGAAATATTGCTGGCGTCTGCTGAGATAACCGGGTAAGTAATAGTGAGGTCCGACGCAGGGTATTAGGAAATGATGGTAAATCAGTTGATGAGGTTATGAATCTTCATCGACTGAGATGGTTGGGCCACGTGTTACGTATGCCTGAACACCGATTACCACGACGTGCAATGCTATCCGGTGTTGGAGATGGTTGGAAGAAAGTAAGGGGCGGCCAAACCAAAACGTGGCATCAGTGCTTGAAGTCACTAACTTGTAGTCTGAGCCATGTTGGTAGATGCAGACTACTTGGTTGGGGTCAGCGTGACTATCGTAACCAATGGTTGGAGACTCTTGGTGACATGGCTCAGAATCGATCACAATGGCGTCGGTGTATACACTCCCTGTCTTCCCTTAAACTAGGAGATTAAAATCGCTTCATATCTTTCTTTCTACGAACCAATTCTTTCTTCTTGTACTATATCTCTATATGCAATCTTTCTCTTATATATTACCACCTTTTACCTAACCACTGTTATGAATCTGGTGTTCATCTTGTTGTGTTGATGCGGTATGGCAACCTGGACCGATGCACATATGTGCCTGGTCCTACGTTGTAGCTGACTGACTGACAGCATGGTACATGTTTCGGTAAATATTAGCCAGATAAAATAAATATACGATAGGTAATATTGATAGCTAAAACAAAATAACATCTAGAAGTCAATAAGTGATAACTGCAAAAGAATAGCTACAATGTTATATGTAAAAAAGTCGAAAATACAACAGTACCTTTAGAATCATGTTTCTGTGACCATACCACTGTTGGTGTTATGATAACTGGATTAACTGATTGGTCATCACGTGACATATATTTACATGTATCTCTAGCACAATAAATCATTGTAACAAATTGATGAACAAGACGTAACAAGGATAAATTGACATGTTGTCGAATAAAATCAATATGTAAAATGATATCCATTTTAGTAGTGGTTTGCATTTGACTCAAATGGTTCGTTTTTTGTTTCTACAGGAGAAAGTGGATAAAAAATTGTTCAGTTTGAACCAAAATAATGAAAATATGAAGATGAGTATCTTAACCATTTCCAGATTTAATGTTTAATAGTATTATTATTCAGTGAAATCTAATTTTTGAAAAGATCTCTTAATCATAGATACTCGAATAAACAATCAACTAGGTTGGCAAGTGATTAAAAAGTAGGCCAGGATATGTATTTGCTAATTGTGAGGGATTTATCAGTAAGGTGTACCAATTCTGAGTAAATCCATTTACTCATTAAGTCGTAAACAGTGTCGTCACCTATCGTAGTACAGTGTAAGATGAGTTCGAGTCCCAAAGAAAGTATTAGTAACCACAAACGTACCTCACTAACGAAACCAAAGACAAGAAATTCAGATTCATGACTATTTGCAAATAGCTTCCAATCAAAGTAAATACTATTAGTGTTCTACGGTGCAGTAAATTATTCTGAATAATGTTGAAGTGTAAAATCGCTTGAAACTACACTAACAATGATGTGAACATTCAACAATAAAAATAGTTTGGACTAAAAAGTAGCTCGATATGACCTAGATAGTACACCTCCTGAACTATGAAAAAGTAGAAAACATGGAGATATGAAGTTCACCACTACAATATTTGGAATCGCATGACTATTAATTATAAAATAACAGTAAAAACCTCAT
Organism: Schistosoma margrebowiei; assembly: GCA_944470205.2. NCBI lineage: Eukaryota > Metazoa > Platyhelminthes > Trematoda > Strigeidida > Schistosomatidae > Schistosoma > Schistosoma margrebowiei. The sequence goes on along the minus strand of OX104028.1, from coordinate 68,123,543 downwards.
TAGAGAATAAAATATATGCTGACTTACATGAGATGTAAATGAGTCACCACTGTAGTCAACAATATCGCGTAATATCAAATGTGACGCAAAATTACAACATAAAAACGCTGATTGTCTTTGGAAAGATGTTTGCTGAGTAAATGAGCGATTAGTTGGTCGAGCGTTGTTAGGATCATTTATCTGCTCAGATACAGGATGCTTCGGTAAAGAATGAAAAATGGGATTACGAGCGGACGAAACAATTTCGATTTGAAATGTTTGTAGAAGACCATCAATGGAGAGAAAACCATCAAATTTCTTCATTAAGGTTGTGCGACGAATACCCTATAAATCAAGAGTAACTGCAGTATATATATATATATATAATCAATTGTGTAAAATAACTTACATTAATTTTTCCTTACATGCAGAAAGGATTCTGATTTAACAGCAAGCAAAGCTTGTAGTGTTCTACAGCCTTGACCAAATGGCTAGTAATCAAATTAACTGTCGCTACAGAGTGAGCTTAAGTCTAGTCAGGTTGGTCAAAGCCGTAACACTTGCCGTTGTCAAACGAAAATTAAAGTGATAAATTCAATGACTTGAAGGAGCTGTAGTCATTTACTTATACGAGTTAAACACTCACAAATACAATACAAAAAACATAATTCAAGAAAATCATTAACCGATCCAAGTTAGACCGCCTTTAGGAACCTGAATGGTTTGTATGGCAGTCTCGTTCTAGTTTGAGACTTTTCAGAAGTGTGCATTCAAGATACTGCACACAGTAATCACATCCAGGACCTTCGGTCTCGCGTGATCTTAATTTCTAGGCCACTAGGTCTGGGTTAGATTCATGCATACGGGTTTGCGGGTACGCACAGCTGAAGAGTCCCATAATAGAACGAAACGGTCACTTAGTGCTTCCACGTTTTCAAGAGTGATCTAAACTATGTTGGTGCATGGTTTCACTAAAATTCAACAATCTCTACAAACGCATAATGGAAACGATAGGAATTATTTGAAAGTACAAGTACAAATAAAATCCTAGGCATTATCACAAAACATCACTGTTGTGAGAAGACTAATAAACTGTCGCCCACACAATAAGGAAACATGGAATAAGTCAGTAAGTAGACTATATTTACTAATTTATATCTACACCAAATAATTACACTTAAACTCAAACGAACTTTTAAACACCATTCGGATCAAAATACTGGAATTAGGTTCCAGAGGATAAACATTAATTGTCTTAACAACAGCTTTTTACTAGGATCTGTGGTTAAATATACCCAGTTTTAAGAGTTTGATATTTTTAACATTCTTGTCTATAATCCGTGGGCGTCTTTTTTATTTTAGTCATTTAAACACACATTGGTGCAAGGAGGCACCGAATATATATGCGTCACACTTCGTCATTCGATTTGTTTGAGGACTGGGATACTGTCCGGATGTCTAAACAGGAATGGGTGAGTAACCACTCTCCGAACCTTTGACCTAGAGGTCTAGTCCACAAGGCAGTGTAGCAATGTAAAAAGATGTAATCCCATAGTAGCCGGTGAGCAACAGTAGGTTCATACGCCATTTTTTCCATCAGGATCCTGGAGACCATGCGCATCACTGATTTGGAATCAGGGTTTTCCAACTCCTCTAGGTGGATCCTCCATATCCATCAACTTGGTTGAAGCGCCGGATATTTGCTTTTCGTTCTTTCAATTTCGTAAACAACAGTAATACCGAGGAAAGACAGTGAGTAGAACTTCTTTATACAGAAACTAATGACTAAAACATTCGGTAATATAAAATTAGATTCGTACTGATTGATGCATATGGTGACCAAGTAAACTTTACAGAAATATGTATAGTTATATAAACTGGAGAATCGCGCTAGCAGTTTACAAATCCAATGGACCCGTATAATAACAAACAAATCTTACTGAATAAAAAGTCATATCGCATAACAACAATTGTAACAATAAAGAGATTTGATCACAGAATCATCTGAAAGAAATGAGTAAACAACTTACCTTTATGCTTAGTCCGACTGATTCTAGCAATGGTGAGAAAAGGCTTTGTATATAAGCCATATAACGATATTGAGCATTCAAATGAGCGGCTTGTTCGAAATCAGCTGTCGTAATCTTATAACCTGTAGTACACAAGTGATCAAAGTTTGAGGTATTCAAAATCTGTTTTTCTTTTGTACACTTTATTGGCTTTTTTGATGAAGTTTTAGAACTGTTATCGGTGGATACTGCTGTTGTAAAGTGATCATTTTCACAAACTTGTAAATCTATACCACTTACGGAAGATAGTCTATGTGCAAGCGATGCATCAACAGTATTATTTTGATTGGAGTCAGTGATATTTGCCGAAGACTGTGGGATTGAGGAAGTAACTTTAGACGTTAAAGAGTGTCTAAAAATATATATATAGAAAAAAACCCAGAAAAACCATAATCACAAAAGAAGACCAACTAAAAGTCATAAGAAATAATATTCCAGTTAGTTGATATACATAATTAGGATGGATAGATGATAGTTATGAAAATATATCAAACATTTCGTAATAAATATTCACCTTGTCTGTACTACAATATTCAATATAACATAGTATAAAACAAAGGGGAACAAATTTCAACTTATATGTACCTAAATAATAAATAATAAAGATAACTAATCAAGATCAGAAATCAAAGAACCTACTCCATGATATTTGCTCTGGCATCTTGAAGAAAACGTTTCATAATTGGATTATGAATTAAAGGATCACCAGTATCATTATTGCAATCACTTAATTGATCAGTTGCATCCCAATACACTTCATCTGTTTGATCGTAGATATCGTCATTTATTAGATTTGATCCTTGTATATTATCATTGATAGGTTTATCAGTTAAGTAATGAATATTATCATCTGATTGTTTTCTACAAAACCCTATATCTATTTTAAAACAAAGAAAAAGGAATACTTTTATATATGTGAAATATAAAAATATCCTGTTGAGTCACTAATCAAAATGTAAGCAGTTGTTTAGTGAAAAAAAATTTACCACAGCCGTACAGTTGTATTATTAATGATCTTTACATAAAGTAGTATGTAACAAATTAAAAAAGTATTATATTACTAGCAGTTATTAAAAATTGAGTTCTCGAGTATCGAATATTAGTTACGCAACTATCTTAAATGTACCAAGAACTAGTGGAATGAGAACATTAAAAGAATTTCAAATATAACTGTGATGTAAATAGAGAAATGAAGAAGCTATGATGAAAAACCGAAGCTACTTTTGGGAACATTAGTTCACTTAATTCAAAGTTTTGCAAAATAGTAATATACCTATATTATTCGATAAACTATAAGCTTTCATTTAATGCATTCCATTTTCTATTCCAAAGCTATTGTAATTTAAAAGTAACCTATTGTGCTCTATTTTTTCAACTTAATGCTTGGTTTAGACATAATTGTATTTTTCTAATTGTTTGTTCGTTGTGGCTGTGTTACTGATCTATCTATTCATATATCTTTTTAAACTTATCTGAACTGGGAATCATTAAGATGAGAAGTATACGATAGGAAATAATATCGAAACCCGTGTAAGTCTAAATACGAAAAACAAAAGTAAAGAGGAATAAATCAAGTCGAAAGATGGAAAGTTAAAAATGGGACTTAATATTTAGAAGACAGAAAATGGATTCAAATTTGCCACTGTAATGTCTCCAATCATTGATTACATGGAATTCAAGAAACTTTCGGCAACTTCCAACATGGTTCAAACCAACAGTTAACAACTTAATGAACTGATAGTATTTTTTTTGATTTACCAGTGTTGTAACATGGGAGAAAAAATCACATGGCTACATACACTCTTATCTGACCGTTCAATCAAGAATCAGACACAAATAACCTAGTGTGTTGAGAGAAATACAATTTGGGATGAAATTAAACATTTATGAAAGAGGGATTAGGTATTTGTTGGTTTTGATAAATCAATTACTGATTACATTGTCTGGTTATGTCTGATGTGTACATTAATATTCACCGAATTGGAATGAATGACGAGAATGCCACTCTCATAGAGATATCAGACTATCAGAAAAGACTTTAGGTAGTATTTTAATAAGGCCATGGATCATATTTATACATTGACAATGTTTATCGCCATATTACAATCGAATAGCAACGCTTAAACTGACTTGAGTTAATATTTGCAGTTGGTTTCAATCCATCTTCAATATTTGTTAACCCTGCTCTAGTAGGACGAGGAGATGTTGGAGACAACGAACCAACAACCATTTTCAATAGGCGAGATGTAACTGCAGGACTAGGAGCTGTAAGATAATTTCCAGTTTTTGGATTTGTTATAAGTGGTTTTCCAGTTCCGGTTTGCTGAAGTGAGTCATTATCTTTAATCTGACAATCATTAGAAGTACTAAACATTGAACCAGCTTTACGGATAATAAATGAAGATTCATCAAAGTTATTCTGACGAACATCAACTGCATAATTAGTGCACAAAGGAATTGAAGGTGTTGCAAACTCTCGTAAAGCTCTCAAATCTGATACACTTACGGCAAGAGAATCAACTAAGAAACGCCATTCTCGTGTTAATGAGAGAATTCCACGATGAAGGAATTCATTTTCGGGAACAACAGAATCTTTAAGCATTTCAGCTAAACGTTCGTCAGCTCTTGTTATTCCATAATAATCATTCATTGTTAGTAGATAACGCCGCAAGACAATTAGTAACTGACAACTAGGATCAAAGCGTAATACATGAGCAGTTTCTGTACGATGTAGAGCATATCCCCCTAAATCCTAAAGAAAAAAAAGAAGGAATAAAAGCCTGTAGTCAGAAAATCTCATTTTATTCACAATAACGATAACAACGGAGAGTAAACAATTTAGGTGAGCATGGTTTATGAAATTACTTTAAAACCTGTAACATGAACTAGCAGAAGCTTTAAAAGAAACGGCTGGGGTTTAGTAAAATATAAGTTAGTTTAAAAATCATCACTTGTTAGTAATTTGTAGATTCAATAATTTCAGAGTCTAAACTTCAGTAATATACGTTGTTAATTAGTGTGTAGTTTGTAAATATTTTTTACTTAGAATTTAGTAGCAATTAATTCATCTTATATATATCATTGGAATTGAAACATGACAACTAAATAATTCAGTATCTTAACAAGGAAAAAATAACAAAATGTTTAAAATAAACATTACATCATTTTTCATAACTAATTGGACTTTATTTCTGATTGGGTATGAATATCGTTTATTATTATTATTCATTGTATTCAGAACCTCTGATCTTGGATTAACAACTTCAGTCATAAGACAGGAAATAACAGATAAAAGACGACGTTCTGAATTTGATCGAAACTGTTTACAAACATCAATTAAACGATTACAGGGATCTATCCATGCACGAATAGTCGGAGCAGCAGTGCTCAGTAAATTCCAATCAGATCTACATTAAGCAAAAAAAAATAAATATCATGTCAACCCGTTGAACTTTGCAACAAAACAATACGAAAGAAAAATATTGAGGACGGAGCTTTGTAAAAATCACTTTTAAAACTCATTGGTTGAAGAACAATTTACGAATAAAATATGGATGATGAAATCTCTGGCAAACCACAGTCAGTCAGTTATATGCAAGGTAGAGTCTAACACATACAGACATCGGTTCAAGTTGCCACATTACTTTAGCGTAGCGAGATAAAATTTGCAAAAAAAAAACGTGAAATCCTTCTGCTCTGTTAAAGCCGATTCTGGCCCATAGCACTCAAAATATCAAACCATTGGTTTTATAATCGCCTGGACTACAACCAGCTAGTTTGTTTCCACCAACATGATTCAGCTCGACTGTCAGAGACTTCATGGACTGGTGTCACGTTTTCAGTTTTTTTACCCAAAGATTTCTTCCAGCATACTCGTACGTCAACAGGCATCATGTATTGAAGTACGGAGTGGCACATTTTCTTATTATCATAACAAATCAAACGGCTGGTAGTAAACCTATTTAACGCGCATTCATTCGAAATTCCCACATCGGCTTTACACAGTGCGAATTCTAATTGTATTAAAGTAATTTACTTCTTTTCAGTAATATCTAGACATTTACCAAAAGCTTATGATAGTATATTGCATTTAAATTCTAAAAAAATAACATATTTAGTACATAAACACGGATGTATTCAATGGTGTTCCTGATGATCAAACTTGTTACCTGATAAGTTCTATTCTTCTTTTATTAGGTAAACGCTTCGGTGCAGCAAAATTAAGCCATACTGTATTAACAACTAATTTTGATGACAAACCGTTGACATAATTCACTTTTTTATCATTCGGCGAATTACCAGCCTGAGCTTGAGGAGAAGTATTATGTCCAGAAGGAGCAGTCTAAAATCAAAGTATAAATTAGTAAATTTTCTTTTTTATGCATTGAGCAATTAAGATTTATCAAAAACATTTGTTTATATCAACTGTGAAAATCGAGCTATGGATTGAGATTATGATTAAAGGAAAAATTACGCGTATCATTACATGGTCTATTTGAAGCAGCCAAGTTTATAGTTAGATTTTACTTCAAAGATAACAACCGAACTTGTCAATAATCAAATAAATAGATTTGCTTCTGCTTACGTTTGTGAAAAAAGGTTACAAATTCGATAAAAATGAGATAATAGTTGACTTAAATTCACAGAAAACAAAATAAGTATTTATGGTATGTGTTAGACTAATTGTCACTGTTAGTAATGAAGCAGAATGATAATTCTATGTTCCAGTTTCATTTAGAGATTTAAATTGTAACTAACGTATAGAAATGAAAATATACTGGGTTCGAGCCCCGCGTGGTGCGGGATCGTGGATGCACACTGCTGAGGAGTCCTATACAAGGACGAAACGGCCGTCCAGTGCTTCCAGGTTTTCAATGGTGGTCTAGCTTCAACTGACTCATGATTTCAACTTGTGAAATTTCTTAAACTCTCCACAAAACCCATTCTGATATACTGTAATATTAACTAAGCCCATTAGATCTGTGTAGTTTCCCGAAAATCTAAACGACATCCAATGAAGTGTAGCCTAAGTGGTTACGGAACTCTCTTTCAGCTAGCAAATATGTGATCCGAAATACGTATAAATCACTTACGGTTGAACAGCTAGGTGGTAACATCATGAAACCCTATCCTAGCAATAAGACTAAAAACATATTACACGATTCCTGTTTATGGCAAATGAAAGTAAGTGAAAAAATGACATCTGGACTCAAATATTATCGAACATAGGTAACTTATACACACAAATAATCAAATTATGTTTGGAATAAATCACGAGTTACTGGAAGTAAGCACTGTTATGAAAAAACAAACAGCTATATATTGACAAAAGATATGATGAAACGTATCACAAAATCCTTTAGTAGGTTTTCATTTACCTCATTACAAGTGTATTTCGGTTGTTGGTCGGTAGATGTAGTCTTTGTAACCTGTTCGACTGATACGGGGTCAGGGAATCCACTACGCTGAACCCAGGAAAATGCTAAACCTTGTAAGCCACACTCAAACATAATCCAACCGAAACTTTGTTCTTCAAAATATTTGGATGGACATAAAGATTCACCTGTAGAACTAAGGCTAGAATTACATGGATCCGATGTGAAACGAAAGAATGCTCTAGAGGATTCAAAAGGTATTGCTGTTAGTAAAACATCTGCATTGAATTGACTATGACGTGTAAGACGACGTAATTGTCCATGAATTCTTTGTACTGTTACTTGACAAACTAATTCACTCCCTAAATGTTCACTATCCAGTGAATTACTGATAACATAATTCGGCTCGTTCACAGGTGGCTTCATATAACTTAAATTGATGGCATCTATAAATTGAATTACATGAGAAAAAAGAAATCGCTAATGGTTAACTAAAAATAGTCAAAACTTATCATAAGAGATATAGCGCTGTCATATATACTTATTTAAGCAATAAACATTGGTATAAAAGGGCATCAAATACATATGCGCCACAGTTTATCACTTAATTTGTGTGAGGGTCAGGATACTGCACGAGCGCCTTTATCAAATTTTAGTATATTTCAAGTTAAGTTTGAGTTTCGGTATGAATATCAACAATGGAATATAGGTATATCCAGCTTACGAGTTTTAGATAGGTAGAAATGTATGGGTCCTTAGGCTAACTCTATATATTAAACCTTGCTTTGTGTTCGAAAAAAGGAGATAAGAATACAAATGCTATCTAACACTACACTCAATTAAACTCCAAGTCCGTAATGTAGTCTACAACATGTCTAGTGCAAAATATATCTCATCTAGTATATATATCATCTAGTAAATATTTAAGAGAGCAGTTTCCACAACAATGAACAGTGAAATAAATAATGAACACTTGAATGTAGAGAACAATTTATGAGAAAGAAAACAAAAAACATAAAACTTAGCAGAAGACAAACAACTTGTGTGGAAATAACACTTACCATCAACTTTTTGATTGGGCTTCGAATCCGACAACGAAGGAATATATTCCATACTAGGTGATTTAATATTATTAAACTTATGACTGTCAACCAGTTTCATGAATCTATTTTCGTTTACATGTTCTGATTTTCTTTGACGTTGATATTCACTACCTTTCAGATCATCCAAAAGAGTATCGTGCCATTCGTTTGATTTTTGCATAATATTGATTGGTTCAGAGGATTGAGTAAATGTATCATAAGCATGACTTAAATCAGGCCAATTATATAGAACAGGCGGAGCAGACGGTTGTCTCTTATGTTGTTTTCTAACAGGGAATGAATTATTTTCTTCTTCATTATTATTTTTATTATTACTGTTGTCCTTAGAAATAATGTTGTATCGTTCTGATAGATCAGAATAAGTTTGAAACATATCATGAACACTGGATGAAATATTTTTCATTGAAATATTATCTTTTTGGAACTTGGTGGTATTCTGTACGTTACTGGTACTTGGTGGTTTAACAGTGAGATGAAATGAATCAGCTGTTGATGATGCTACAACAGGTCGATTACTAATATTTGAATCAGGTGTAGATATGCTGTTATGTTTATCCGGTAAATGAGCATTAATAGATTTATCACTTAATGATTGCCGTTTATATGATGCCATTAGCTAGTTAATGAAGAACAATTGATGAGGAAATAAAGGGTGTATTAGTTTTAGAATGTGAAAATTCATGAGTAATCAAGAAATTACAAGTGAATTCGGTTATATTACTCAAATAAGTAGTTCAGAGATTTCCAGTTTGTAATGAAAACAACATAACCTAGTGGGAAATTTAGTCGAAAGAACCACAGTCAACAATAGGTGAGTTTGAATGTAGTATGATGTGAATTATTGATAACTATATAGGTAGCCAAAGATTATGAAAATTTATTTAGTTTTAACAGGATTAATACAACTAAACAATCGATCATTTTCAACTTACACAAAAGAAATAACAATGTAATTACGACAGAAAGTATAATAAATGAATTTCTTCACGATTTTCACAACTATGATTTTATTATAGTCAAAAATACGAAAGATTCACGTAAATAGTACTGAACTGAAAAACTAACTGTAGCTCAAAGTGTATATATATCTAAACTTGCATTTTTAAACTGACAATACAATACAATTTACACATACCATTACCTAAGAGTTGAAACATTGATTCAGTAAAAACGACAGTAAATCACCGTGAAAAACAGAGAATTTCCATTCAAAATGGAGATATATCAGTGAATGTGAAAAGGGTAACTAGCACTTGAGTAGACACGCAAAAATAGTGATATACGATTATAATAATCAGAATAATAAACTTACTTCAAAAGAAAATGAATCAATACAAAATGTCATCAAAGATACACATGTTAAATCATGTAGACCAGATTTTAAACTGTCTAAATGAACTAAATCTTCAACAGCATAAAGTTGTAAAAATGAAATATGAATTCGTTCCACTGATAATGAAGCTACTTTACTTGATAAAATTGAAATGATTGATGAATTATTCAATGGCGAAGTAGAATTATCATCATTTTGTAATTGATGATCTGATAATTCAGAAACTAAACACAATGGTTTAGATGTATTTGAAGTATTCTTTTTAAATTTAATGGTATCTTGACTATTTGACACTGAAGATAAGAATATTTATAAAGAAATAGATAAAAACATGGATCTTTATAAAAATAACTTATACTACTAAGTTCAAGTTTTAATAAGGAAACATATTGAGAGAAATAATGGATGATTCGTTTTATTGTAAAAGTAAAGAGTTGAGATATTAACATACGAAAGTAATTCAATGAAGTCATTGATTATTGGTTATACCAATGATGAATAGGCATAGACATCTTGTTTGAATTTCAATCAATATTCGTGACTATTGGTTGATGATATTGTGTGACATGGAGCTTAATAAGTCCTAATATACCAAATACATTCATTCTCAATCTTCCCTAGATTTTGAGTTAAGTATTATTTTTGATTTTCCAGCCTTCAATCCCATGAGTTCCTTTAAAACTTTATTTTATTGTTTTTAGATTTTTATTCAAGTTAAAAATAATTCCCATCTTCGCTTGATTGACAGAAGAATGGCAGCGGTGATTCATCTAAAACTGACAACTCTCATCCTAATTGTACCCCTATTAAAACAAATACTACATATGTGACTAAGTGTTTTAATAAGTGTAAACAGGCTAACATAATTACCAAAAGTTTACATGATCCTTAGTTTACCTACTGTGTTGTTGGCATAAGAAACAACAAAACACACACAACAATCATCACGAGTGAAATAATCATAATAGTAACGATAAATTATAATAATATCTTGGAAATAATATAATTATGATTATGTACTCACTTAATTCGTAATCTGCCGATATCCTTCGAATTCTGAAAGATTTAGAAGTAATAGCCTGATGAGATACATTACTAGGCATTTCATCTTGAGCAGAACGTGAACCAAGAAGATTATGTAATATTGACTGGCGTTCTTCTACAGGAGCAGCAAAAGCTGATAACTTATCACCAAAAACAGAACGTGATGAATGGTTTGGTTTTACTTTTTGAGCAGAAGAATTTTGATTTTTTGGTATTATATTATGAGTGGAATTGAGCAAAGGTTTGACTTGATGCTCCACCGATTTTACGCACCTATAGTGCATTGAATCCACAATTGATGAGGGTGAAGTAGTTGTTACAATCGGCATAAGTATTTTTATATATCTGAAATAATTAAACGTCTACTTAATCATTTACAAAAGAATATATAAGACTGAAAATAAACGGATACAACATAATATATAAAAACAATGTAGCGGTTTAAAAATAAATCATATGTTAGACCAGTCATATTGTTTTGTCGACTTAGAATTTCCTGACATAAATAACTCGTCAATTATTATAAATTGTACAGTACTCTGTGATAAAATAGAATAACTAAGAACTTTATGTTTTTAAAAAATATGATTAAATATATACAAATTCAAAAACCAAGGATTATTACTGTCCCTCAAACAAGGTTAGCCTATTTCTAATGAACAGAGTTAAAAGGAAGGCTTATGTTCACAATATATTTGTTCATCCATTCAGATCGGAGTTAGATCTCGAGCAACTAAATATTCTAGTTCTTTATTTAAACCAACAATATCACAGGTTAATATAATTCAAAAAATGACTGCAACCAACATTGACAAGTAAAAGATTACAAGTTATATTGTAATCTTTTACTTGTCATTGCAAACCGTATCAAGATGAACAAGAACACAATTAACCGGTTATGTTTAATGGGAACCCCCAAAAAAGAAAAAGACTGATTAGTAAAACAAATGTCGTTAATCATATGAAAATTATCTATAGACGACATAATAAAATTTCTATAAAATAGAGAAAGGAATGATTTACCTTTCAAGTGATTCCGTCAAAAGTGGAGTAAGAAGTAAGTTAATTGGACCTTTAAGCCAAACAATAGCTTTCGATTTCACAGTAGTAGTTCCAGAATCAACATTATCTGAGAGAGAAAAAAATCAGTGCTTAGTGGGTTTCTACACAATGCACTAAAATAAAAGTTGCGTTATATTGTACTTTATTGATTGACAGTAATCTGTAAAAATATACCCCATTTTTTCACTAGGGTAAAACTGAAAACTAATTACTGAATTCATTAGTGTACAATAGAAACAACTCAATCTTAACGTATTAAATGCATAAAATGGGCATGAATAATAATAAGTATTGATGATTGCCCGGAGTATGTTACTTATGCTGATAGTATAAGTAGTAGCAGTAGTAGCAGCAATTGGAAGCGAATGCCTGACAGCGGAAGATTGGAATGAAAAGAACAGGAAGGAAACCGAAGAGCAGTCAAAATAACAACAGAATTAGGGGAACAGTGGAGTATTTAAAGGACAACTGAAGGAAGCTGTGCAAACGATATATATATACTAAGCTATTGTGTGATTTTGCATTTAACAATAAATCAGTTTTCCCACCTGAATTTCGTTCACTAAAGTTGAAGTATAAGCTGTTATGACTTGTGACAGCTGAATGTAATTCCGAATTCCAAACAGATATACAAATAGGAATTTACGTTAGGAAGAACGGACGACTAACACATAGCAACATTTCAAAGTTAATAACACACACACGAAGGAGAGGAAAGATGGGACTTTCAGGAAAGCTTTAACATTCCTAATGGAAATCGAAATTGTAATAGCACCAACTATTGCCTTGAAAGATAGTGAAAATAGCAGACTAAGACCATTTTCACCAATCAGACAATACCAAATGTCAACAGAGTAATATTGGGTAGAAAGAACATACTGAAGACTTCCTTGCATTGTCAGAACCATATGAAAAACAAGATAATTCTAGGCTTTGCTAAAGAAGCCGAAAACCACGAAATAGTTTTTCTACATAGTAGTTGAAAATTTAGATATATTCTTCATTTGTAAAAGGAAACGACAGATAAGGGCAATGGGAAAAACAACTGCAATCGATTTCAAAAGGAATAAACAGACTAAAAAAATCTTGGTTGAACTCAATAACAAGTAATTAAAAACCATCTCAAATATAAGCAGATCAAATACACTCCAATGAAATTAAAAAGTAACTCTGCAGCTTTATTTTTTCCCGTTCTTATCTTTTACTACATTATAGCTTTTAAAGAGGTTATAGATAAATAAATATATTACAATCACTTACAATTTGATTCTTTTTGTGTCAAATTTGGAGGATTCGAAGGAGGAATAGCAGGATGTGATGGAGTTGAGTCTGAACGAATAGTGATGGACTGAGATGAGAAACCGGTATGCCGAATCTGAAAACGTGGAGCAATAGCAATTTTAGGTTGACATTGACGGAGAAGATCGAAAACTGTTACATTCTGATGAGGTGAGGACTTTGAATGACTTGAGCATGCATTTTTATCAATTCTTAACAGATTATCTAATGAACGTAGGCAGGTGTTCCCAGGGTATATATGTTTACAAATATGCCAACGATTTCGGAGACTTATTGGGCAGGTTAAACCAGCTACATATTTAAATGAGCTTAGATGTCGACCGTAAGCAGGACGTAGGAGGCCACTCTCGCTTATTGGTCTATTTAATTGAGTCCGGAGATCTGAAAATAATAGAATCACATAAAAGACAATGCTTTTGTGATGCGTAATTTCTGTCACCAATAATCAAAATTTAATAAAAAACAAAAGAGACCAGTCATTAATTAGTTTAGTAAAAAATGTACTTAAACTTATCTAACTACATTTCAGTTACTCAAAAACAATGAGGAATCAAAATATTGGCAAATAAAATAAAACGCATTGATTATAAGTTAGTGGTTACGTGAAATATGTAAATAAAACAATTGTAAAATAATTTAAGGTCACGATTTTCCAAATCATGGTAATATGATGAAGATACGAGTTAATATTTGAAGAATATCAATACATCCAATAATAAAGCATTAATTTCATACCATTCGTAGAATCATTTAAAAGACAGTAGTTCCAGGTTTTCAGAATGATGTAAACAGCGAAAAAGAGCAAATTAAGTTTTTGAGGAAAGATAAATCACTTCACAAAAATGTCTAGCTGACTACCGTCAAACATAACCATTAATTACTATGAATTCAAAGGACCACTCTAAATATCCAGTCCAAGAATTTGAAATGCTACTATGAATTGAAAGTATGAAAAATGCGAAAAAAATGTCTCATAAGATTTGAAACAATCATGACGAATTAAGAGTAAAACATGAGAAATTCAAAGAAATAATAAGAATTTGTACTTACCGACAAGATTTTCAAAAGCATCATCAAACTCTTTTCTGTTTTCATCTAAGTCTTTAGATTCAATATTTATGCTTTTGTCATGAGTAGAAACCTCCATGTTGTGTGATTCATTCCGTCGTTTTTCTTTGATATAATGCTGATCTCTGATAAATTTTCGAGGAGGTGGAGTTGGGGGTGACTTACAATGTGATGACGATGATGAACCAATATGAATATTTTCCATGTGTGACTGTGTCTCAATAATGTTGTTATTGCTATGAATTGGATGAATTAAACTATTATTTGACAAACTGTCACATGAAGTGCCCGAATGTGGAGGCAGTTCAATAGGACTATTCAGTGATAAATTTGATGGTAGATAACTTGACTTTTTTATTTCATTTTTAATATTTGTAGTTGAGTGCAATGATGATATTTCTTCGAAAAAAAATAGGAAAACAAGTGATGGCAATTAGGGTGGGGCAACAAAATTGAGTAATCCATATATAAAGGAAATATAAACATATGTTTATATATAAGTTAATTACCTTTTTATGTATGACATGCTGAAGCGGCACAAGAACGATTTTGTTTTCATTAGTATAAAGGTTTAAGAAGATTGCTGAATTAAATAATTTACATTTCTAACTACATTGCATACTAACTCATTAATCTAAAAGCTCTAGCTGAGAGACTTAAGTGTTCTGGGTTCGATCCACGTTATGATGGTAAATGAGCATTACTGAACCCCTTATATTGAGACGAAATAGTTATCCAATCCGTGACAATTTTCAACCGCTGGCTAACTAAAGTTAATCCATGATGTAAAGTAAAATTTTTATTACGTTTTAAGTTCATTTTATCTGAGTTGTCGTCTAATTCGATTCTTGTGACTTTACTCCCGTAATTTGCGTGACCAGATCTATTATATATAATTAAGGATCGACCTCGCTAATAGCATCAAATGTCATTCGTTTTTTGTATTTTTTGTACTTATAATTTATTTTTGGTTTCAATCTAAATATTCTTCAAGGTATTTATCAGTTTTCTAACTGATAGGAAGGTATGAAATACAATGAATTCAATTTATTTTGTTAATTTTATTGTTCTAGTTCTGTTTAAAATCATAAGAAATCGACTAAATGAAATAAAGAAATATAAAAGTTAAAACTTGGAGTTCATACAATCGGAGTTAATGACATAATGATCTATAATTGTTTTTATAAAGTATGGCAATAAAGTACATATGTCTGTGATTTAAAAATGAACTCCGAACATAAACAATAGACAAATCTCTCGAAAATAGTTCATTTAACAAATACTGTTCAGTTTTGAATCAAAATTTTGTGTGCACATGTAAGGGATAATGATATTATTCAGAAGTTTAAAAGCAAGTAGGTGGGGCGGGAATCATACCTACAACCTAATGGTTGTGAGTTATGTTAATATGAGTAAAGACATCAAGATGCTGTCGTAACTTAAATATGGATACATTTCTACTTGATAACAGACAGAAATGGTTATCACTAACTAGGTGAGGGGAAAATTTCCAAAGCTTACAGATATTGGATATCTTAAAACTCTGATTATAAATAATAGAGCCCCTGGATGGTCAATCAATGAGATACAATTTGGACCCAAACCAAAAAAGAGCAAATGTTTTTTTTAAAAACGAAAGCCATTATTACTTATCAACCATAACTTATAAAGAGCTCCACTATGGCCAATGTAAAACACCATCTACATATAGTTATTAACGAAGTGTGACTGATATTATCTAACAATCAACAGTGATTAGGTTGTTATTTAACGATGGATTCAAAAAGCTCCATTGGCTTATGCCAGCTGGCGTCACCTGTAGTGTAGTCGAGGTATCAGTCCGCCAACAAATAGAAGAGCATACTAACCAGAAGTCTATTCTGTGTTACTCTATGACTGTGAAACATGACCTAAGAAAACAGAAAACGTTAGCAGACTAAGATTTGGATCATAGGTGTATTCGAAGCATTGCTCAGATGTTATGGAACTACTTAAAAAAATACTCACTGAGATAAGCGCAGAGCACCAGTCGGAGATAGATAATCGGTTGATAGGGTTGTGAATCTTCATAGACTGAGGTAGTTGAGACATATGGTACGTATGTGCAGGTACCACCTTCCTCGGCACAAGATTTTCACGGTGTAAGGTGTAGGTTGTAAGAAAGCTATGGGTGGTCAAACCAAAAGGTGTCATAAGTCCATCAAGTGGTTGACAGTTTTTTAATCATAATGATAAAGGGAGACTAAGGCAGGTTGATGCGATAACTACGGTCAGTAGTTGGAAATATTGGCTGACATGGAATGGAACCGGTCTAGATCCTGAACTACAGTATACTATCATATACACCTCATTCCCTCCTGTTGAACCACATTCTCAACGTTTAGTCTATTCATACTGTTGCTACAATATTATGATTTTCTTCGACATTCACTTTGTTAAATTCATCTTGACGAGTTAATGTGTTATAGGAACTCAGATTAACACATATTTATGCTAGGTTTTAAGTTGATTACAACTGACTGATGATTGTCTACCTATCATCGTGATTCACATACATGTAATGTTGAATCAAATAGCTAACTACATGTGAAACGATTTATTCTATCAATCAATCAATCTACAATAAACCCTTAAGAAAACCGATTAACTCTAAACGAGAAAATATAACATAAAATAATTGATTACCTTCATGTAATTTCTTAACTTCATTTGCTCGATTACCTTCTAAATTGTCACTAACTGTCGCTAATAAAAGATCAGATAGAGATGAATGTTTAGTCTGTTGAGATGTATTGAGTTCCATCCATGAATCTTTTGTCTTTGTTCTATTCGTTGAATACCTCATTTTATCCATTGAATCACAAGTAAGTAAATCTTTTAATGGATGATCTTTGGAATTTTTCAAAAATAAATCGACATCAGAAGTATCAGAATCATGTTCAATAAGCCGTTCCAAATTACTACTACTCTGATTAAAAGATGCATACGTTCCTAAACTATTGGAACTTCTGGTTGAATCCGTATCAGATTGATAGTGTTCTTCACAAAAATGCAATAAATACCAATCCATCTAGAAAATTTGTTTGTTTTGTTTTGGAAAATTAACATTTTAAAAAACGATGTATAAAATTTGATAACAGAAGCAAAAATAACAATCTAACCAATATAATTTAAAAATTACCTACTCTATAACATTATATTCTTTTCAATAAATCCTGCGCTTCTACAATTAGGGGTAAAGCACAAGCAAAACGTTGATACTAAAGTTGCGCAGAGCAATCGAAAGAACTTTTAAACCAGGTAAACGACAAAGTTTTCTACACTTCTGAAGGTCACTCGGAGATTGAATGATAAATCACCTAGACAAGTTACTTCTTTCTGTATCTATTAATTCAACTGCGCTTGTGGAGCAAGTTATATAGGCATTTGTGATTCCACGTTCTCGAACACCTCTCAGAGTGGTTAAGTAAACGTAAACTGTTAACAGCTCGATTTCAGCTCATCTAGTACAAACGGGTCATACAGTCAACATGGAATAATCATTTGCAATAATATATCGTGTTAGCAGCAATCTGTCTACATCCGTCAGACTGAGAATCCTTCAGACAGCTAGAAAAATAGCTATTCGGATCAAAAAGTCAAAGCTATGTGTCCAGAAGAAATATGCTCAACCACCTACTTCTGGACTAATGAGTTAATAATCATTCTTTTAATATGGTGATGGAATTTCATTAATGTTCATTTTCATAGCTTAAACTTATCTTATTCGTGCATCCTATTATTATTATTATTATTATTATTATTATTATTATTATTATATAACCTGCCAACGTTTTGAGGAAATTTATTCAGCATCCAATCCTATTTACTTATTCCTACCTTATTCGCATTATTCTACATATTACGTAATTTCTGACTTCTAATTATATTATTCTCTCTCATACCATGTTAACCATATTTATTCTGATCACTTATCTATCGATTTCATTTAACGTATAAAGACTTATACAAGTTAACACTTCATATTAGTTGCCCAAACATTAACGATTTGATTTTACATGACAAAACAATCCTTGATTCACATGTTATAATTTTAAATGATGTACACACTGCCTTAAACCTGGCCAATTTTGTGGATGATTATTTTGGATAATAAGCCTGAGGAGAATTTATCGAAAAGAATATTGTTCGTTCATATTAATTGTGTTTTACTATATATGCTTTGGTTATTTTCGATCAAAACCAATCCATAAGAAATATAATTTATTGACTTTTATATTCTTCATGTTTAATTTCTTACTATTATTCCATATTCCAATTAGTACATCGACTCTTTTAATTTTCACCATAAATGATCAAGGTTACTAACAATAATACGAAAGTGAAAGGGTACTTTACTCGACAACTTAAAGTTCATCTGAATGATGAGTGGTTAAAATATAGACATAAGGACTAATGTATTAATGTTCTTAGAAGTCCTGTAAAATAATAATACAAAATGTGATGTACAATGTAAACAGAAGACATGTAAAAAGGGAAATATGAATAAAAATCAGTTAATGTTGATTATGTCAACTTCATTAGCCACAAGAATCACACAAACAAAGTATGAAATTGTAAGATAAATCGAAAAGATGCTTCGTTACATAACTTTCTCAGTATTTGTTAAGAAGACAGCTAAATTACCTTAATCAACCTCTGGATAGATAATAATTCCATTATGAAATAAAAATATAAACAGAGATCATGAATAGCAAAAACGTGACCAAGAGAGAATGGAGCAAATACATGCTCTTTGGAATCATGATAAACGTAATTTCCCAGACTGATCACGTGTTTATATACATGTTTTAGATTTATCATCTGACATACTGAAAAAAAAACTTACACCTTTCTGAATACTGGCCTCAAGAAGAGCTGAAACAATTTCCTCTCGCATAAGCAGTAAACCGTTATATTTCTCCAAACAGTCATCAGGAGAATGTAATTCATGTAACAGACAGTTAGGAAGTAAAAGACTTTCACCGAAACCTAAACTTTTTGAGTTGGAGTCAAAAACTTTGGATGCAGGTATCTGTCTAAAAATTTTAATTGATAGAAAATACGAAAAAGCAAAGCATAAATAATATTAAAAATCATCTTTAAATACTTAAGTTCTGTTCTCTGTATTCCAGTTGCTTAAATATTTAACATATGAGTTTTACGACCGAGTGACCAACCGTCCGTTTCTTATACAGACAAATGCGCCACACGCATTTGGCGCATATATATTGGCGCTCTCTTGTACCAATATTTATATGTTAAAATAAATAAATAAATAAATACAGACAAATGAAAAACAAATAACAGAATATTGTGATCAATAATAGAGTCAATCCAAATCACTGGAATATATATATATATATATATCGTGACCATGTATCTTCATTTCGAATACCTATTTAATTGTATGATTCGAAACGATTTGTGAAACCAGTGTTTCCTTGGGAGCATGTAATGAACTCTGTTCATCTTTAAATGACTTTTATTTGGACTTTGAAGGTAGCGAATAGATCTACGTAATTCATTTGTATTGGTTATTTGAATATCCCCATTGGTGTTTAGGACTACAATTGATCAGTCTTGTCTTGCATATGTACATCCTGTGCAGATTGTTTCGATATTGCCATTAACTTACTAGCATTATAAGGAGGGCTGGATGGTGAATAGCAGAGAAATTCAGGATGCACATTTCTTCCTATTCGGAACCTATCAGCAGGATGTGCCTAAGTAATTTTTTCATGGTAATCCACTGACTTATCATACCTATTTCGTTTCTACACGGATCTAATATAGAAATTCATTTATCTGATCGCAACTACTTAAGATATCTATAAATGAAATAAACAGTGACCACCTGACCTTTTGGACTTTCTGACAGAACAGATAAACAGGATGTGTAACCAAACAATTTTATCATCTAGAAACTTAGTTGTCTAAATTACAAAGAATAAGTCTAAAGTGACTATTTTTCTAGACAGAATTTTATCATGCCATATTTTCTAATTGAAAAATAACCAGTGGTTATCAATCTTTTAATTTAACATCTTAAAGTCGATGGATATAACCATTGAGATCCATCATAACAGAATCACATGTGATTTTCAAAAAATTATACAAGTATATTGACTTCAATTCAAAGACAAATCTAAATTCATTACCGGAAAGCAACCATAAGAAACTGAGTAGTCGCCAACCCCTATATATACAACAGGTACCATACTTTCCGTATAGAACTTACTAAACAGTGAAATTACCTACATAAATTAGAAGTAACAATAGAGATAATTCGTTAGTATAAAAAGGCAGTGAGTAGTGGACGTCAACTTACTGATTAATACCAAAAGCTGGTTGATTTTCATTATTATTATTATTATCCGATGGTGTAAATAAATCAGGTTTATAATCAGCTCTAGACGGAAATATAGCACGTTGTCGAAAGTCACCAGATGATAATTCATGAAACAAAATTCGTCCACTTTCGTTTTGTCCGAAAAATGAACATTGGCCATAGCATCCACAATTGGGTATTATATCTGGAGCAATATAACCGGGTATGCCCTTTCTAATCAAAAATCTGTTTTCTGTAGTAGAAAATGCATTCGATGATTTTGTGGTATGACGTGAACTTAAACTGGAATTACGAAGTGTCCCACTGATAACATCATTATTATCTGACCAAAGGAATGATAAACGTTTAGTTGTTAAATCATGACGTTTAAGAAAATCCAATTGCCAATTGAGATGATTACGTTTTTCTGGTGTCCTGGAAAGATTAATGTGAACTGGACCAAGAGAAAATGAGCCAGCTTCAAACCATAAAACCGAATTTTCCACTTGTTTAGTGCTTTTAGCTTGATTGTCTAAATTAAGTTGGTTTTTGATTTCAGGAGCTAAGGAGGGAAATAAAGGAAGAAACTATATCTTTTAATTCACACTAAGGAATGGTATACTTACTTGCTTACTCCTGTAAACCCTCGTTGAGGATCATTGGCTGCCCATCAATATTCAAATTGTTTTTCTCAAGTCAGTTTTTTCAAAAAGGTTGTTTTATACGGGATGGGATCAACAACCCCATCCACAACACTCTGCCTTTACCTGGGCTTGGGACCTGCAGTAACTTTAGAATGGCTATAGGCGGAGTAGTGTGGTTAGTCATTAATTAATGAGAGAATTTATCGATGTTTTGGTCAATAAATAAAGCACAATATTGATGCACAGTGATCTTATTTTGTTAAGAATCGAAAACCAAAGTTATCAGTTCTATATATAAGAATAAAGATTGGTATTATTACTACTATTATTATTGTTATTATTTTCAGGTCAGAAAAACAAGCTCTATCAAAGTGATCCATACGATACTCTGTGGGACTGATAAGCCAAAAACACCGGGGATTTAAATTATCTGATTTACAGTCATGTATCAGAATATAATAACTACAAACGAAGTAATCAATTTATCATCACAGCCATATCGGAAAACATACACTGATTTACCACGAAACCTAGATTAGTAAACATGTTGTACAGGAAAGGTAAGAATAAGTATATTAATAATAATCAAAGTCTGATGCTTATGAGTTTGACCAGAAAAAAAGATGGATATGAGCTAGAAGGCAAGTAGTTTTATATCACCAGCAGTGACCAATGGATCTGGTGTTTTGAGTTGATTCGTATTGACAAAAGGATCAATCTCATCACGTCACTAAAATCTGTTGATCAGCATGACGTAAGTGTTTATACATCTAATGTATAGGATGTCAACATCATGAACTGAAAATTAGCCACCCTAGCAGAACAAATTCTATATAGAAATAAGAAATGTAAACTAATTCAAATAGTCTTATGATGCCATTTTCATTTTAAAGGAGTATAACAATTAGCAAATAAATTAACTACAATCAGTCACAATGACTTGCTTACCCATCGGTGCAACTAATTGTATTAATCTAATGTCAGGAATTAATACAAACATCCCATCACAATGGGTAGCACCATGCATATTACAATGAACCAAACGAATCGGATCACATTGGATGCTTAGACAGTTTCGGCTCTCTACAATGCTCAAATCAATACCGTCAATAGTGAGACGTAACATTCGATATTTCAGTTGAATATCACTAGGGCATAAAGTGTTAGAGCAAATTTTATGCCAAAACGGACATAGTTGCTAAAAATGAAGTATAGAAATTCGAAATAAATACATTAGAATAAGCATAGATAACGTTAATAACAATATACTTAATAATAAACAATCTCAGCATTCAGCATATATGTGTTATATTAAACAGAGATCACTCTATAAATCAAACAATAATAATGCACATACATCATTTTTACGTCTTTTATACACAAACTTAAGAATCGAACTAAATAAATAATAAAATTACATAAGATAACTGTCATAATATACTTCTTTAATTACAGTTAACAAAACTGTAAGCAAAGGAACAAAACTCCGGTTTAACAAACCTTAGTTTTCAGAACGAATAAGTACGGTAATTTGAAATAAAAGTTGGTGTCCTATCACTAGATATTTAATATTCATAAGCGAAAGATCTAGTATGGGAGATTATCAATAAAGATATTTCATTTCAGTTTACATTAGGGTCATTTTAAATAAATACATGTTAAATTGATTGTGTGCTTTTAATAGTTTTAAAGTTCTGATCTTTTTTAAAGCCCTAACAAACTGTTAGGCGGAATTCACTCGCACATACTTGCTGAAATAAAGGAACTATTTTAGAAACTAGCAAAAATAATAATCATAAATAATAAGAATTTTAACAGCATAATTTTGTTTACCTGGGGACGACCATGTTGACAAAGTTCGAATGCTCTTGACGAGATTAACTGATTTTCTGAATCGACTGCGGAAAAAATGAATTCTTTCAAACATTGTACTAAGCATGATAATTTAGAAGCGGATAATTGGCCGGTAAGTTGACCAACCGTCAGTTCTAATAACCAAGCGTATTCCAATGATTCTGCACGAAGGGGTAAATTAACATGACTAAACATTCCTTGACCACGTAATTGTAAACCGACAAGTTGAATACGACTTGAAGATACATTTGAGTTCGATTTTGATCGAAAGTCCTGAGAAATATTGAAAAAAATACATCTTCCAATATTTTGACAAACATGGCATATTTATTGTTAGGTGATTTTAGATATTGTTTACTTGAACAATATGAGCTGATAAAACACAACACTATATACTTGGTAAACCGCTGAATCCACAAAAATGAAGACCTTTCGAGTGATTACGCTTTGGAGACTTCACTGGTATGAATTACAAATAGATACGATTATAAGCAAACAATTTCATTATTGGTAATGAATAAAGAATGCTCAATCATCAAAACAACGGATACTGTGACTTAACAGAATTTAAAGCATTTAACTTAAAATTATAGGTAGCAGGTTTGAAACTTGGTTTACATATATGGATTTGAACTGCTAGACAGTATCACAACGTTTCAAAACAAACATTATAGCACAAAGCTGAGTACATAATCTTGCACTTGACAAGTGTATGACATTAATATTAATCAGGAAGATTGAAATCCAAGCAATAAAAATATACTGGCTTTTAATTTACCATATTTTGATCATAGAAGCATACTAAAATTGGTGAAAAAAGCAATTGAAGCTTTGTCTCATGCCAACGTTTGTCCATTTCAAATCCAATACAATCTAGAAAAGCTGTTGGACAAGGCGATTCATCAGATGAACCATGCTGAAAATAACATCAAAAAATAAAAAACAAAACTTATGTTAGCTTGTAGTATATCAATAAGCAAGGAACTGATAATTATACTGTGTAAACATCTTAGAAACGATTAGATAATTCTCAATAAAGCGAAGTGATTAAAAGGTTGCACACCAACCCCTGTGAAAACTGTAGAAAGGAAGGCTGGCCTATCTAAAACATTCAGTAAAGACAGAAGAAATTGAGGTTTTTTGTTTTATATGATACGATATAACTTTTTCTGTCAGTCTTTCAACTAACCCAATGAAAATCAGCATATGTTTACGCTTTACATAGTAAAGAATTTATTAGATTTTCCTTAACCGTTGACTCAAGACAAAAATAAGTGCAACAAAAAGCCAAACATTCTAGCAAGATGAAAATATACACCTACCATGGGCAGATGAACTTGAATATTATGAAATTCCAGTGATACTCGTACAGATAAGGGACGAAAATCCCTTGGATCAATGATGCGTTTCTCTGGAAGCTTATCGATTTTGCTTAGATCAGTATGACCAGCCCCGGAATTATGATTAGTTTGAGATTTCAATCGAATTAAATCATCATCAGTGAGGGAAAAGCTTTCGTCCGGTCGAAGAGGTTCACGATCAAAACTTACAGGTGTCTGATAAATTCCAAAGTAATTTTCCTGAACATTAGAAGTGTTCAAAACCAAAAAAAAGCAAAAATGTAAATACCTAATATTAAACTAGGTGAACAAATAAAAATAGACCAATTTGTTCAAAAAGTACATTAATTTTCTAAACAAAGAAATACTAAAGTTCCACTGAATAGTATTTATCGTCAAAAGATAACGGACAGAAAGTGAAATATTAAGTAGCTACGTTAAAAAAAATTTTCAATGAAGTTACCGTTTGAAACAGTTAAAAATATACTCATATCATTCACTAACTTTTATATGAATAAAATGTCGTAGTACTGCACCGTAGAAAAGTAGTTGTGCAGAAGGAACATGCAAATGTATGTCAACTGTATCTGGTTCAAAACATGCAAAGATGTCACATTTACTCTGTAGTATATCATTTTCAGTAGGACCTTGTGTATGGCTACCTTCCGGTCGGAGTTTACTAAGTGCTATTTCCTCCAAGTCTGACTAGAAATAAATAAATAGATAAAAACAGCATCCATAATAGTGTTACAAATTATGAAACAATTTTCGTCATAAATCACTGAATTTTGTGAGGATTGTAAAGTTTTCACAGTTTAAATCACGAAGTGATCTTTGAAAATTCGGAAGCCCTGGACGGCCGTTACGTCTTAGTATGGAACTAATCGGCAGTGAGCATACACGACCCCACACATAGGAATCAAAACCAGAACCATCGGTTGCCAGTGCTTCGAAGTTTTCAATTGTAGTATAGCTAAGAACTGTTCGCGATTTAAACTGAGAACAAATATTAACACCGAAAACTCAATAAAGTAGCACAACAATGATAAATTACTTTTCCGTATAGCAGTAGAATGTGATTTTGAAAACAATCATTATATCAACTAAATAGGACGTTATGAATTTGCTACAGTGCATCCACACACAAAGATATATATACAGTCGCTCACACTCACAGACACTTTTGTCCTGATCTTGTATAATTGTTATTTTCTATGGTATGATGAAGTCTGATTCGCTTGTATACAAACTGCATTTGTCTGAAACACGTGATTCATACAGTGGAAGCTAAGATGCTGTTCTGGACTCAATGGGAAGGGAAAGACAGAAGAACCAATAAGGGCTCAGAGTTGCCTCAAGGCTGCTCATGCTGGTTAACACGCTTTTGTTCTGATAAAGGGCCAAAGTCGTATAACTCGGTGTTCTGCTTGGCAGTTCAGTCACGTGATATGACAGACCATGAGAACATAACAGTTTAATTTAATATAAATAAACTGAGGGATAATAACACAGTACTTCATAAAGCTTAATACATGAAAAAAGGCTTACTTGACTCGTTGCTTCTACATTCTGACAATTCAAAGCAGTTGTACGTTTGAATGCACTAGGCTTACGACCACTTTGATATGATAATTTAGCTGAAGATACTACTGGTCTGTATTCCGAAGGAACAAAACGCCAATATTCAGATACCCACGGTGATGGATGATAAATGTAGGCTATTCTAAGACGTAAACGAGGTGTCCAGCCGCAGTCAAACCATTGGCAATTAATTCTAGAATAGTAAGATCGAGAAAAAAAGTAAAAGAAAAATTTGATATTATTGAAGAAACAAAAAAATAAATTAAAGTACATCACTGCCTAAACTGCATTAAATCTTTTTTATTTGAACACTGACACTTGTAAAGTAAATACTTATCATGTTGTTAAATTAATTTTAAGCTTAAATTGTAAATTTTCATTGTAATTTTATAGTACAAATTAACTTATGAACATTTAATAAAAATCATGTATAACAGAATTAAGTATGGAGATGATAAAATCATTTTGATCCAATTCATTCTATTATACTAAACTGATTGAATTAAGGATAATAACATAGTGAAAATTAAGATAATTATAAACATTTAATTATTTCGATGTTTCAATATTTCTGATCAATTGAATCTACGAGTTTGGCTTGAAATAAATCTATGTAAACCATCTAACTGATGTTGTTTAAAAACTATCTTTAAATAATTAAAAAAGTTTAAAGTATGTAATTTTCTAATAGATTAAATGATAATTAAAATATAACTTATGAATTTACTTTGTGAAAAATTCTCAAAATATAAGAACATTAATGTCAAGTGATTAGGTTCACACCATATTTTATTATTTTAAACATAATTGTAAAGTCTCCCAAATACTCTCGCATGACCACGCGTATACAGCCACTGTCAAAGAAGTTCTACTCACTACCTTTCCTCGGTATTACTGTTGTTTACGAAATTGAAAGGACGAAAAGCAAATGTCCGGCGCTTCAACCAAGTTGATGGATATGGAGGATCCACCTAGAGGAGTTGGAAAACCCTGATTCCAAATCAGTGATGCACATGGTCTCCAGGATCCTGATGGAAAAAATGGCGTATGAACCTATTGTTGGTCACCGGCTACTATGGGACTACATCTTTTTACATTGCTCCACTGCCTTGTGGATTAGACCTCTAGGTCAAAGGTTCGGAGAGTGGTTACTCACCCATTCCTGTTTAGACATCCGTACAGTATCCCAGTCCTCAAACAAATCGAATGACGAAGTGTGGCGCATATATATTCGGTGCCTCCTTGCACCAATGTTTGTGTGTTTAAATAAATAAATGGAATTGTAAGAGCTTTAGCGAACAGTTCAGACAAATGATTAAAGTAACGCTGATTATATTTCTTATTTCAAATATCATAGATTAATTATAGTAAAATCAAAATAGTTTACCATGTGCACACATGTTTAATTTTTTAATCGGTTATTTTTAGTAATTGTTACGTCTTAAACAATAAGACATATGTAACACAAGATTCAATGCAAAAGCGAGGTAGTAACACAAACTGTATCAGCATGTGTATATTTTATTGCTAAAAAAATATTTCCTGTATTGTATACGAATAAAATAGATGTGTTATTTATTTTATGGTTTAGAAATAGACAGATTGTAATTCATTTTAGTTTGAGTTAAATAAAAGAGATTTCTCCGAAAAAATATTGAAAAATTGGATACACATGATTAATCTCACGTGAACAATTCTATTTATTAAGCAGAATCAGAGTAAGAACAAAGATTCGAACAGAATAACATGAACTCATTTCCATTTTTTGCTTAATTCTTGTCAGCTGACGTCTATATGTCTATATTCTTGAAAAGTTGAAAATTACAAAATGGGTTGGAAACAACATAATTTAATTTGGTTGAAATTTATTGTAAACACACATCAACATAGTATGGCGAAAGGATAAAGTAATGTGAGATTAAATAAAAATTACTGATAGGTCCTGGGTTCAAATCCCGCGAGGCGGGGTCGTGAATGCGCACTGCTGAGGAGTCCCACAATAGGACGAAACGGCCGTCCAGTGCTTACAGGTTTCCCATGCTGATTTAGCTTCAATTAACTCATGACCTCAACTATTGAAATTACTACAATCTCCACAAAAACCCTTCTAATACAAATATCTATGATATATGAAGAAACATTCCACAACATTATTACTGAGAAAGGAAATCAAAGGTTTAGAGATAAATACTTACGTAATGAGTAAAGCCTAGTTAGTTCGAGTTCAAAATTATTAAACTAGAAGAAAGTCAAGTAAATGATGTATCAGTCAATCAGTTGAAAAGAGTAAAATAATAGAACGGATTACAGTTTACATTACCAAGGTAGAGAAAGGCTAACAATTTTTTTGAGTTTATAAATCAGGTTTCTAAAGTGCGGTAACAAAAGCTTCAGTGAAATTCAGAAGACTGGGGCTTAGATGTTTACTTATTAGTTTGAAAATGTTAAGGTATTCAGCTGATAACCTGTATTTCGTTCACTTTCTCTTGATCGAAGGTTTGTAGCAGCATGTTATAAATATCGGAGATAAGTTTCTTTCAGTTCAATCAAAGTAGCCGCCTCTACAGGTCAGTAAGTATGTATTTCCAACCGACTTTGTAGTTTTAACTTTTTAATATTACAGGTTGTAAGCAGCTGACCAGAAACTAACAAAATATAATGAATTTATTGTATTCGGCTAAAATTTTCGTTATCGCACACGATTAATTAGAAAGATATGTTGGACACTAGATTGGTAAAACTAATTGTTGAATGAAAAAGTGAAAAACATCAAAATAATTAGTTAGATATTTCTCTTGTTATTTATTTATGATATTGGAAGAATCACGATGAAATAATCGTTAGTAAACGAGTTGATTTAAAAGAGGAATGATGGAGATATTTCTACATGTCACATAATATGGACGTTATATTATAACAAATTATGATGAAATACAACACCTCAAATCAGTGGCTGAGTACTTGAAGCGAAAGGTACTTGGTTCAAATCCTGGAGTGAACATCAACACTGGGATAAAGGTATATTTAGCTGATGAGTCCCAAATAATACGATAAGCGCGTCCTGAATTCCAATGCCACCCATTATCCATCTCTGCTTAATATTAAGAACGGTTATTTTGTGCACTACAATCTTCAAAATTAACAACATCAGAAGAAAATTATCTGGAAATAAAAAACTAATCTTAATAATATTATCTTAAATAAACAAAAGACATATTACGTTTTAGAAACTTTCTCATGAAATGTCATTTCTTGAATACTAGAATGAAATGGTGAAGATTTTTGAATTTGACCACGACCATTAACAAATTTCATACGATTATGAACTTCTTGTATTACATAATACAGAGTACTAGACTCTGGTACAGATAATCGAAGTGACACTGAAGAACACTGTAAAAAAATTATATAAAATAGAAGATATATGAATTTAAGACTACTTATAAAATTATGAGGAATGTCTAAAAAACATAATAGAATAACTAAAACGCGTCTAGCGGTTGACATTGAAGCAAATAGACTTCAAAATAACACTAGTTGTCAAATAAAACTTTCAAATATGTGTTACATAAATGTAAGTTAGATTGAAGAACATAATATTTCTACACTAATACGAATCATTTAAACAAGTACGCATCTACATGATGAAATAAGAATATTATTTCTTATGTTACTTTCATTTTATCGCGTTCTTCAGTTAGATCAAGTTATTTTAATAGTTAAAAGATTGAATGAATTCAGAATAGATCAGTAAAATACAAATAGAAAATACTTTGTAATTTAACTAATTAATTAAACGTTTGTGTACTATTTTTTAAATATTATTTATTACTTAGAAAGTGAAAATCTAACCCGTTTAGCCAAGATGAGTTGATTACAATATGTTGCGACAGCACCACTAATTAAACGAAAAGAGTTCTGAAACCAATCACTTGTACCCTTACAGGTTAGGTTCTTTTCGTAAACTTGTCAATAAGTAGTTGAAACAATACCATAAAACGCGTGTATGATACTAACCATAACAGAAGTATAAGGAATTCAAACTATGATTTGGAATGATTTGTATACAGCGATTATACAACACTCAGAAAAAGTTTAGATCTTAGCATACAAGTAGTAACTAGTTTCAGTATCTGTAAAACTTCAGCTACAAAAAACTTCACCATTGATTTGTATTATATTGTCTAACGGCACAGACCATTCAGCCGGACATTATATCTAACAAAAGTTCACAAAATAATTCATTGATAATACGGTACAATATATTATTCACTTTAATCTGAAAACAAATTGATTAGCTATTTTTTATTTGCCATAATACAGAAACATTCAGTAAACACTTTGCAATTACCTCACTTTTTATC
This sequence comes from Schistosoma margrebowiei, assembly GCA_944470205.2. Classification (NCBI taxonomy): domain Eukaryota; kingdom Metazoa; phylum Platyhelminthes; class Trematoda; order Strigeidida; family Schistosomatidae; genus Schistosoma; species Schistosoma margrebowiei. The sequence goes on along the minus strand of OX104028.1, from coordinate 68,093,058 downwards.
ATTAACAAAGATTTAATGTTAATTAAACAAACACGCATTAATAATAACTTACTTCAATATTGTAATTGATTGGTACTGTAGTTGGTAAAAAGTCTATGAATGGTAGATCAAAAGTAACCATAAGCTTTTTTGCATGAAATCCAAGATAAGCTATAATTAAAAGTATGATTAATCAATCAAATAAAAAAATTGTATGACAAAATACCATTTTCACCATATTTTGATATCCAATTGTAATCATTGGCTAATAAAATAAAATCTAGATTGTTTGATTTAATGTGAAACTTATAAGTGCACGGGATAAAACTAAGTAAATCCGGATGAGAACCACGACACCAATCATCTATAAGACCTGTTAAATATTAAAATACATCAAAGCACAATATCAATAATTAATTTGTCAACAAATGAATTTATTTCAACATGGAAAACCTTTATTGTACAACATAGAAATAATGTACACATTGATTAACAGTCGATTTAGTTACATTGTTGATAATCGCACGAATAAAATTCATGTATGCAAATATCAATTTAATAATTTATATTTTGACATCTGAACCTGAAAGTTGAAGTTCAAAAACATGCTAATTTACAGGGTTGATTTACAGGGTTATTTTACCATTTGTCTTGATCAAATTAACTTTTTACAGTGAAATACATAAACAATGGTGAACTTAACTGTAAATCCTTTACTTTAAAAGATTATAAACATCTTGTGATAATGTATAAAGATTGATCAACTTCCACCTACTTATTATCTGCCACCTAATTTATTGAGTAAATTATCTTTTTTATTACAATAATTCACATATATATGAGGTTTCGCATATGAATACTACCCATAGTTTTAAATGACATTATAAATATGTGGTCAGAACAATGTTTGTTTAATACTCGATAAGATGAATTGAAAACGTGTTCAATAAAGTAGATTAGTGTGAGAAAATAGCAAATTAACCAAGTTTAGGGATCTAATCAATCATATGATACAATTATGTTTAAAAGTGAATACATGAATAAGTAGAATATTAGTTTATTTTACTGAAATAAGCCTCTGGTTATAACGTGCTAAAATAATGCTGAAATTCCAACTGAGCTACAAGTCTTCTCCATAACCTAGTATTTCTACAAATCGGTTATTTTTACTACTAATTAGAACATACTGTACGTACCGTATTTAGTGATAACCACAGACGAAAGTTAAACTCAACATTGTAAATACGGAATAAGAAGTTATACCAACAATTATCGAATTTACTAGGAATGTATTGACGATCCAATTCAATTATGAACTAAGCGTACAGTAATTCAACACAAACAATCTAAGTGTTCTACTTTCCTGGTTTGTAAGAAATTCTAGAAGAAAAACGTATTACATGGGAATTCTCAATCCCAGAGAATAGTTGTATACCTTAATTCCATTGTTGATTTTTATTAATTATCACCAACTAGTGATGAAAATAACTTCACATTTTGCTAGAAATGTATAATCTATAAAGTTAGAAGAAATACATCTAAAAAGAGGCTTCATAAAACAGGACATCCTTTGGAAAGGTAAAAAGCATTATAATCAAAAATGGATGGTAGCTAGTAGTGAAATTCAGGAGGCGCGTTTCATCCTGTTTAGGACTCGTCAACTGGATATACTTGCACTCCACAGTTGATGTTCACTCCGTGACTAGAAAACAGTACCGTTCGCATCAAACGAAATAAAGTTATCCATTTAACTACTGAGTCAAGACATCCACTAGCTTGTGCGATGGGGTGAAGTTTAATTCATTTGGATCTTACCACTGATGCTTAGGACTGAAATAGGGTTCGAGTCCTGGAGTTAACATCAACTCTGGGATGCAGACACATTCAGCTAACGAGTCCCAGATAAGAAGAAACGCGCATCCTGTATTCCCCTGCTAGCCACCGTCCATTTCTGTTTATAATACTTGTGAGTTAGAGCAATATTTAGACAATCCGCACAGGATGCGCATATGTCCAAAGAGACTGACCAATTGTAATCTTAAAAATTAATGGAATGATTCAAATAACTAATATAAAGTAAAAAACATTAGTTTAGAAAAAACTCAACAACTACTAAAAATAATGGGACTAATAACTTCATGATCAGAGCATTTGGATTTTCAACTACCGGATTACAGGTCCAAACCCTATTCAGTTTGCTTCAAGTGGTATTACCAACTTCTACATTAAGTGTGGTTTATGGCTAGATGTACACGAACACTGACCTAGTGGTAACTGAGCTGCAAGAAAATTGAAATATTAACTAAAAATATCCAGAGATTTTCGTCCAGAATCAATAATTACCTTTAAAGTAATGTTTATAAGCAAACAATACAGTTAATTGTGTATCACGAGTGTCTAACCCAATATCCCATATGTGTTGCATATTCCATTCTCTCGGATAGTACATTTTTAGATCGAGGTTTACGTATTGATCGTTAGTTAATATATTACGCCATAAATGCTCAAGGATCAGACTGGACTTAATTAGGTTGACTTTCAGAGTAGTTACAAAACCATTCTGGTTGACTAACCATGGTATACTCAGTTTTATAATTGAATTCGGAGATCCTGACAGTCTCATAGACTAAAATGTAAAAAAAATGGAGGCAAAGTCAAACAAACAAAGAATTTACATTCCGAACTGAAGGCAGGAAATACTTAAATTTCTCCAGACAACTATAAATCTTGAATACATAAAATGTGAATAATCCAGACTCTAGGAGGGCATAAACACAAATGATTTAAGAAACATTCCCATATTAACTCACTTTGTAATTCATTTTGAAGAAACATGGGGTGGATCATCTTGACCATTACACGATAACGAAAGCAGTGTATGAAATATAGACTATACTCTAATAGTTTATTTAAGATCGGTAATAGGAGTATTACCGACAACGAATACAATTATGCCAATGCGACTGATTTTCGACCACGTCATATAGTGTCTTTTAACATAGATTACAAGTGCCGGATTAAACTATATTAAGAGGCTTACACTTGTCCATACGACTCAGTTCAATAGTCCATAACCTTATAAACTAATGTAATGTGGGACTACTTAGCTATATCTCAATGTACTTCTGTTAACCAGCACACTGTGTCAATAAAACTGGTTACAGGGCATATATAGTACACATTTTAAAAGACCTAATCTGTTAAGGAACACAACCCCAGTAACTGATTCTATCCAGTTGTGCAGTACGTGATATCTTAACCCAACACTCCACTTGATATGGCTTCCCAAATAAACGAAGTTTCCCATGAGCCCAACAACCCCTGTCCTACAGTTAGACGCAAACCGATCCATAAATATTATGCTTTTAATTGAAGAGGAACGTCTCCCAAACTTTCCTGCACTGTTGACCAGGATGTTCAAAAGATTCCTTATTATGTAAGGGTCCTCATAGTGGAGAATTATGTGATCCACATACCCTAAATCAGAGTAAATCTCCACGTAGAAGAACAAGTCTTTAAACATCAGACAAGAATACGTATATGGACTACTTCAAAAAGAAATGCTTTTTATATGTGTAATCATTATTTATCTAAGAACTGTTGAATCAAAAATAAAATTACATATATTAAAGCTAAGTAAATATTTAACAGAATAACAAAGCTTACTTCAACAACATCATCTCTCATGAAATAAAGATCAAGGTTGATATTAGTGGATGTTTTCAATTCAAAAACAAATTTCTTCGCAACTCTACGTTGTCCTACAGTAACTGGTTCACTGGGTTTAGTGACTTGATATGATGATGGAAAGAAAAATCGCCAGATGATATCTCTATTTGGCATAAAAACACAACAAAATTGATTGAATTCAAAAAAATTTAATAACATAAGTACTTTGACTACATTTTAGTCTCGATTCGAAATGAATTTAAAGCTGTAATAATAGTATGAAGCAGTGACTGGACAGTGAAAAGTATAGGCTTTATTAATTTTTCGGTCGCAGGTTGAAATTCCACATCTATTTTACTTTAAGTAACGCAGTAGTATCTACAACATTAGTATTAAAAATGTTATACAAAGTCAAGCATATAAATTTATACTTGATTAATTAGTCAAGCTGTATGTGCCTAGCATCAGTTACGAAATTTGTAGACCCAGAAACGTTTTTGAGGTTCAATGCTGACTAATATGGAGAATAAAGTTTATATGTAACGCGTATGGCAGCAATCAGGATTAATCAGTCTAAAATTACGATTTCATTGAAGTGATTGTGTTCTGCTGAACCGAAGAGAGGGTTAATTAACATACTAGTTGCTACTGTTAAGAATCCACTGAACAAACATGTATTCATTACTAAGATTTTATTTCTGGTGGATTTTAATGTTTGTACTTATTTAAAATTCCCAAGAGTTAGCTAACTAGCCTGTGAGTGTAGCAACTAGGTGAAAGGATTGAAAACTATCTCTAGTGGCCTAGATGTACCCCATATTTTGTTTGCTTTAAAATTCGGAAAGTTTATGACGCATAGTCTATCCAGATCTTTAGGATTATATTATTATTATTTATTATTTCAACACAGATATTGTTACAAAGAGGCACCAAATACATATGCGCCACACAAATCTCATTCGATATGTGTGAGGGCTGTGATACTGCCCGGATGCCCAAACCGAAGCAGGATTATAAGTTTAAAAGATACCGTAAAACTAGCTCTTAGCGAGTCCCACCAATGGACAATCCATAGAAGAAAAGGGAGAACGATTAAAACGGGCGAAAAACTGTATGTACATCCGACCGTTAAAATATCCATCGAAGAGTTTGAGTTAAATATTAGTAAGAATAAAAATAATAAGTGAGACTAAGCAAACTTTTGTAAACATCAAATGTGGTAATAAAAAGTTTTTCACGGGCCAACAACAAATCTAGCTGGTTTCTCATTTTAAATCAGAACGAATGATATTCGACAAGAATATGATTCGGGTGTCTTTCTGGAAACAAATGTTTCCAACATTAACCCTTCGAGTCATTTTTGACAACGACCATTTGATTGATTTGGCTTTAGAAAAACAATGAAAAAAGTATAAACAAATAACACTTACCTTTGACGATCAGCCCATGGACCATAATTAAGTTGGCATAGTCTATTAACAAGTACATGTAATTCCCACTTAGGCCAGGTATTTAGTGCAGTTACGTTATCTTCGGTTAATTCTAGTTTTTCGTATTCACATAATCCTAAACCAACGGATTAAATTTTATATATAAATCAAATGATAGTTGGATGAACTAGAAAAAGCTTAAAAGATTATAAATTCCTTATGTTCAGTAGTATGAAGTGAGTGGAATCTGTTGAAATATTTGTTCATATGAAAATAAGCCATTTTTGCCAAGAAAACAATCGATTATATACTAACTGTTACATAGATTATTTCACAAACATATCATTCTAGAAAGAAAACAATAGCTAACTACTCCAATGTATTGATTTAAGTCGTCAAACTTCATGATAATATAAACAGAAAGAGAAAGAGAACAAACAAATAAGATTTTAAGATGTTTAGGAATTAGAGGGAGACAGGAAGTACACATATGCCTTTTTGTAAATGGCTTATTACTCAATAGATTTTACTACTGATTTCCAACACGACTATTCATATGACTCAGTTCCACAGTCAGTGACTTTATGAACTGGTATTATTTCTTGAACTACCCTGAACTCTATTACAGCCTAATGATAAACTAATCACCAAAGGACACTGAGGTAAACCTGTAGTTGAATACGGATAAATATTACAGTATCATGCTTAATTATATTAAGGCTGAAGCTTGTCTTAAAACTAAGTTATGCCCCATTCTAAAAGCTTAAAATTAACACTAAATGCCATGTAACAACCATAGAGCTAATAATAACTGACCATAACTAGCCGATTGTTGGTTGTCTACCCGAAGCTCACTAGTACGAAACCAGTGCAGTCAGCTTCCGTATTACTATTGTTAACTTGAAGGTTGGGTGTAAAGAAAAACTTTATGATATGGTATACTAAAACTAATAAGGAAATTTGATGTAATAAAAACAAACTAAAAAACTGACTTTTGTGTCGTTTTTAAAGTTTTAATGATCCTTTCTAGATTCCGTTATCAATCGGATGATAAACATTCAAAGAATAACTCAGGGTCCTATAGGCTGGATTGATAGATAAACGCAGAATACTTAAATAACACAAATCGTGCCCCAAAGTATTAAAACTACCGCCTACCTGGTTCATCTTGTACATAGTCAATTGTACCTTCGCCAAAGTGAAAAACATGAAACGCTTTGTCCCAACTTTTAGGTGGGCTACAAGTTAAGATATAAAAGGAAGTAAATTAACTTTATAATTACTCCAATATAAAAATGAAGGATATATCACACTGTTTATCATATAGAATATTTTCCCTGAATAAATTGAGTCGATGAAGTGATTTTGGTGCTTGATAAATTTTATTGTCAGTGATTATCAGACACAAACCTAAACAAAACCACAGTCCATCAATATTAAGACATTTGTGTATGTGACCAATATGTTGATAGATACTGAACTATTCCATTTTAGACAAACATCTATACCATAAAATTATAAGCCCAAATAAGGAATTCAGTAAAAAAACAAAAGGATGCTAACATTTATTAGATTTCGATGATTTATAAATACCATTTTCGTTAAACCATTTTATTTTATGTTGGCCATGCAGTATTGATAATAATATTGTGGAATACTTTTCAGTCTAATTTAATAGATGGTAATTTTATAAGATGAATAATAAAAGTGACTCAACAAAGGATTTCTACTTGGGATTCGGTTACATTTTTATGAAAGCTAATGATACGACACGATTGTTCAGACCAAAGTATGTGACCTAGCAGTTGTATTTCGAGTGTTTTAACCACTTTGTTGAATCAAAATAAGCCTGTTTGGACTATACGATTATTACTATCTAAATACCTGGAGATTCTTTAAAAAATGTATGTATTTAGTCCCCAGTTAAATGGTGTTGAGAAACCAATTTAAAAAGATACGGACACGAAGTAGAGCACACTGATTATATTTACCTAGTTGTTATGTAAACTGATGTTAAAAAGTCACTACTTTTAAGTAAGATTTTTATAACTAATCCAACAACACACAAGAAAAACATTTGATATATATATTATTTTATTTATGAAAATAGTGAATATCATAGAGCTTACTCCTCAATAGCATGTTGGCCAGAATATTTAGACACAAGAACGAGAGAACCCATTAAATTGACAAAGTGTGATTTGACTTGATGTTGATATTTATCCAATTGTGATGGTGCATCTCCAATACTGTAGGACCCATACATTCGACTGCATGTAATAAGACATGCTCTAGGCAGCAAGTGATTACCGGCACATATGTTAGCCTATAACAGTTAATAAACGCAAAAATACACGATATTTGACCGATATTCAGACTACAGAAACATTAATCTATTTTACGCCACGTCACTACAGTTTGTAGTATGCAGATTATATAAATGTGAACTAGATAGGATGTAATATATGAAAACAAAAACAGAAACTAAATGCTTACCAACTCAAAGTCAAATTTAACGGCAGGTAATAATTTATGGGCATGCTTCCAGAACATGTCTAAAACTCCTGAATTCGAAGTAGAATCGCTAAAATGATGAAAATAAGTTGTTTACAGTTAAACAATGGTTACCTTTATGTGACAACTAAAAACTAACGAAATACGTAATCCTGAAAATTAAAAATGATAATAAACAAGCAGTGTATACTCTAACATTGTTTAGTGATGAAAAGATACATATGAAGCTTTTGCACTTACAAGATTTAAAAGCAGATCGACCCACCGACAGAATAATAAATGAAGGCAAAATACTGAGGTCAATCATCAAAAACCGTTTACTTAAAAATGTTGGTCTTATGTGGTGATATGCGCAGAACTAGCTTGTATTTATCGTAATAAAAGTAAGAAAGTGGGAATTAGAATTCACAAGTAAATCTACCTAGTTCAGTAATGAGGAAACTTTCATTATGTAACATGGACGTTTAAGCAACAAACCTAGAATCTTATTAACATTACGTTGTTTGGATAGTTTACAGAATCTTTGAAACTACAAAATAATATTAGCTTCAAAATTATTTTTATTTCTCCTGATCAAAAACGTTTTAGTAATTACCAACGTAGTTGGTATTGTAAAAATTAATACCTAAAATGTGAGGAAAATCACGATGACTTCTTTCGTTCATCTACCAGCAAAGCAAACAAACCGTCGCACAACTAAATAGAACTCAAGCTTAGAAGTTTAGCGTGCAATTGACTAAGCTATTCCAGTGCTGAAAAGAATCAATTTCCGACAAAGCTTTACATATATATATATATATATATATATATATATATATATATATATATATATATATATATATATATATATATATATATATATATATATATATATATATATATATACAATTAACTCAAAATCTATAAAACAAAAATATTTGTACCATGGTTCACGTTCGTTGGGAATATCTGCCTGATGACAACTACCCTTTTTGGAAGCGATCAGTTTAGAAGTTTCTTTAGTGATCCCCAATGCACCTGCTGAGCGATTTAACAATTCTGATGATTCATCCTGGTTCTGCCTAAAAACAGCTTGTAACATTTTGTAGACAGCGGTGCGATTAAACATATGGATATCAACTCCATAAAGATAAATGTGAAGACATCTCTTCTGGAGAGTATCTACAATAACAAAGGGAAATTCACAAAATCAACTAGATGATGAATGAAGTTAGAGTTATTAATACAAAGAATCCAACTGCATAATGAATTCTAGGCTGTACTACCCAACTTCGTGACATCTTGCGTCAGAGACAGTAATAGCATTAAGCTTACTTGGTGTCTAACGCGTTTAGTAACTACGTAAACGCCTTAATTATTATAACCCAGGGTACATATTAAATAAGCGACCAGATTAGTGTGCTAATGCAACTGTATATGTGTGACTAGGCCTATATTATGAATGAATAGAAATAATCACAACTGAGGGAAGTAATGTGAGCAGACAAAAGGTCCTTAACGTGTCCCGCATCACTTTGAACTTCCCTTGCACAGATGCAGTCATTTTTTCAGAGATAGAGAAATAATGACTCCATCGAAGTTATAATTTACATATTTCCGGGCCTTAAAGTATTTCAAGTCCGCGCTATCTGGTTACCTCCTGGAGCGCAACGACACAGAATATTGGAATAATATTGGAACATAATATTGGAATGTTAATTACTATTTACATTTGTATATTAGTACAAAATACACGGACTTACGAGTACAATTTAAAAAAGGTTACAAACTATGAAATCTCTCGGAAAAGTCATCTTATTGGTCATATTAAATACGAATTTAAACTGGCTCACCCTTTTTTCCTGGATAATATCTTGTCCAATAATTAAACACAACAATGACATAACAAATTCTCACAGAATAATCATCATTCACGTAAACAAAGTCTCTTAACATCAACTTCCCACCGAGGGCTGTAAAGGATATTGAGCCTAAGCGGATAAAAATGCGTGAATGTGTGGCCTACCGACATTGATGTAACAATCCTTGATGAATCTCCTGACTATAGTGGATACAATCAACCCAACAACTCTAGAATTATAAAATAGAGCATATATTGTCCAGGAAATGAAGGAAATCAGTGACAGCAAAGATAGATGAAAATCTCCTCGATCGATAGAGGCTGTTATTTGGGTATCCAGAGAGTGGTTGGACTTAAAAATAAAGTCTCTTTCAAAGATGTTCGACATCTCCAGTAACCTTGAGGGTCAAAAACCCGCCACACATTAGTACAATTAAATGACGAGCCATGTGTACACTCAAAAAACAAGTGACAAAAATAGTTTGAATAATTAAAAACGAAATAAAAGTTTCAACCTAACTGGCTCGAGTTAATATTTTTATAATGAATCACCTATACTAGAAATTCGGTATGAATTGCTACCTTTAGACCTTAACTTGTCTGCTTCTAGTTCTCATTCCAACAATATCTTAATATGAGGCTCGCTTTATTGTCGATTTTTATATATTGCTTGACGTGGTAGATTTAAGTGAATTTTGTGCGTCTTTTCGGTCATTGGCTCACCTTTCCTTTTGTTTTCCTCTTTACCGGCCCTATTCTTTCACGCTACTTCGCACACTCCCCTATTACATATTACTTTCTGGCCAAACTTATACTGCTACTCTTAAAGGTATTTAAGGCTTCTTTTCGAAGGAATCCTGATATTTTGCTCGGACAATCTTAGTAGTAAAGGGAATTCAGAAGTAGACTAGTCCTATGTAGTATCAGTTACATCTAACCTCAACTCTACTCTGATTTACCGGTCTTTCTTCTGAAAATTGTGATGGACTGGGTCGAAGTACGTAATCAAGAGAATTCTCACATGTGTTTAAGATGCTGTATGTTGACAAGCTGTCATCTCTAAAGCACTTATATTCTGGAGAGTAAGGATCCATCAGTTTAAGGTAAAAACACTTCGTTATCAAGCAGAAAATTGCACCTAACGAACATATAGCAATTCGGTGAATGGTCGCTAAATCCACTCCAAAGTTACTAGTACTGTGGTGTGTGCTACTTATGTCGACGTGAGTAGTATATAACGCTAGTCAGGAATAGAACGTCTGACAGAAGAATGCTGAGAAAGTTGAGGAGGTAAAACTAGGAGCAGAAGGCTATTGTGATGAAAATTTAGGAACAATGAAGCCTGAGACAACTAATGAAAACTTAGCAAATAAAGTATTGGAGTTTGATTTTTCCATTTTATCAAGTAACTGTATTTTTTTGCTAAACATAATTGGTTGTCCTCAACCGTGTTCTTCACATTGTTGTCTCAGAAGGCAGTTTTGTCACATTTAACACAAGACTTTAAGTCATGGTGTGCCAAGACACTTAATTCGTATTCAACTAGTGGCACTTCTGTAGTGCAATGATGCAAGCTGCATGTGTAGTTTGCATAATGTCAAAAGCAAACTGCACAAATATTTTATTTGTTTGAAAGTTCTATTAAGCGGTGATTTTTGATGCTGTTGTTGCTTCTTGATATTTTGTCTATACTCTGTTTATTAACCTACGTCAAAGATTCATGAAACCATAGTTTACTATTTCTCAGTCTCCTTGGACTAAACCTTTGTTTCGATATTCTGGTTTAGATTCTTTAGTACGACTTCATTTTGTCGTATGATCCCGAACGATTGACAGCAGGATCTTGAAAGATTGAATGCGGGATAAAAGTGTGGAGAGGTTTATCATTAATTCTCCTCAGCTGTTTACTCGAGTAGCAGCACAACAAGTTGCGGGAATATGGATTTCCATTTAAGCTGTAGAGTTTTAGGTATTCGTATTAGCTGATGATTGCCTTGCACTTGATTGTACCCTGAGTACGAACTCCAAATATAGCACTTCTTTTTGTGCTCATTTGGTTCTACCTTCCTTAAAATTGCACTATTCCGGGAATTCTTAGTTAGCAAGACAATTTGAATTATTCTAACATATTATTCTCAGGTACTTGAAATTCGTATTTATTAGCCGTTAGTCATCATACATTACGTTGTTTTGTACTTTTAAGTTTGTAGTAGGTGAGTCGCATAATGAGGTAATCTACAGCAAAAATAACCACTGTACGACTACCAACATCTGTGTTTGCCGTCACCATAATCAAGGAGGTGAACCATATATAATGCTTTTTACGGTTTATTTTCATGAAAACTCAATCTGTAATGTATTTTTGACTAGAAAAATGGTGATTTGACTTCGTTAACTTAGTATTGTTAAAAAATAACCATATTACGCTAGCTACATATTTACTTAGGTGGTGAGCACGAAATACGTCAAACTGCTTATAAATTGAAATAAAAACTATATTCCAATCACAAAGATTACGAAAAGTCACGTATGATGGTAAAAAGGCTGTTAATAGCTGATAAATAACGACACATAAAATCCACGACAATACGTTACACGTGCGCGAAAACCCGTAAACTAACACGCATAGTGTGCCTAAAGCTTCATAAAATGCGTTCAAACCTCGCTCCTATTTAGTCGTTGATTTCAACCTCGGTAATTACGCAGAAGGAAATGATGGATTAATATAATAGAAGAAAACTTGGTTTGTCAGACCGTTTTCTGCCTTCAGACTCAGTATTTGAAACTCTATTGTTATTGGATACTGTGCGATTCCCGAAACTGAATGTGAGTTCGATTTTTTATTCTCAGTGTTAACACATCATACTTGGTGAGAAATTCTATCCTAACATAGCATAACTTAATATTTATAAGTTAACTCCCAAGGTATGTTGTTCGCATAAGTCAGGATATGAAACGTTCTGAAACTAAACCATACTGAGGCTCACTAGTACATTCTGTATCCTGAGAAAATAAGAACTTCATTCTGGCCTAAACAGACTGATTATATAGATATCACTTAAACCACTCTATTAGTTCTGACTAAATACCTGTCAACTTGAGCTCATTTATAACATATTATCAACTTTTGAGTGATCAATACATATTACACTATCTTTACCGATACAATCGACTATGAATGTCAGTAGATATATAATCTACAATTCACTTTATCTGAAGCCAGGTTATTAATGTGATAAAGTTCGTGAACGACAGATAATCAGGTAGGTAGTTGTGAACAAGAGATTTTACAATCCTTAATGGAATACAAAGAAACAGCTGATCGGTTAGGTGGAATATTTAGCAGCCTCATTTTCAGGTTGGAATGTTGTGTGCCACCTTCGATTTATATGGTGCCTTTCCTTGGATTAGTGTGAGTGTAAAGGCAAACTAAGGGGTTTTACTTGAGAAAAGACTTTAAACTAATTAATGAAAATAGGGAGATGGAAAGATTCAACCCTATGAACATGTCGAACATATATTTGCCTGTCTTCGTATGGAAAATCGAGGTTGTGGTAGGTTTTTGGTTACACTATATGTGAAAGACGAAGGGAACGACGTCAACAGTTTAAACAGGAATATTTGTATTGATAAGTTTTTAACTCAAACAGGAAGTTGTCGAACAGCTCTTGACCCTCTAACGTAGAAAGCTCTAAGAAAGATTAAGCTAATCACACACTTCCGAGAGACAATGAATTATAAGACATTCATGGTGACATATCATCACTTTCACAGATGACACTAGAAGCCAGACCAAGTATTCAAGGAATCCATCTTTACTGGCTACTTACCAACAATTCTCTTGATCTAAAAGAAAACAAAAGGTTCACAGAATTCAAACTTTGCCTATAAAATGTCCAGACATTCATCCAGGATTGGGAAGTGCAATAAAGTTTAGAGAAAGATTTTAAAGAAATCACCACACAACACCGAAGATAACGAGGCTAGGTAAAAGTGAGTCCTTTTGCACCAATTACTGGGACGTTAACGACCACAACAGCACTTGAGTAGAACTCGCAATCAGTGTCCAAGAGAATATTGGCAGATCATGTTATTGGGGAATCGACGGCAGAATCGCTGCAAATAAAGTTATTAACAATATAACTGTCATCCCGTTTACCTAGATTGATGCTGTGGCGGTAGAGTAGAAACTCGATTTTAGAGAAAAATTACTTAATAAACCGGAAAGTTTCAAGAAACAGAAATGACATTGTTGCTAAACAGCCTGAGATTAGTTAACTTTCCGCGATCTGGTAGTGCAAACTTCGTGAGCATATAATGAAGAACAAAGCTAAACAAAACACCTGGACTTATCCAGGTACATTCTATAGTCTGAACAAGACAAATGAAATAGAAAAACTCATCCAACTAAATGAGCTGCACCTTGAGTCTAAGAAACTAAAAAACATACTGTTTGTGGTTGGAAACCAAACACTTAAAATAGGAAAGCGAATCAACTTATTACTGAATCTACGTTAAAAGAGCTCTACTAAACAACGTCACTTTAGTACCACATCCATGAATATATTCGTGCATAATTAGCATCCACGAAATGAAGCTGCCGAAGTGGAATCAAATAATTACCACGGCATATTTCTTTTAGGTAAAGTTATTGGAATGTTTGCTGACATAATCTCTGAACTCTTCATCCAGTTGAACATCACATTATACCATTTACCTATTATCTAGAAGTAGTTATCCTGATCAAACACATTGGGTAGAGTAACCTGAGCGATAGTCAACTTAGCTATGACTTTTGATGACATCCCAAAGCAATACATTTTAAAGATGTTGGATAAAACTTACACATTTTTGAATATAAAACGTTTTGTTATGAAATACTTTGAAGAAATAACACGCCATTTTAAAAAAGTCAGCCCATGTTTCCAGTTTTACAGAAAAGTAAAGCAAAGTAATAGGGTGTAGCTTCCAGATTAAATAAGTTTGGAATGATGAATGATCGTTTAGGTTGGTTTAGATACGTGCTATCGCCCAGGTGAAATTAAAATAAGGTACTTGTGTAAATGGAGGTTCTATATTTTATTATTAACTTGGATGTACGTCATTACTCAAACAAATATTAGCATACAGTTATTCATCTAATAATTGTTTGATCAGTAGTCAAATCTGAATTACACTAAATAGATAGAAGATATAAGAGAATTGTTATTTGCAACAAAAAACATTTTTTTCTATCCTTTGTGGATAGATCATGCACAGATTGTTTGAAAGATAATGTTTAATCTTGTTACAACACGGAGCGATTACAATTCTGGAAGAGTACTTCAACTCACAATCAGAAGTGTATAATTTCAATCAATGCAAGCAACACAATCATGAAGGCAAGCGAAACATTAAGGCAGCCACGAAGACTAAATATCGACTAAGAAACACAGATGTAGTTCAGGAAAAACACGGAAACTCGATGAGGATGTGAGCAAAACAAAAACTGCAATAAAATACAAATAGTATTTTTTTAAACGGAGTCAAAAGGTCAACAAAATGTACATTTGAAGGAATTCAGAGAAACAAAGTACAACAGTGTTCATGTAGATGGATTTCCATACGCGAAACCTTCAAAATGATCTTACAAAGGGTTTTATGTCTTTTTAACCCTATCAAGCAAAAGATGTAGTACTCGTCAAGATAATAACCATATGACGGTCTGGAGATTACAAATAAACTGAATGTAATATGAGAGAATTTCCACATATTATATTTGTGAATGACCTACGTAAATATGTCGATAGATGGGAAAATAAAAACACTTAACTCCCTCCAAAGCTTTGTAAAACAACCTGATTACAAAAGAAGAGTAAAATTGTGTATAAGAAAATCTCCACAAGCTCCTTGATAGCTATAAATGGCAGCGTAATAGGAGTATTTTCATTCAATTAACATGATTCCACAATATTTAATGACGACTGGCCTGATGACTCGATTAAACCCGGCATTTTAACGACAAAATATCCTGCAATCAAAAGCCACTCAATACTGAGATTAAGCAGCTAAGGATTGGAAATAAACGTTAAAGTGGAAGGACACACTGTGGTCCCCAACTCAGTATATGAACTCGAGACAATAATACTGAGGTCGAAGGGCTGAATGAGGTTAGAAACGATATCAAATGATGTCAATAGGTCGAGTTTTCTAAGACAACCATTTTCAGGTCTTGATAAACAGACCACAAGAAAAAACACAACTGTCAGACCTGACAGTGACATTACGGTAAATTTGGAGTAATGTGTGGTACACCTCATACCGAAAGGCCAATCGATATGGTTAAACAGACCAGTTCAATTAAAGCTGTGATGAGAAAAAGTACACTAGGAACTAAATGAAAGCAAGTGCAACTACATGTTCAAGGTTTTGGCGGTAAGCTGTCTGCCGAATGGCTAAGAAAATGTGCACATGAACATGACGAACGTGAACCAGATATTATAAGGAAAAGGGATTTAAAACCGTTAGATAGAAAAATGTAACTGCGTTAGTATGTGTGTTATTCATAGAATTACAGTCACGGTCTTTGGGGTTCGATAATTCAAAAATAATAACAGCTGACAACCTTCCTATAATAGCGTAACAAATGTTTAGTAATGGAGAAGATAAATAAGAGGTAATGATGGTGCGTTTTCCAACAAGGTACAGATACTAGATAAAAGCCAATTATTACAATACAATTATTACAATATTCCCATTGGCCAAGAAACAATTTTCTAGCAAAAGGAGAAATGTAGGTCAGTTCGATTTGCTGCAAAAATGAGCGATCAGCAGCAAATACCAGTAAACGTCATCAAAGGAGACTGAGAACGCGCTCCGAAATCAACCACAAGAAACGGAGCATTCAGTTCACAAAGCATCAACTAAAGTCTAGCAGATCAATATGTCAAGCGCCGGGAAAAAAATGTTCAGTAAAATAAAGACAAAACAGCCTTCAGAATATTCAGCGACATAAAAGAAGTTCTGATGAATTTGTAAACACTATACTAAGAATCGCTGCAAACGACCCGAAAAGATGGGAGGCTATACACCGAATACAGAAAGCGAATAAAGAAATAGCGCATACTACAAAAATCCAAAGGACTAGTCATAGAAATATCAGACAAGGATGGAATTTTTTCATAATGTTACAAGGGCGTACAAAATGGAATTTCTGCATACTAAAATTATCAGCGAACATTTCAACGGGATGTTTGAAATAATGAGAGAAATGCTCAGATACCATAGAAACAACCAGCATCTAAGTTCCGAATTCGTATTCTCGCTCTTAGATTGTGACAGCGTACAAAATGACCGCATAGTTGGGACGATGCACCCAGAAACGCCACTCCTGACACATAAAAGCTTTCTCGATAACGTTGACATTAAGGCTTTACGCAACTACGAAAATATCTGCGCAAGAATCGGAAAAATATAACAACGAGCACAAATGTCTATTGAATGAGTACAAAAACACTACCAATCAAGAAGAAAATAACAGATCACTGCTATGTGTGCACAGATGGCTATTAATAACCGGTTAGCAAGTACAGCATGGAACAGAAAATCTATAACATTTATTGAGCTCCAATTTCAATTCCCTGTTTCATTGTATCTCCAGAAAGACTAACATGCTTTATGGGTCAATCTGGCTGTAGGGGGTACCAGCTGGTAGTGCAGAGGATCAATGAATCTTCCTCCTTCGGAGGTTGAAATGAGTGATAGCTTCTACTTATATAGTTCAGGGTATGTGAGTAAAGCAAACTAAGAGTTGTTTCCAAAGTTAGGAATGCTTTTCTCAGTACTGTTTAAAAGATCGTGTCCGATCTAGAAGATGAACCCATGTTAAGATGCCGCAGTCTTCAGCGCATAAGTTTGGCAATTAAATTCATTTATAAGATGAATTAAATGCCTCCGTTGATATGGCTTGCAGAAGAAGACTAAAATGCTTGAAGATACTATTTTCTAATATGTTCTGTATTACTGCCGTCACTATTAGCTAGGGTACAAGTTGAAACCTATGTAAGTAATTAGTATGTTTTGAAAACTGTTTACAAAATAAGCTTGTCAGTCATATCTCCACAGTAATACCATATTTTCCGAATGACTTCTATTTCATATATTATTATTAGCAAAACACTCAAACGTACCTTATGAGTAATACTTTGTTTTACTCTTCTAAAGTATTCTCTTTGTGAATGTAGTTTGTTATCAAAACATAGTAATGACTTGTTAGAATGAGGGGTATCAACTTATAATTATATTCCTCCTTATCCTTTTGTACTACACGGACTCCAAGTCCAACCCCTCATGGTAAGCTGATTAAGATTTATTCTCCAGTTTAAACAATTTGTAACTGCTGTTATCTCAACTTGTTCAATTAAAATCATGGAAGGATTTGTTTTGAGAGCTTAGCTTATGGACTACAAGGATGGAGGATTCATGTTTGTCCAAACTTTAGGAGATACATAAGATATTTCTGTCAGACACGATTCTTTAAAATACTTCATGATGGACTATAATACACCTCAATATCTCATTCTGAGCAACGGCATTTCATGAAGCATGAGAGATGAGGTTAAGCAAACCACCATCTAGCATAAAATCACCAGTGAAACACCAGCAGTGTAGGATTGGCTTGACCTTAACTCTTACGTATTCCCATTTCTCCAGGCTCTCCTGTAAATACACATCTTTCTGCTGAGATTCTGTTAGTAAAGCGCACCAAGGGAATGGTATAAACTTGCCACCAGTTTAACGTCAATGTGGTATGTATCTAAAGAAGCCACAAGTATTCAGAGTTTGACAACGATTTAACCAGCAACGCCTTTTATAATAGAAGTGTGCCAATCAAGCCAAATCAGAAATCAGAAGCAAAGACTTTTGAACATATATTCGATAGGTTATCGATATATCGAGAAGTGAATAATCTAGTCCGACTCGCGGGTGTAGTAGATGTGTAGCACGGCGTACCCACTCGTCATCTGGTGTGGATGCGTGCTCGAGCGCCTTCAGCTTGGTGAGTCCAGTAAGACAAATGCGTTCAGCATCAAATGTCAAATTTATTTAAATTCATAAAGAAAACTAAGGGCATGAAACTTACAAAAATATTTATTTTTGGAATTTATTTGCCGCTACATATCTGACATAAGATTTAAAAGAGAAGACGTTAAGTTGCACCAGTATGGTGATTAGAAGTATTCAGACTATTGTACCAACTACAAGTTCTCGAAGTAGTGCAATTTAATATAAGTAGAACTAGATGATCCTCATATACAACACGGAGAGCATCAACACAATCACACTTGATGACGAAACTCTGGAAGTTGTGGAATCTTTCACGTACCTAGGAAGCATTATCGATGAACATGGAAGTTCGGACGCAGACGTATATGCGAGGGTTGGCAAAGCAAGGTGTAGCGTGGCGTCGAGTCGAGATTAACTGTGAACACCGCTACCAAAAAGCTCGTTCCAAATGACTCCATAAAAACCCCGAGAAGCCAAATATCAGAAGGCAGAAAATGGACCAAGTTCGGATTTATTCACTGGCGATCTCGTGGTATCGAAAGGATACCGAGATCGTGCCAGGATACAAGCTTGGTTTCAGAAGGTAACCGAATTCGCGCGAAATTACAATCGAAGTGTAAGAACAAGAATGGAAACCCAATATAACTGTCATTAGCACAGTCAAACAAAAGCACATTAAAATAAACACTGGTACAACTGTTTATAATAATAATTGTTTTTATTGAACCAGTCGTGTTCTCGTAATAAACGTGAGTCACTACAAAGGACAGCATTCCCACAACTGAACAACATATGGGACTCAAAACAACTTTCAACCAATATCAAGGTCACTATCTCCAATACGAAAGTCAAACCAGTCCTACTGTACCGAAATGAAACTTGGAGAACTACAACAACCACCATCAAGAAGGTATAAGTATTTATAAATAGTTGTCTACGCAGGATACCCATCATCCATTGGCCGGGTACCATCAGCAACAGCTTTCTGTGGGAGAGAACAAACCAGCTTCCAGCTGAAGAGGAAATTAGGAAAAGACGATGGAAGTGGATAGGACATACATTGAGGAAATCACCAAACTGCATCACGAGACAAGTCCCAACTTGGAATCCTGAAGGGGATCGGAAAAGAGGAAGGCCAATGAACACACTATGTTGGGAGATAGAAACAGATATGAAAAGGATGAATAAGAACTTGAAAGAACTGTAAAAGATTGCCCATGATAGGGTCGGATGAAGAGTGCTGACAGGCGGCCTATGTTCCCCCACGAGGAGTAACAGGCGTAAGTAAGTAAGTAGGAACTATGTGAACACAAATGAATGTATTGTATTCGCAACTCGTAATCAGCAAGCAATCAAGTGAAACGGGTTAAAAAATTTCTCATCAAAACGCTTGTTCTCACTTCAATCCATAAATATGTCACAAAACTCACTTATCAGCTGAGACGCACATTGATGTTCGGTTATTGGGAAAAAGCTAGCGGTGTTTTATTATCCATACAGTTGATTGCTGGATACATGTTGGCGATATTATATTCCATCCGTATGAGATATCGCTAAATATTCTACATTTAAATAATCAGTCCATCATTCGCTAAAGATGCATATGCTTTCAGACGTGTCTAAAGATGACGTATCAAGTTAACGATGGGAGTGAATGAATCATTTTGATCTTTTCATCTCACTTTATCACGAGATGTTGCATTGTCTAATTTTATTATTATTCCTTCTTTACAATGTCTTGAATATGAACGTTTTTGCTCCTTTGCTCTCTATAAATTTGATAGTCCTTGAAGCCGTCACGAATCGAATCGAGACCACATCCGAATGAACTGAGGTTGAGCTATAAAAGTTTTCTATCGAGCATTCAGTAATTAATTACGCCTATAACTCTTCCAGGGATATTGCAGATCCAAAGTCTACAAAAAAGAGGGGGTTGGGTGTGGGATCAGTAACCCTGCCCCGTAGAAAACAACTTTGCTAAAGACACGCTAACCATAATAGACAAATTAAACCATCTAAACTCTACCCTCCAAGATAAAGGAAGAATTATGACACCTCATGATGTAAGCCACGAGACCGATACTTCTTCTAACAACCAGAGCAACAATTTTTATAGGTACATGGAATGTTCAGACAATGTAGGAGACCGGGAAGGCCAATCAAATAGCTATGAAGATACCACAGGTATTCATGTGTAGTTCACGCCGTGCCCGTAGAAGTCGGCTTCTGCGTAGCAGAACCAAGCTTCGATGTTGTCTGGACAGAAGGGCATCATTTGAAACGGAGGTGGGGATATAGTCTTTAGCTAAAGTACTTTGGGTGTCTGTTCAGTCATAGTGAAGTATAAAGCACGAGAATGAACGAGGGAAAAATATATATATCCAAAAACACGAAAAAAGATATCACAATGTACAAAAAATTAAAATAAGGCAATGATATACAGAATCTCAAAGAGGCACAGACTCACAGTCTACAATTTGGTATACCAATGAAGATGCCACAGGTATTCGGAGTTTGACAACGCTTTAACCAGCAACTTCTTCCATTATGAATCGTACCCACTAAGTTAAATCAAAAGACAGAAGCGAGAAGGTTCGAAGATATATTTGATAGGCTAGCAATATATCGAGGATCGTCTGATTTAATCTGGCTAGCGATTGCAGGGGTTGTTGAGCACGGCGTTCCCACTCGTGATCGAGTGCGGATGCATGACCGAGCGCCTCCAGCTAGGTGAGTCCATTAAAACTAATGTGGTTAGCATCCAGTGTCGAAAACTTACAGAGCTATTTATTTGAGGGATTTATTTACCGCTACAGCTACGACAATGAGGAGGTACAATTTGTCAGTTCTCGGACCCAGTGAAACTCATTTGACCCAAGTTGGACAAAGAAGGATAGATTCGGGAGAGATGCTGCTGTACAAAGAAGAAAATGAGTCACACATTCAGAAAGTAACTCCAATCCTGTTCAAAGAAGCATATAGAGCACTTATAAGATGAAAAACTGACGGATCTTGGATCATCAATGCATCCCCATATTCTTTCCATGTTATCAGGTTGAACAGAGGTAACGGTGTTATTTTCTACGGTCGTCTTATAAGATATGGATGTTCATTCTTCTTATAATGCTAGCCCGACTTTGAAAGTGAACCAAAACAATGAAGAAGATGTTATAATGATCAAACTAAATAGAAATACACACAACTCATTGTTATATACATATATCTGTCCCTAAGATATATAAACTAAGACCTTGAAAATATTCGCCACTAACCTCATCCAATACCACTCATTTTTCATTATCTCTTATCAAGAGTTTGCCAATGAGGCAGGATGTAATATATCTGAATTAGTTCAGTTTATCAGACAGAAACTATGGAATATATTTAATAAATAACATGATGATATTCTATTCTCTCAAAACATGTGAAGACTCTCCAATTACCAGTAGACATAATAGTTCATGGCTTAAAACATTTCTAAAATGAATGAACAATAGTTGCTTTGTTCTAATTTTTGATATTTTTGAAATTCGCCTTCTAGAAAATCTTATTTCATGTCTAAAAATCTACTACATTCAGACTGTAAAACTTAATAACCTGATTTATTTCTGAATTTCTTTTTATACCATATCGCCATTCTATGATGTACCTAAATGGTTTGGATAATTTTTTTCTGGTTAGCGTTTTTTTTAGCGAGTTAGTTTTCTACGGGATTGAGTCGCTAACCCCATGCCCAACCCTACTCCTTTATCCAGGCTTAGGACTGCCAGTAGACCCCGGAGGGGCACCAGGTTTAGTCATTCTTTGATGTATTATTATCAAAATTAAAAACGAAATATTTATCAGTAAACATAAAAGTTCGAATAAATATTATTTCTATGACATGATTTACAACCATAGTTACAAATGTTTATTGGATATAAAAACATTGAAATTGTTCATTTCACCTATTACATTTAATTAACATTTTAATTTTTAATTTTAAGTTGTTGCCTTTTTATTCAGGTATGATTTTTTTTTCAAAAATCAAACTTTTGTTGTTAAGCAAAAAAAAGTACATTTCTTACGTCATAAACAAAATCCAACAATCCGATAATATTAAAATTGATACATTTATCTAATTGAAAAATAGTAACGGAAATAATCGAGTCATTTTTATAAAGAAAAACAAAATGTATATTCGTTTGAAAATAATAATTCATATTGTCAAGTTGTTTTGTTTTTTTCTTTGTTAATTAAATAGTAATTAATAACCTTTTATTTTGTTTCATCGACTATCTAATGAAGTCAATATAATTTGTATGTTTACAAAATTCAAAAAAGGCGATAAAAGCTTTTTTTTTTTAAAAAAGTATAAATTTAAGTGGGAAAACATAACTTGGAACTATGATATATTTAAAGTTAAGAGATAGTTATTTTGCCCAGGTATTTGGGATGTTTAAAAAAGTAGTGAAATTAGTAGGTAAATTGATAATAAAATATGTTTGGAATGACAGTGATTGTGTTTGTCCTTAGTTTTCTTCTTAAAAACAAAAAAAACTTGTACTGTTTTGTAGAGGTACAATTAGTAACCAATTAAATGAATTTTCTATTAACTTAAATACATTTTATTGTACTGAAATTAAAGCTTCGCTTGAATATTTCATCTAAAGATGAAATATTCACCTGACATAGTTTATTTTCTACTGACTTTTATAAGTTCATTTTCTATTTGTATCGTTGTGTTTTCACAAGATCTTGATGGTATGGCAACATAGTTAATATTAAGTTGAGGTAATTTTTACCACAGAAACACTGGTACTACATTTATTGCAATGTGTTCTTGTCCCAGTTATTTCCATTAGTTACATAACCAGTGGAAATCAAAAAGTACTAAATAGATACTTCTTTCTACATTAGAACTAATCATTATCACATATCCACGACACCGAATAGAACTGAACATATTACCTTCGTTTCTTGAGTTCGCTTCTTGAAGTTCTAGTCCACAACGATTTTTGCTTGAACTTAAATATACAGTAGTGAGACATATATCGCCTGAGTCATTGAATAATCATTTCATCACTTTACATAAACTTCATTGACTACGAGAAAGCATTTGATGATGCGGACAGGACAACACTATGGAAGGTTCTTAGACACTACGGCGTGCCTAAGAAGGTAGTCAATATCATACGTGATTCGTATGATGGATTAAACTGCAAAATCGTTCATATAGGACAATAGACAGACTCATTCGAAGTGAAAATCGGTGTCAGGCAAGGTTGATTACTCTCACCCTTTCTCTTTCCCCTCGTGATCGACTGAATCATGAAGACATCAACATCTGAGGGCAAAAATAAGATACAATGGACAACTATGATGCAGATGGACGATCTATAATTCACAAATGATCTGACTCTTCTATCACACATGCAACAACAAATGCAAGAGAGGACGACCGGTGTAGCAGCAGCATCAGCAGCACTAGGTCTCAACATACACAAAGTGAAAAGCAAGCATCTCCAACACAACACAGCATGCAACAATCGAATCACACTTGACGGAGGAGATTTGAGAGGTGTCAAAACATTTACATATCTGGGCAGCATCATTGATGAACACAGAGGATCTGATGCAGATATGAAGGCACGGATCGGCAATGCAATAGCAACATATTTACAACTCAAGAACATCTGCAACTCAAAACAACCGTCTGCAGGCCAAAATCAATGTCATGATTTCCAATACAAATGTCAAGACAGTTCTACTGTATAGGGCAGAAATTAGCAGAACTACAAAAATCATCATCCAGAAGATACAAGTGTTTATTAACAGTTATCTACGCAAAATACTTCAGATCCGTTGACCAAACACTATCAACAACAACCTACTGTGGGAGAGAACAAATCAGATTCCAGTGGAGGAAGAGATCAGGAAGAATCGTTGGAAGTGGATAGGACATACATTGGGGAGAAGAGTCAACTGCGTCACAAGCCAAGCATTGACTTGGAATCGTGAAGGCTGAAGGAGGATAGGAAGACCGGCGAACACATTGTGTCGAGAAATGGAGCCAGATACGAGAAGAATGGACAAGAATTGGACATAAGTAGAAAGGAAGGCCCAGGACAGAGTGGGTTGGAGAATATTGGTCGACGGCCTATGCTCCCTTGTGACTATCAGGCGTAAGTAAATAAGTAAGTAAGTGCATAATCATCTACCTTGACTGCGAACTGACTGAAATTTATAATGCAGATTATTATCACTTAAAGATATTATGCTATTGAAATATGAAGGTCAAGAGTTTAACTATATGCCAGATTTTGATTGAGAACTCTTCAGAAGTCCTTGAATATCA
This sequence comes from Schistosoma margrebowiei, assembly GCA_944470205.2. Lineage (NCBI taxonomy): Eukaryota > Metazoa > Platyhelminthes > Trematoda > Strigeidida > Schistosomatidae > Schistosoma > Schistosoma margrebowiei. The sequence goes on along the minus strand of OX104028.1, from coordinate 68,068,244 downwards.
AAAGCTACAAATAAAGCATTTTTCATAAGTCCTGATGTCGACAAAAACAATTCTGATTAAACAAACAGACCTTAATTCAATGTAGTCATAATTATATTTTCACATTGATGAACTATTTCGCTACTTTTTATAGTAATATTACCGGGAATAATATAGATTTAATTTTTAAGAAATAAAACGGTGATGTTTCTAATAATTCCTCTTCAGAACACTATACAAGGGACGTTAATGGATTCCAAAATCCCTAAGGAGTCAGGACGATCTATAAAATCATTGAATCAGCGCTTCGGAAACTAAAACGTACAGTGATAAGATTTCACTAATTCAAAATTAGATCAAAATATAACTGTAGACAGAAGAAAACACCAGTATGGATATATATTCATCAATAAAATATTAACTAGTTCAATCTTTTTTATTTATAAATAACTCTCACTTTGTATCACCAGTTATATTGACCAGTAGTTGAATTACTTGCGTTAATGAATTTGAAAAAAGTTATTCTTAGAAAATAAAATCAATCCTTCAAGTCATACATTCAACTGAACTGTAAAATACAATAAATAGCTTTATATAAAACTACACATAAAATATAGTCAATGCCAATCATTATTACTTTTACTATATACTTTATGATGCTAAAATTACAATTTCATTTTAAAACAATGTCTAATTGTTCTGTTTATACTATTCGACAATGTTTACTTAATTAATAACACTTAGACAATTAATTGAGAATACATGTGAATTTTTTTTATTATTAAAATAACAAAGTACTTTTGTTTATATGACCGAAATCAACATGTACCTATTTGTTGTTGTTGTTGTTGTTGTTGTTGTTACTAATATCTTCATAGAAATTTATAGACAAACTAACAAACTTACATTAAACATAGGCAATAATTAAGGGTCATTCTATGAATTCTACTTTAATCAATTTATCCACTTGTTAAAACAACTAACAAAACCAACTTTCAAAAAATAAAAAGTGAAGAAATAGAAATGAAGTGGAAAGACAAAATGTTTATTAGTATTCAACAACCTATAGTCAAGTCAAGAATATATATATTACCTTGAACATATGTTCTAATGATAACAGTTATAATTGTATTAATTGTTGATTTTCATGAAATGTAATTTGTTTCTATTGTTGTTGTAGTTGCTATAGTTGAAAAAATCAGACTCTTCATATTGTAAATTTGACTTTTGTTTGTCTATTTTAATTCGAATGAAAAGTTAAAATAAACAACAAAATTAATAATGTCTGACTTATTTTGTCTAATATAGTTTATGAAGTATTATACATATTAAACTATGATGGATTAACTTTTATAGAGATAAACAAATGTACAAATAATGAATAGAAACATAATTTATTTGTTTAAATCGTTACTTACTTCATTTACATTCATATATATTGGGAATAAAAGAACATGAATTATATACTTAAGTACTCATATATAACTTGTAATAGGGAAACAACTTATGATTGATAACACCTGTACAAGTGAAAACTCTAGGCATTTTTATTATTTAGAATAGTTATGTTTAATCGAATGAGGTATTGTGAGAAATTTGAAAGTAATTTGTAGTTAGCTATAGATCTGAGACTTTCATTGATTGACATTTAACAGCCACGTGTATCGTTAAGGGAACAGGTGAAGCATACGAGATTCTAATCCATGTCATCCTGTCTTATAACTAGAGACATCACCGTTTAATATCAAGCAAAATCTTTAAGATATCAGACCATTTAACCTAGTGGCCGGATTGTAACTTCATAGAGAGAATTCAATCACTACTAAGGATTGAGATTAATTTGCACAGATGTGGAAGTTGTCTAGTTGTTACTGCTTATCGAAATCTATCAGTAATGTTACATTACCCTCACTAGTCAAAGTAACTCGACAAAGTGCATGCTATATTTGGTTGCTAGGTGGTGGGTGATAATCTGTAGATTGATAGTCAAGAAATTAATTGTGGGTAAAATAGTTTATTACTAACACGTCTAACTGTGATACGAAATGGTCTGAAAGCAAAGGAAACTAGATAAATAAGATTCTTTAATTGAGTTGATATGCTTTCATTACAAGTCCTAACTACAACGAAACTCACGTACCTAGATTCCTAACGTTTGTTTCTAGCTGTTCAAAAACGAAAGTGACGGCTTTTAGAAAATATGTCAAGAAATTTATTTAGAACTAATGCTACTTTGATGTGACTATATTCGAAACTAAAAATCAATATACCTGGAAGCACTGGACATCCGTTTCGTCCTACTACGGGACTCCACAGCAGTGCGCATCCACGACCCCGCTCGCAGGATTATAACCCAGGGCCTTCCGTCTCGGACGCGAACGTTTAACCTACTGGACCACTGAGCCGGCATCCAATGGTGTTAATGTCTAACCTCAACCAATCCACGAAGTTGCGTAACCATCTGCCATTGTACTGAGGTAGAAACCTGTTTCTACCCCACACGAATTAGCTCCACTGGTCACGGCTTTTCACCAGCGTTTGCGCGCGAGAGTGAAGGCCCTGGGTTAGAATACCGCGAGTGGGATCGTATATGCGCACTGCTGAGGAGTCCCACAATAGGACGAAACGGCTGTCCAGTGCTTCCAGGTTTTCAATGGTGGTCTAACATCAATCGGTTCATGGTCTCAACCAAAACTTAACAATCTCCACAACCCCCATACTGATAATTAATATACCGATGAATTTTTTAAGCAGCTGACATTCTTTTCTTCACTTATTGTTCCTAGACTTTTATTTTTTCAAAAATTTTGATCTATGATATATTATTATAATTTTCCCCACTAGCACTATTTATAAACATTCACACAGAACTCTGTGAGGATAAATAATTTAGAAAAAAGATGCAAATTATTGGGATAAAATAGTTGTTCCATCATTCAAATTCTTTAGTGGTTGTCTAGTTGAAGTCACAAACAATATTTTGAATTTCTCTTTTCTCTGCACAAACAAAGCTAGTCAAGATGAAAGATGATAGGGGTCAAATAAGTAATGACTAATCAATCTTACAAAGTACATTTTCTAACCACTCATTATCAGTGATTTTGTCCATATTTTTACCTTAAATTATAAACTAGAGCATTGATGTTACTTACTATCTGCTCGACTGTAGACTAGTTGAAGAAATGATAGATTATTACTACGAGTTGTTTTGGTGATTTTTGAATAGGATAATTCACATAATTGACTAATTTCAGTTAATCATCAAGAACCATGAAACACTGGTCAGTGATTTGGTCCTAGCATGGGATTCCTTAGCAGAACGCCTTAACATTCCCACCACAATTTAAACCCAAAACATCCAGGTCTATCAGCTAACGTTTAACCTTAAGGCCACTGAGATAATAAAAATATCAACGTTTTTCTAATAATTTTGGTTGAACTATACCGAAATATGTCTGATTTTACTATATATATATATATAACTGTGATTATCGTGCCAAATCCTATCTTCATTGATTAGTACATTGAAAAGAAGAAGCATTCTCTGGCTATCTGACCATTTCATTCAAACAAATCACCCACAAAAAAATATAGGTCAGTCGGATTTACTTTGTCAAACTATTTTGTATGCAAAGTATTACAAAAAACAACACAAACAATTATTAAGACTTAGTCAGCATCATCGCACCTTAAATCATAAAATAGCATGCATATTGTGAAAACTAAGGATTTGAATTTCAAGGTTAAACTGGATGACAATATTTAGTCATGACAAATGTAAGTGCATTGTGTGCGTTTATTGGATCGTCGACTCACATTTTCTTTAGTTCTTCTCTTTTCCAACCCTCCTCCTTCAAGATAATCTGCCTGCTCCCCCAGTACATAAAGTACTTCTAGCTAGATGCGAACCGCTACACAAGTTTTAAGAAACACCTTATGAATTTTAATTTTAACAATTTTTTTATTCATACCAACATTAAATTCAAATATATGAATATAGCATTGAAACTGTAAGTGTTATTAGTTTATAGTTCCCTTGAAGAGAAAAAAAGTATTGATTCCATTGTAGTAAACTTGATGAGAAATAACTTCGTTACTTATCCACCATAACTTTAATATTTCGAAAAGCAATCATTTTATCCGTAACTTCAACACAAAAAATCTATCACTTGACTAATCATTTATAAGAACAAGTTCCTACTGCTACACTTTATATAGTTTTGCACTTAATCAACTTTATCATCATCATAACCAACACCATAAGTAAGTCTGTCACATTTTAACCTCTTCCTTGCTTTACAAAGAAAAAAGTCAATAAGTGTAAAAACAAAAACAGAATCCATGGACAGAGACCTACAAAATGCGTTGAACATTTATGCAAACAAAAAAATAGACGATCAAATTATGTAAAAACAATTGTCTCATGATTTCATTTTGTGTGACATTCATTATACCATTGTGTATTGAAAAGGTTTATTTTCGAAAGCATTTTACCTTAAACCCTTCTGATTTTGATTTCCTAGTTTGTTATATAGTTTTACACGTAATCTGAAGAAGACTATTGACACTGCTCTGAATTTTTTTTAACGTACGGAATATTAGTTAGTAACTGGATATATATAGTGATTGAAAATCGTTGACAAAGACTTGGAGCCAATGTTCTTAGCTGTTTGGTACATGTCCATAAGACAACTGCGATCCCGAGCAAAATGTGATGTCCTTCATTACATCCGAATTCATTCCACTATTCGAAACGATACTTTTGGTCTATTTGCGACACCACTTACCTGTGGTAGGATCAAGATCTTTACAGTAACCGGCCATATGCTTGGTTCAGGCCATCCTACAAACATTTTCAAAGCATCTGACAAAACATAAAATGCATCATGATATCAAGTTATTTAGAGTGGTATCTTCAGTTCTAAATAATCGATGGAATCTGATCAAGGATAAAGACAAACCAGCATAACTTTGATTACAGCTATGTAGCAACACTCTTTGAATTAACATTTTGAACCTAACTATTTACCTCCTAGAGAATATCTGGATCTAAAGGTTGAATATACAAATAAACAAATACATTTCTTTTGTTATTTTTGAAATAAAATCTGTTTTAACAAATTGTCTGTAGAAATCTTTAGAAAATTTACGCGTCATTTTGTTAAGTACAAATCCGTTATTTAAATAGCTTGATTTAGTGTTTTATTATTTGATTTCTGTTTTCACCGACCCTTAAATAACATTTTACATTTGAAAGACCGTAATTTGTCATTGTAAATGAACAGCAGCTTACAGTGAATGATCATACTGATGATAATCATGCACTCACTAGTGACCTGGTTGAAGATATGATTCCTATACTTTCAGTGAGAGGCTATGACTAGTGGAGTCCAACCATGTCGAGTTTGAAACAGTTATCCATCGAATGTAGTGAAAGATGGTTGCACAGTATCGTGAATTGATTGAAGTTAGACATGTACATATATGCCAGTTTGGCAGTTTAAAAGTTAGATATCTGTGTGCGAAGTAAAATGTTATGGGTTCAATTACCAGATGTGGGATCATGGATGCTCACTGTTGAGTAGTTGCACTCAAGAACGAAGCAGGTATGCAGTCCCCCACTTGGTTTCTAGTGGTAGTCTACCTAAGATCAGTTCGTGATTTGAACTAAGGAAATCCTATAATCTTCACAAAACTCCATAATAGCATCAAGTATTTAGCATGAATTTCTAACTGATAAGAAGCAATTCAATGTCTTATAACCAGACGATTTTTATTGGGTTTTATTTATTGATATGTGAGTTTAGCTCGAGAAGCCCAATATGAAATAATCTCAACATCTTAAATTTCAATCACGTACATCAAAAATTTGGTTAACAGCTCATTTGTTTTAAATGACAAATCTTTTATACACTTCGAATTCACATCTTACTGTGATCATCATTTATTATTATTATTTATTTAAACATATAAACATTGGTACAAGGAGGCACCTAACAGACATGTGCCACATAAATCATTCGACTTATGTGAGGGTTGAGATACTGCTCGGGTGCCCAAACCGAAGCAGGTGGTTTCTTTAGAGGGCCACACCTGGAACCTTCAACCTATAGGTCTAATCCACAGGGTAGTAGAGCAACAAAAGGAAATGAAGTCCCATGGTAGCCGTTAATCAACGGTCAGTTCATACGCCATTTGTTTCTTCAGGATAATGGAGCCCATGAACACCATCGGTTTGGAATCAGGGTTTTCTAACTCCCCTAGATGGATCCTCAATATCCACCAACCCGGTTAAAGCTCCGGACATCCGCTTTTCGTCCTCTCAGTTTTGTAAACAACACCCCTGCCACGAGAAGGCAGTGAGTACGTCTTCCCTGACAGTAGTTATATGCACGTGGCCACTTGAGAGCACTTCGAGAGGGAGGGATGACTCTCCCCACTCTCGGCCGTACCAGTGCATTTGGGGGCGATTCAAGTCAGTCAGTCAGTCAGTTAGTAACAACGTAGAACTTCGTACGTACGTACATCAGTTCGAGTTGCCACACCACATTAGCACAGAGATGCCGTGGTCGATTCAAATCCCGTAGTGGTAGAGGTAATAAGAGTGTAAGCAGTAATCGGAAAGATTAGTGCTTGAAGATGTTACTTAAAGAGTATAATACAGTGAAATAAACTTGGGAAGAGAAAAAAAGAGACAAGGGGGAATCAGGAGATCAAAATTTGGGAGAACACAAAGAGTGGATACACCTGAGCCATTGCAAACGATTTTGAGCCATGTCATTCAAGGTCTCTAACCATCGGTTGCTAACATCTCGCGGTCCCCAACCAAGTAGTCTACACCTACCGGCATGACTCAGTCCACTTGTCAGTGACTTCATGGACTTGTGCCATGTTTTGGTCTGGCCGCCCCTAGCTTTCTTCCAACCTACTCCTATACCACTGAACATCGCACGTCGAGGCAGTCGGTCGTTGGGCATACGTAACACGTGTCCCAGCCATCTCAACTGATGAAGTTTCACCACTTCATCAATTGATTTGCCATCCTTACCTAGTATCCGTTTCCTAACAACTGTGTTACTTACTCGATGGTCCCATGATATACGAGCAATACTTCGAAGACACCTATGATCAAATACTAGTAACCTACGAATATCCTCTACTCTTACCGGCCATGTTTCACTGCCATAAAGTAGGACGGGACGAACTGCTGCGCAGTAAACACGTCCTTTGGTTGATAGACGGATATCTCGCCTACGCCATAAATGACGCAAGTTCGCAAAAGCTAGTCGAGCCTTCTGTATCCGTGCTGAGATTTCGTCACATATCAGACCACAAGGGCTGATGAGACTTCCAAGATAAGTGAAGCGGTCGACACACTCAACTACTTCACTCCCTATCACTAGTTCGGGTGTCGATGTAACCCAATCCTGAAGCAACATTTTGCATTTCGAGGGAGAGAATCGCATCCCGAACATGCTTGCATTGTTGCTTAGAGTGGTCAGAAGACTCTGCATTTTGTCAGCGTCTTCACCAAATAAAACTATGTCATCAGCATATTCCAAGTCAACAAGTGAACCTCCCGGTAGAAGTTCAACCCTTGGAAATTTAGATGAGGAGAGTGTTATCTCTAAAAGTACGTCGACCACAAAGTTGAACAAGAATGGAGAGAGTGGACAGCCCTGACGAACACCACTTGAGGTAATCAATTCTGATGACAGTTCGCCATAAGCTCTCACTCGACCAGTTGTGTTCGAGTAGAGAGCCTGAATAAGGTTAATGTACTTCTTTGGTACTCCTTTCAGTGACAAACACTGCCATAGAACCTCACGGTCAACAGAGTCGAATGCCGCCTTAAGGTCGAGAAATACTACCATTGTGGGGCGTCTAAACCTGTGTCTGTGTTCTAGAACCTGACGTAGTGTGAATATCTGATCTATACGTCCAGGTCGAAAGCCGGCCTGGTTTTCTCTAATCTGCTCTTCACGAGCTTTGATTAGGCGTCGAATTATTATTGAGGCTAATATTTTAGACACTATATTAGTCAAACTGATTACTCTGTGATTGTCACAAGAGGACTTTTGTCCTTTCTTATAAACTGGCACAATCAGTGATTGAGACCAGTCAGATGGGATTACGTCCAGTTCCCAAATTCTACCTAAGACCTCGGTTAATCTCATTGCTAATACTGGACCACCATCCTTAAAAATCTCAGGAGTAAACCTGTCAGGGCCTGCTGCTCTCCCTCGTTTCAGATTTCCTATGGCTTTTTCAACTTCGTAAAGGGACGGAGGACTTACATTAACTTATCATTCAGGTTGACTAGAGATCGTGGGAAACCGAAGTGTGGCTGAAGGCCAGTTGAACTGATCACTGAAGTGTTCTGCCCATCGATCCAATCTCCTGGATTGAGAATGAATAATATGTCCATCTTTCTCTGAGATTGTTTCGCTAACGGTCGGGTTCCTAATTCCGGTTTCCTTAACGAGTCTGAACAATTGTCTGCTATTACCTATTGCCGCTGCCTTTTCCATCTCTCTTGCTTTCGCTACCCACCACTGTTCGCGATCATTGCGTAGGCGATTCAATATTATCAAACTGTTGATCACGTCTTATTTGATTAAGACTAGAAAAAAACTTTTAAATATATCAATCTGGTGACTGATGTTTTACTTGGATATTCTTAATGATAGAATGTAGAGCGTTTCATCTATGTGTGTTAAACATTATCAGCACTTTTTACCATATCATAAGCTCAACTAGAATTGAAGCATTACAATATGGGCATGGAAGGAATACAGTTCACATTTTGAAATCAGTTATTTGCACATTCAGCTGATGAGTAATATAATAGAATAAGTTCAGACTAATTGTTTTCAACTCACTTTTAGTAACCCCAGGATGCTCATACAACCAACTGAGAAGTTCCAAATACAACAACTTGCAAATATTGAGATGTTTACTCATTGAGCCTAAAACTCAACAGACAATCTACAAATTTAGTCCTGTATTTCAACAACGAGAAACTACAAATGCTTACACTTAATAACCTAATCGTATCCATGAAAACTAGAACGATGAATGATTCTATGTAGATACTTTGAGAGAATTACAAATAAAAGAAGAACTTGACAGAAATTATGAAATTTGGAAGATAAAACCTATAGAAAATTAAAATAAACTTTTTATAACGTTTTTTATTGAGATCATGAATTGATCAATGTCAAACCATCATGGAAAACCTGAAAGCGTTGGACAGTCAATTTGTCCTAGTATGAGGTTGCTCAATATTGTAGTATTCAAACCCAGCATCTTCGGTCTCACGTGCGAACACTTAACCTTAAAAAAATAGTTTGTAAAATCTCTAAATCGTTTCAGAAAACAACTGTCAAAAATTACTACCAAAAAAAAGTACTAAAAGTAATAATAATAAATAAAAATGGTAGCATTCCAGAAATGATCACATGTTCAATAAATACAACTTACCTGTACAATATTCAATCATTACTTTATCTGACCTTATTGATGTTCGTAAATATTTACTAAACTTATTAAACTATGCTTAAGTACATTTTAACACTTGAACATATATACACATTAAATGAATTCTTTGAATAATAATACTTAATTAGAAGATAATAAATACATATATCTGTAAATGTTGAAAATCTTAAATTTCTCTTTATTTTATTCTATTTATAGTAATGAAAAGAAAGTAATTGTATGGGGAAATGGAAGTGATGAAAATGTTTCTCTTGAAGACAATTATTCGAATGAAATAAAAAGACCAAAAGATAAAGATTGAAATTATAAATTTGGAGTGAAAATATCATTGTAACATTTGATCATATTCTAAACACCACGAGGTTGTATCTTTTCATTTCTGAAGCAATTCGAAAGACTCTTCCAGCATTCCGTGTACTTAAATTAATGGTTGCTCTGATTGTCAAAAGGGCCATCAGCTTTGTGATTTTCGAAGGAACTCGGCTTTCATCATGAGGCGTCATAATTCTTCTAAATGAAAACCTTTTAAGTCCCAGGGTAGAGTTTAAATGGTTTGAGTTATTTTTTCCAGTTGGTGTTTTTTTTTAACGAGTTGGTTTTCTAAGGGATGGGGTCGTTAACCCCATACACAACCCTCCTCCTTTATCAGGGCTTGAAACTGGTAGTAGCCTCAGAGGGGCTCCAGGCGGAGTTATTTGATCATCTAACATTCTTTATTCACTGTAAAATAATTTCAAGAATAAGCTCAATTTCTATGTTTATTATCGTTTTTTGATAAATAATTACCCAAGGTTATTCAATTAATTATCACTAAATATTGGGAGAATGTTTTGACTTTTCTATATTCCTTTACCATGATTTCATAACTATCAAAGGGTAGTTGTCAATAACTTTCAAAACATCATCTTTCTGCATAGAACATTCTATACGTTATATTTGTTGAACAGAACTGTTGAGTTTTTGATTGAGATCATGAATGGATCAATGTTAGACCATTATTGAAAACCTGGAAGCATTAGATATCCGTTTCGTCCTAGTATGGGACTCTTTAGCATTGCTCATCCATGATCCCGCACACGGATCTAACATTGATCGATTCATGATCTTAGTCAAAAACTCAACAATCCCCACAACTCCATACTGAGAACTGTTGAGATTTGTTAACATTACAAATTCTTATTGTTAACAAAAAAATAGTTGACAATGACCTTATTATAAACTAATTAATGATGATCAGAATAATTTAGAAAGACAACAGTAAGCATTAGACACTAAAGCTAACTCTCATCATTTGGAATTTCCATTTGAAACAAAGAATAATAATCATAAGAGGTAATAACAATTTGGTGATGATGATCATAACCCGGATGTTTTTTTTTCCAGATGTCCTAAAATTATCCTTGAACATGATCTAGTTTATGTCTAATATAACTATATTTATTCATTGAAGTAAAGCTGGTCAGAATGAATAGTAGGAAACAAGTAATACTCACTATTGCCTTAGCTAGATTACCATGATGATTAAATTGGTAATAGTTATTATTATTATTATTATTATTATTATTATTATTATTATTATTATTATTATTATTATTATTATTATTATTATTATGAGAAAAGCTTTGTTCTTCATATTCTTGTTCAGACTTCCTATTTATTTAAAGCAATTTTAGACTCAAACATATTTATCCAATTAATAAAAATACGATAACACAGACTGAATCTGTTCGTAATTTAGGACATTCAGTTAAAATAATTAGTCATTAAATTGCATTATTTTCAATATATATATCACGGAAATAGACGGTCAGAACTTATTGGATAAATGCAGTATTATAATGTGTATATATTTTTGGTTGTATTATGTATTAGTAACCAGTCAATTAAGCTGATAGTCAAAATCTGGGTCACAGTTATAATTCATTGTTATACACCGAATATAGACGACAAGTAAAATAATTCAAAGCATATATATATATATATATATATATATATATATATATATATACATTGTTGTCTCATGACACCTATTCTTGTCTCAAAGCTAGATAAACATACAATTAAAATAGTCTCCAGACACATAAACACCCAAACAATAAGTCTTAACAGTCTCTGTATACGCACACCATATGGCACAAATTTTAGTGATTTTTAATTCCAAATTTAGTTTTTCCAAAATCAAAAAAAAAAAAATAATAATTACATTTATGGTTTGTAATTCTGTGCCATCGGAATGATAAAATATTTCGAAATAAACTATCGGTAACTTTTGTCTAAAACTGGAATTGTCCAAAACTAGTACACTATATATATAATATTAGGTAATAATGTAGTAGCTCCGAATGATTCATTATACAATGACACCAAATATGGTAATGTCTAAAGAAGAGAAGTGATCATTGTATAGAATTCCAGACGGTTTTTATTCAATAATGAGGCATTTTTAACAAATACAATAATTCTGGAATGAATAAATCTATTTTTATCCAAAAAGAAAAGTAATAACAATAGTTACTTACAGATTAGAACAATGTCGGTATATATTTTTTTATTGAAGATCATTTATGAATAGGCTATTGAAAATGTTATTTTAAATGATGACAAAAATCGTTAATGATAGGTATAATTATTAGCTAATTCTTTGAAGTTAAATGTTAAGAATATTCATGAATGAATAATATGATCTATTTTAGTCTTGAACATGATAATCAAAAGCTGTATAATCCAATATTATTTAACATGTCAAGACGTATTACATCAACTATATTCATAATCAGTTCATCCAAAGTATGAAAAAAAATAATACAAAATAATAATGGAATGTTCAAGGAGTTCGAAATATAAGCTTCATACTATTATTGAATATATATATATATATATATATATATATATATATATATATATATATATATATCACTGTTATAAATGATCATATTGAGTAGCTTCATTGATAAACTTCTTCGGAATAATAAAAATTTATTAGTGCATAAATTATTCGACGTTTGATGATAAATAACAAAAGAATTAAATTCACTTGGTATTGTTTACTTGTATCTTCGCATTGTTATTTAAGACTGTAATTGATCAGTCTCTTGTAGGCATATATTCATCCGGTGCAAACTGATTCGATATTGTCTTCGGTCAAAAGCATTATAAGCAAATATGGATAGTGACTAACAGTGGAATTCAAGTGTTCCCAGAGTGAACATCAACTCTGAGATGAAGGTACATCCGGTTGATGAGTCCCAAATAGGACGAAACGCGCTTCCTGGATTCCACTGCTAGCCACTATCCATTTTTGCTTGTAACGGAAGAAGCCTAAAATTTAATGTATAAATTATTTTGAAATGAGCAAGAACAAACATTCTAGTAGAATAGCATGAATTCATTTTTATTCCGTCGGTTCTCGTCAGCTGCTTACAACCTGTGATATTTAAAATTCATAATTACATAATGGGTTTAAATTACTTACATGAGAGGGTTCAGTTGGAAGTTATATTGAAAACATATTAGTATTGTATAGCAAGGGTGTAAATAAATTCAGTAGACTGAATATTGTAAATATATACCTTATGTAAATGTTTTAGTTTTCTCTAGTTTGCTATAAATATTTTTGATTACTGACAACGCAATCACCTTATCGATTTAACAACATAACTTACAGTTATGTAGTTCACAAAGATTTATCAAATCCATGTTTTTTTTCTCTTAGTTTTCAATAGTTTCACAGGTAATACCAGCCGATGAAAATTATTTTCATGATTGAAAAGCTGAAAAGCATTCAGAATCAGGTCTTAAATTATAGTTTTGTGGTTTTCATTCGATTTGACTTTGTTTTTTACAAAACATTCTAGTAACAACTTTAATATCTGTTCACTGGCAAATATTTTCATATCAGATTTAGATTGCTCATATTTTATGCAGTAAGGGATTACTGTGAAATAATTACATAGCTCTTACTACTTATCTCTGTCCCCTGTCTAACATTATTCGTATATTATTACACTAGTTTACTCTTTTCTTTACCGGTATTCTATCTTGGTAATTTTAATGAATATTAATCCAAGTGATTCAAACATTAACTTTCATTCTTAATTTTGTTAATAAATATTGACAATATATGATATTGTATTGTGACCTTGTTGTTTATATACACTCTTTTTCTCATTATAATATTTATAATTAACACCAGGAACAATGAATCTAACAATAGGATCAATGTCACTTATTATCATCTATTTATTTGACAATAATCATAAATGGCAAATATAACCTTGACCAAAACTAGTATAAAAAAAACATATATATGTCCACGTGGTTAATCATGAAATAATTCTCGTTTTCTTACTTGATCATATGATAAATCAATTCTAATATTATGGACAATATATTCTAAGAATTAAGAGAAAAGAATGTAGATATAAAGTAATACTAATATTTTTATAGCCAATAACTGGAACATTCACAATGGAAGCATGAGAAAAGTAGAAAAATTACTTAATAGAAGTAATGATAATGTCCTATTTATAAATTTAAATAAAAAATGGTTTAATTCTATGTCATTTTATTATTATTGAAAATGGAATTTTTATTTCACAAGTATGGATATACATACATATAGATATATAGATAGATATGCGTTATATTTTAATGTTAGCTTGAAATCTAGTAAAATCTCAAGGAATATATTGTGGTTGAAAGGTAGTTTCGTTTTTTTTAATAGTTGAGTTCATGAGTTAATTGAAGCTAAACCACCATAGAAAACACGGAAGCAATGGACGGCCGTTTCATCCTTGCATGGGACTCCCCAAAAGTGCGCATCCACGATCCTACTTCGTGAGATTCAAACCCAAAACCTATCAGTCTAGCGCGTGAGCGATTGACCTCTACAAAACCTTTCTCTAATTACAATCATCATATACTCACTAGTAATGGTATCCAAGAGGTATTTCCAGGAATTCTAGTGAGAAGCCATGACCAGTAGAGCTCAACCGAATCTGTTATGAGATAGTGACTCACTGATGACAATGGTGGATGGTGGCGCAATTTCGTGGATTGGTTGAATTTAGACGTTAACACCATTGGATTCTGAGGTTAAGCGTTCGCACACGAGACTGATAGGTCCTGGGTTTGAATATCGCGAGACGGGATTACGGATGCATACTGCTGAGTCCTATACATGGATGAAACGGGTGTATATTGCTTCCGGGTTTTCTCTGGTGGTCTAGCTTCAATCGACTCATGAATTCAAGTATTAAAATTACTATAATATCTACAAAACCCCACTCTGATTACAATTTTGTTTGTGATTTAATAAAAAACAAGAAATTAATGACATGAGGATAAAGATCTCACTGTTATCATGAACTGATCAACGAGATCATATTGACCTATTGAATATAAAGTCTTATTTTCAATGTCATTTTGATATCATTTGTCCACTACTCCTTGGTTTTCAATCGTCTACTATTAAATAGTATGGTTAATTACCTTCAAAATAGACAAAAGTTGTAAAACCATACTAAACTTAAAAGTTCATCTACTCCTAAAGTACTTATTTATTCTAATAATATTTCTTATAACATTACCTGGTTTCATTAACTGCATCTTTCTTACATGAATTACGTACGAAGATTATTTACTTGTAAATTAATCTGTAGTATGAAAAGAGACTACTGTTAATTCTAATTTGGGCTCGATCTATCTTTAATATAACATTTTTTGATCTATCCATCTGCACCTGAAATATTCAACTTACTTTAATCAATACATATAGACGTGTAGTTAAATTCTTATATAATTTATTGTAACTTATCTGTCACGTTTAAGCCTATGTATCCCGTTCCGATCATCATTGTTTTGTAAGAGATATTGACATAAATAAAAATTTCAAATCAATGTAGATGAAGCAAAGTTTACAACTGTGATCAACTGTTTAAATATCGAATTTGTAATTCACTAGACAACTGTTCGTCAAAAAAAGAACGACTTCAAAGCTTTTCTCAATCTGTAATATAAGTAATCATTGCTAATATAACAAACCTTCACAGTAAAATGATTATATACATTTCTTTTTATTGTTTATACAAGACATACTATGATTTTAAAAATGCTACACCTATAGTTCATTCTTCAATCTGAAAACGATAAAATAAAGATTGAATGAAGATATTACAGTGTAGATGGTAGTTGTAGGTAGTCAACTGGAAACCCTGGATCTGGGTTTCGTGCTACTTGGCACTCGTCAGCAAGGTGTACCTGTAATCTTGAGGGAACTGGTGCTCCCTGATGGATTCGATCTCGTGTCACCCAGCTTCACAGTCAGAGACGTTACCACTGAGCTATCCGAGCCATGACTATCCTCCTGTAGGACTGAGATGTAATCACAATTGATTGATCACTGGGTGGTGATCAATGACATTGATCACCAGCCAGTGATCAATCAATTTATATTACAGTGTATTTATGTTAATATTAGGTAATGTATTAATGAACTGATTGAAAAATCATTTTACTCCAACTCACTGATTGAATAATAATAAGTTACAAAAATAGTTTCATTGTTCAAAATTCACTTTTCTAAAATACTAAATAAATACTGATTAGAATAAATGATAACAAAAATGTAAGTTATTAGTAAGCATTTAAGATATAATTATTATTCAAAGGGATAGATTAAAAAGAACCATCTATGATACAGGTAACGATAATGATTTTCTAAAAATAATCCTTAAATTTTTATGACCTTAATATAGTTAAATAACAACTGAATGTACCAGATGAAATACCAATATAAGTAAAGAAAAGTTCATTTGAAATATGATATCTCTATCAGTACTAATCGAATAAGTATAGATTTCCTCTTAACAGTGATAATATTATTTATAGTATACTTTCATTATTCATTTTCATCATATTTCCTGAAATAACATCATTATTGGTATGAAGTTATTAGTTAGTTATAATGTTCATAGATTATTAAATAGTTACTATTATTTATTTTACTGTTTATTTTATGTATCTTTGAATAGATATTCTCTTTCCTATCAGTTCAAATAGTGTTCCTTTTTTCTTAAACAGTCTGAAATCTGAATTCATAGAACTAATAGTAAGAAAAGAAAAAAGACAAAACATGGAATCTATACATTTTAGATTAGGTCTATCATTAGTGAATTTTTAGTTTCCTTGTTTGTTGGTTTTTTATCAATCACAAATTTATTTTGAAAAATTTTGTTACTAAGGACTAAATATTGTTCAAACACAAAAATGAAAAAATATATATATATAACATTTTGGTGTACTGATCAACAAAAATATATTAATCTTGTGGATTACACAGTACATGAATTGATTAGTCTTTCATAGTACTATACTTATAGTATCAAATTAAACTTACTTAATTTTATATTATGAAATATATTACATTGAGATTATTTTCTTTCGTTGATATGTATAACATGGTAATCATAATTTTGATTTAAAGTAGATAAATATTTGGTGTATTGAAGGAATTCATGAATTGTCTCATCAACTTGCACTTTTCATTATCGATTATCTTAACCTTATAGTTCAATTTCATGGTTTTTGTTTAATTAAGTGGTTTTGGAGGAACAGTTCAATTTGAAGATTATTTTTATAACAGGCTGACATCTACTCTAGAATTGAAGATTATCAGAGTGATGCCTAATTCTGCCTTTAGGTTGTTTAGCAGTACAGACCAACTATCTCTCAGATTAAACTTATGACCGTTCAGATATAAAGTATTCATCTCAACATATAGAAATTTTGAATTCGGTTCGATCGGTATGAGTTTGTACTGATAAGTAAACCTGAATTTAAGTTTTATTTTATAGCTTGTATACAACAATATTTGAAAGATGACGGTAACTATTTTATAAAGATTGACATTTTCATTCATGCAAATTTTCTTTACTTCTGTATTGATATACCAGTTTCTGTCAGTAACAAAGTTAAAATTCTTAAAATAATTTTTTAAAAAACTTTAAAAACACAAGTGCTATCATCTCAGTTGTAATATTTGGACGTTTGCCAAGAAAGTTTTGGCAACGACCACGATAAATATTATATAAAAAGAAAGATTCTTAATGTCTTTATAATTATTATTATTTCAGACTGATATGTCTAAAAAATTTGAAGTAATTCAACCGTACAATTATGACTCATTTTTGTTGTCAGTATGATCTGATACACTTCATTGTTTCTGAAAAAGAATGGTGAAGGAAATCAGACTGGATTTGTCATAGAAATACAAAAAAGAGGAAAAACGGCAATGATATATATATATTATATATATATATTCCTACTTAATTTACCTTGGAATCAATCTTTCATATTGACGTCATTCATAATATGATGTTGTAGATAGAAATTGTTATTTCCTATTAATATAAAATTAGAAGTACTTTTTTTTCTATTTCGGAAAAATGTCCTTTGTTCAAGTTGAATCATTATGATTATTTCAAGTACAAGCATAAACATAAATCATCGTCTATTCACATTATACACTATTCCAAAAACAGAAATACAACCTCACGGAATAGTAACTAACTTGCCTATTTAGTGATGATGAGAATTATTTTCTTAATGCAATTTCACAGTCTTGATATAATTATTAAAAACTAAGAGGCACAAAGTAATTGTTCGATTTTATTTTAAAACTTTAAGGCAATGAATAAAGACTAAATCCACAAAGGATCAAACTATACTACTAAGCAATTGAATTAAGATCTAAAGCTTTGGAGTTATAGTCTTAGAAACATTTTTTATATGGCGATATCTTCACTGAATATCAATAATATGTTACTTATTCAAACTTAGTGAACATTAAAAATCACAATTACAGTATACAAACTCCTCCTTCGGCCTTCACGATTCCAAGTCAATGCTTGTCTTGTGACGCAGTTGACTCTTCTCCTCAATGTGTGTCCTATCCACTTACAACGATTCTTCCTGATTTCTTCCTCCACTGGAATCTGGTTTGTTCTCTCCCACAGTAGGTTGTTGTTGATAGTGTCTGGTCAATGGATCCGAAATATTTTGCGTAGATAACTGTTAACAAACACTTGTATCTTCTGGATGATGATTTTCGTAGTTCTGCAAATTTCTGCTCCATACGGTAGTACTCTCTTGACATTTGTATTGAAAATCATGACTTTGATTTTGGCCTGCGGACGGTTGTTTTGAGTTGCAGATGTTCTTGAGTTGTAAATATGTTGCTATTGCATTGCCGATCCGTGCCTTCATATCTGCATCATATCCTCCGTGTTCATCAATGATGCTCCTCAGATATGTAAATGTTTTAACACCTCACAAATCTCCTCCGTCAAGTGTGATTCGATTGTTGCATGCTGTGTTGTATTGGAGATTCTTGTTTTTCCCTTTATGTATGTTGAGACCTAGTGCTGCTGATGCTGCTGCTACACCGGTCGTCCTCTCTTGCATTTGTTGTTGCATGTGTGATAGAAGAGTCAGATCATTTGTGGATTCTAGATCGTCCATCTGCATCATAGTTGTCCACTGTATCTCATGCTTGCTCCCAGATGTTGATGTCTTCATGATTCAGTCGATCTCGAGGGGAAAGAGAAAGGGTGAGAGTAAACAACCTTGTCTGATACCAGTCTTTACTTCGGCCGAGTCTGTGAAATTACAATATACAATTTATTAATGATGTTTAATTTTATGTTATCACTACTGGGTTCTAAAATGAGTCATACTAACAGTGTTAGTAAACTAATAAATAAACCATTGAATGACAGATAACTGGTGAGTGCTGTGCATGGCTAGGCCTTGATATAAATGAAGTTTTTAATTTGGTACCCAATCTATGTAACCTGATATTGTATACAGTATATTCTGATGTCTAGGTAATAATAACTTAGAGTTACGTGTTGATTATGTCATTCGATTACTATAAAGCCAAGGTCAGTGACTTCCTGTGGATTACCTCTAACTATCTAACAGCAAATTAATGACATATTGCGAAAAATAACCTGATATTAATTTGTTGGTATTATATATCTAGGTTAAAATATTTTCAGGACATAATGTATCTTTTTCGTATTTCATTTTAACAACAGAATGTACTGTAATCATAATAAAACTAATTAAATTGCCTTGACAACCAGTCACCCTCTGGTTGTCTATTTCCTGTCATTATTTACATAACTGATAATGTTTTATCAAATTCTTTATTAGTAGAAATAATAATGGTGTTAATATCGGCATAGAAAACAACAGGGGGTAAAGTGAACCAACGGATTGATTGCACCAAAAGAAGCAATTTTATTATTATTATTATTATTATTATGAATGACTACTCTGTTTTAGAGTAGAACTATGTGAACAGTGTTAAGTAAATAAATAAAAATAAGAAATCCCATT
This sequence comes from Schistosoma margrebowiei, assembly GCA_944470205.2. NCBI lineage: Eukaryota > Metazoa > Platyhelminthes > Trematoda > Strigeidida > Schistosomatidae > Schistosoma > Schistosoma margrebowiei. The sequence goes on along the minus strand of OX104028.1, from coordinate 68,048,363 downwards.
ATTTTTAATTTGTTGATAGGTGATTGATTATCACAAGTGTAACTATACGCCATCAGAATTTCTATGAATCATAATTTTACAAAATAACTTAATTTAACCTTAAGCAAGCTAACAATCATAAAATTTTAAAACCAATTATTAAGTAGTTACTATCATAAGTAATAACAGAAAACAAACTTTATTAAAATAATTTAATATTAATGTCATACAAATGTTTACAATAGTTGACCTGATATAATATGCTTTATCAGGTCAACTATCAATAAGATAGTTACTCAATTCGTTTGTTCATTTATTGTTTCTTTTATGTATCCATGCAGATTTGGATGTATGTCTTTCTTATTTGTCTGGTGCTGCTATTGTTCTTCTCTAATTTCTTATACTATTATTCATTTGAAAAGAAATTAAAATGAGATGACTTACTTGAAGTGTAAATTATCTATGCATATATACGTTTATAAGTATGTTTACAACTGTGCTTTATAAAACGAATTATTCTACACAGTCACCATGTTAACACACTTAAAAAAAAATTCCTGTTTTCTTTTTCTGTTTCTAAGACTATGACCTGAAATCTAGTCAGGTATGAATTTACAGCTTTAACAATATAGAATTCTACTTAACAAGCAGTAATTAATCTTGATCATAAGTTGTTTTTAACTCTGATAATGTGACAATTAAATCAAAAGACTATCGTATTCATTCAAATGTATTTCACTTTGTTAAGTTCACAATTATATGACTAATATAAGTATATAAAAGCTTGAATTATAACAGTAGTTAATGAAGAAAACAGAACATTTTTAATCATAGAAAAGTAGAACTTAGCAATTTATTAGGTAATATGAGTAATTATGTATATTTATTTGAATAATTAATTTAATCACCAAGTCCTCATGTTACTGATAATCATTTCCGTGAAATTTTCCTCCTAAGTGATAATAGTTTACTCTTCTCAAGTTTCTTAAAGGCGTCTTTTTTTTAAAACAGTTTGTGAATTTTTTTGTAGCATTGTAGCCTTACAACATTTATTAGAGTAACTTCATTTGTAAACCACACTGACTAGTCACTAGTGAGTTATATTTGGTGAGACTTAGTTGAATCGGATTGATTGTCGATGTAAATACTCATACTAGTCTAATTTTGGCAGTCAGATAGTTATAAATCTGTATATTGAGTTGTGCACTCTTGAGTATGGTATCTGAATATTAATTTGTGTTACCTTTGGTAAAAGAAACTGAACTAAATATAGGCCTCGGTTAGTAATACAAGTTCCGATTTGTAATCTCTTACTAAGTAACAGTTGCCAGTTCACAAAGTAAGTTCCACATGACCACTTAAACTTTTGTGAAAACAAAGTGAAATATATTAAAGTTATTTGTAAATCATTACGGTAGTAAGTCAGCCAGGATTTCCTCCAACAATCGAGTAGATAATTACATTTATTATAAAAATGAAATTAAAACTTTTCTATCCATCTAGATTACAGGCTAAATTTCTTTGAACATCAGTTGATTTAAATAATAATCCGAAATGATGTTATATCATGATTGGAATAGACAGACAGTTCAATTAGAAGTTAGTGATCATTATGAAGTAACGGCAACTGATGAAAAGCTAACAATTAAAGAACATGACCCCTCTGTTTTAGTGGGGAACCCCACAAAAGGTGCAGGACTTATGAACTGCAGGTGTTAAGTTCGATTAATTTAATGATCTGTAGCTTCAACTTCAGTCAACAGACAGTTCGATGAATTTATTAACAAAGCTGTTGGGGATATCTGTTCCAAGCAGGCATTCAAAGTAGAAAACTAGTATAACAAACAGAATAGAGTATATATATTAACAATAAACTTCCCAAAAATTACAGTACGAGCTATAGAGTTGCCACTCTTAATTACAGTTTTATTACTTTCTAGAAAGTTATAAACCGACTGAATATTATTAAGGCGGCCTGCTTGAATATCTGGGCTACCTGTTCCTCCCATCTAGATATTTCATCAAGTTATCTGTTTTGTTGCTTGTTTTAGCACATCATTATGTCTATTGTGCGCACAATCTATTCAGGCGCGTTTATGAAAAGTTTGCAACCTTTCGCTATACGAGATACAAAAAGGTACAATCAGCAACATCATGGTGGCTGGCAATATTCATTGAAAAGAATGAACATTAATCAAATGTGGATTACCGAACTCCTAACATGTAACTGGTCATTATTCAAAATTTATCGTCAAAATAGATCAAGATGTAAGAAAAGGAAATTTGTTGAAATACTTTATGATGAGAATTCTATGTTGTACCAAAAATATAATGTTGAATAAAGCTAATAATAATAATAATAATAATAATAATAATAATAATAATAATAATAATAATAATGAATGAATGAATGAATGAAGCTGTACAACCGTAATTATAGCGATTTAACAGATAGTGGTCTAATGAGAAAATTAAAAATGATTATGTCCGTGTTCAGAAGTAATAAATGTCACAAGAGGGTTGCGTAACAGTTAAAAGCCAAAGAAAATGACAGATTACGTCTTCACTTGTGTTCATGTTTAACTTCAATCAATTCACCATATTATGACACCAATTTCTATTGCCTTTAGAAGATAACTTTCTCACATACAATAAGGTTGAAATCCATTGGTAACAGTTTCATAATAACACTTCAAAAATTGAATCTTGAAGCCAGTTGACCATTATCACCGATTGATTGAAGTTAGACATTCACATGATCGAATGTGAACTCATTGGTCTAATGACTGAACATTCAACTGAGAGACCAAAGGACTCAGATTCGGCCACTTATAGTAGAATCGTGTATAAACGTTGTTAATAAGCTTTATACTAGAATGGAACGACAATCTAATTCTTCCTGGATTTCATTGATGATTTAGTTAAGATCAATTAATGATTTGTGGATTATTTCTACTGGTCATATATGAAAGTTTGCCCATATATATAGATTTTTAAATAGTCACTATCAATATATCGTCAATTCACAATTTTCATTATGTAGCACTTTAAAATTCACTTAAATAAGTATCATAAATTAAATAGAAATCCATTTAAAAAAATTGGTAATTTTACCAAATTCATTTTTATAAACAAAACAGTTTTTTTTATTTTATTTATTCAATGTTTAAATATTTAATACATAAATCTATTTGAATAGAAAAATAATATCTCCATTATACAAGTCTTAATAAGTTTTTCTAATGTGTAATTTATATAACTAAGTATATATGTATACGAGTATTAGACTATTTCTGCTAAAAAAAAACTATATATGTATGATTTGGCACAGACTATTAGTAATGTCATTATGATTTGTATGTATATACATATATGACTAATAAGTTCATTTTCACTCAATAAACTCCATTGTATCATTGTTTATTGTTATTATTATGAAAAATGTTATATATAATAAATAAAATATTGACTTAATGAAATTTGTCGCATAATTATTTCACATAATAATAATAATAATAAAGAAACATTATGAATAAACGTAATAATTAAATAGAATTCATGTGTTTAATTGTACAATATGAACTTACATACTTACTTACACCTGTTAGTCCCAAAGAAGTATAGGTCGTCGATCATCATTCTCAAACCCACTCTGTCCTGGATCTTCCTTTCTACTTATAACCTATTGTTGTTCATTCTTCTCGTATCTGGCTCCATTTCTCGACACAATGTGTTCGACGGTCTTCCTCTCCTCCTTCGGCCTTCACGATTCCAAGTCAATCCTTGTCTTGTGACGCAGTTGACTCTTCTCCTCAATGTATGTCCTATCCACTTACAACGATTCTTCCCGATTTCTTCCTCCACTGGAATCTGATTTGTTCTCTTCCACAGTAGGTTGTTGTTGATAGTGTCTGGTCAACGGATCTGAAGTATTTTGCGTATATAACTGTTAATAAACACTTGTATCTTCTGGATGATGATTTTCGTAGTTCTGCACGTTTCTGCCCCATACAGTAGAACTCTCTTGACATTTGTATTCTACCGGCTACTGCCAGTCCCAAGCCCGGATAAAGGAGGAGGTTTGGACATGGTGTTAGCGACCCTATCCCGTAAAAAACTAACTCGCTAAAAAACCCTAACCAGAAAAAAAATTTCAAACAATATCAATTAATCTTGTTTAAATTTACTTATACCACTAATCATTCATTAAGAATGTATTACGTTAAATTTAGGGTAATACATAACATTTTTCAGAAATAATGGCTTGTATAACTGTTTCAAAAAGAATATCACTCAATTTTTATACTTTGTATATATTGTTTTACTATTCATTACTGTTTGTTGCTTTCCTCTATTCCATTATGTAGTGTAATTTGAAGAAACGAATAGCTAGTCCTTCTAGGTTTACAATATAATTGATATTTTGAGTAAATAGACTTAGAATATAAGGGTGAGTTTTGCCAAGGAATGAAATTACTTAAAAACCATCGGAAAATACTAGAAAACTTCATGTTTTACCCTGGGACTACCAAATATTGATTTTTTTAAACCCAAGATATTTAAATTTCGTGGTATACGTATTACCTTTGGACTAATAGGCTCGACTCCTACACTGTACACTTGTAAAGTCAATCAGTTTTTTATACACCATAATAACTAGATGATAGTTGTGTAGTGTGCATCTCCAACATTAATGAACTTTAACAATCAAGAGTTTTCATCAGTGTCCTAGGTATCTGTTTCGAGGTCAAATTACTTGAACAACTCAAACTCAGTGATTTCACTAATCGATACCATAAACATAAGTACATAAATTATAAACCTGAGAATTCGTCCTTGACAATTTCTATACAACGTTTTAAAAGCTGTATTAATGTAAATTTTGTGTCCCGTTGCAATTATATGTTTCGCTAACTGAAATCAGCAGAGATAGAATATGCAAAATATGTTTTTCAGAAATAAAATTTTAATTCTATATTTACTCTGCATAGGTATACAGGCATCATATAATGAACATGTTTTATTATTCAAGGCAATTAAGGATATAACCAAAGTATTAAACTCAAGCTCTGAGAATAGATTTCGCCAAGGTCATTGGAATATCATCAGTAATGTTATACACCTACATAATACTAGTGATATTTTAACAAATTACGCTTTAATTTGCTTAGAAGCTTAATAGATCCCACAAATTAATGAAATTGATTCATTTCAGAAAAAAATAAAACCTATGAAAACATTAATTCAACTAAACCGAACCAATTTATCAGTTACTTATCAATGAAATATTAACGGAATCAAAGTTTTCATTGAATCCAAATGTTAAACATGTGTAATAAAAGAGTACAAATTGAATTATCTATAATTCTTAATAAGAATTTCAAATGAATACTACATTACAACATTTTCTTTACTTTATAGGTATCAATACCAAGGTTTGACTGGATAGTTCCGAATCAATTGAGCATTGGGTAGGAAGAAAGTTAATGACAAACATACTTTTTGTTATGTCTTAATGAGTAGAAAAATTGTATTCCTGACATTTCGTGACTTGATGTGAGCAGCTTCTTCAGAGTAAATGAAAAAAGTAGCCTACATTATGTTACGAAACTTCAAAAATACAATGTTTTTACTTATTGGGATATAACAGAAAAATATATTTATTTTTGCTTATTATATTACAATTTGTTCATTGAAGAAATAAAACCAACCCAATCCTTTGACTTCATGGCTAAACAAGAAATAATGCAATCCTTTTTTATATGAAATAGAATACTATTAAAATCATGAGTCAGTTGAAGCTAGACCACAACAGACCTGATTTCAATCTGTGAAAATTTCTAAAATCTCCACAAAACACATTCTGATAATAATAATCACCTGCTCACTAGTGACTGACTTCAGAAGACACTTCTGGAGTTCTAGTGAGAAGTCATTACCAGTGGAGTTCAACCAGGTCTGTTGTGAGAGAACAACTCACTGAAGACAATGGTGTACGGTGGCGCAACTTCGTGGATTGATTGAAGTTAGACATTAACACCGTTGGATACCGGCTCAGTGGTCTAATGGTTAAGTGCTCGCGCGCGAAGCCAGTAGGTCCTGGGTGGCGCGGGGTCGTGGATGCGCACTGCTGAGGAGTCCCATACTAAGACGAAACGGCCGTCCAGTGCTTCCAGGTTTTCAATGGTGGTCTAGCTTCAACTGACTCATGATTTCAATCTGTGAAAATTTCTAAAATCTCCACAAAACACATTCTGATAAGAATACTATTAATTAAACTAAGTAGTTGAATATAATTATTGAAAAGCCTGATTTTGACCTTGGAATAATTCTACTTATCATTTGTCAACAAGATGTGTATTTCATTATGAGTTAACTGATGTTTTCAATGGGATTCACATTCAAACCATTTAGGAGCTAATGCGTATACACTAATTTCATCAATAAAAACAAACCGATATTAAAGACTAGACAAAATAATTAATTGATAACCAAATGACTAATTAATACTATTTATTAGAGCTAGCCATTATTGTCAATATTATCGACATTACGTTGATTTAACTTAAGAAATCTGGTTAGAAATTGTTAGTTGCCGAAAATCTCTTTCATTTATCATGAGTATTGTTTGTTGGCAAGGACAATTTGTCTCATGGTTATCAGAAAATAAAGGATTGCCAACTCTTTATGAAATAAAAATGTTTATATGACTGGTATATATATATATATATATATATATATATATACTAACTGAAGTTAAGTACTGTCTTAATGTTTTTTTTATTCTGTGATAAAATCGACTTCATCAGTAGACTTAAATTATAACAGATACAACTTTTTATTTAAGTTTATAAGTGTCATATGAAAACAGGTAACTTGTATAATTGCAGTTTGATCTATAAAGATAATATACATCTTTTTTCCCAGAGTATATAAACTTTAATCATTAGTTAATTGAGACTGAAAGCTAATGAAAGTGATAATAAATGTCTTCGAAAGCTGATTACTATGATTGTGTAACAAAGGATACTTTAGTATTTTACAACATACATAAATTTCAAGTTAAGATATTATTATTATTATTATTATTATAAACTGACTTCCACTGTTTGATCGATTTGTGTATAACAAAAAATCACCTCGAATCACCGAGAATCAATATAGAGAGAACTTCAGTTCTTGATTAAGATTTTGAACCGATCGGTGTTAAACCAACATTGAAAACCTGAAAGCACTGTACGGCACAGGGTTCAAATCCCGCGAGTGAAATCGTCGATGCTTACTCCCGAGGAGTCCTATAATAGGACGAAACGGCCATTCAGTGCCTCTAGGTTTTCAACGGTGGTCTAACATCAATCGGTTCAAGATCTCGATCAATAATTTAATAATCTCCACAACCCTATTTTGAAAAATTCAGTCCAACAATCTTTGGAAATATACACTTTCTCGTTAAGTTTCATTAATCAAATAGCTGAATAAACTATTCGACAATAAAATAATTTTTTTGATTTTTTTTATTTTGTTAAAATTATCAGTATATTCAATATATTTGATCTCACTGAAAAAAAGAAAACGGGAAAAAAAAGGAAAAATCATAAGGAGACTAGAATATAAACAGGTTAAAATTAAATGATTTCTATTTTCTTTCTATATATCTTGTTCATTTCAATTCCATTCGAAATCAACAAAAGTTTTAAGGTTTGATGAACTGATAACAATCAAAACAGTTTGAAATAGTTATTTATTTTCAAGTTTAAAATTTATTATCAATGTTCATTGTTTACGCTGTATATGATTAAGAAGTTAAACCTTAACTCATTACGTTGCCTTTTAACTAATGAATTGAAGTAAAATTATAAATCAGTAAAGATGTATTATGCTCACTTACTTACTTACGCTTGTTACTTCTCGTGGATCTTTATTTATAATCATATATAGTGTGTTAATTTGCTATAACAACTCCGCCTGTAGCTCTTCTAGAATTACTGCTGTTCCCAAACCCGGGTAAAGTAGGAGGATTGAGCATCGGGTCGGCAACCCCATCCTGTAGAACAAAATCTTGTTAGAAAAGTGCTAACCAGATTAAATAAATTAAGTAGTTTACTATAAGGAGTTAGTTTAATTGTGTTACTATGTATAGTTTGTGTATAAAGTACATGTCATTTCTCATAATTCCTTTCAGTGATATCTACCAGTGAAATTTAACATACCCTTTCAATCTATAGAGAATATATTCTTTTAGATAAATTAGAAAATTAAACTTAAACTCTAAGGCAACATTGATTGTTTTTAAAGCTCTTAAAATTATTTAGTAAATTGTAACGATCATCTCATGTGTTATCATGATAATAGTGTTCTTTTTATTCAGTACTATATGTATCATTACAGAAAAGAATTCTCAGTAGAAGATACACAAAATTACAACAAAATAACGTTTTAGAAGAAATTAACTCGTGAATATATTTCTAAAAAAATATGTACAAGAAGGTTTCAATCAACTATTAGTGACTATTTATATTCAAACTTAAATGGTTACAATCAGTCTTGCTGACATAGCATCGTGTTTCGTGATATAATATAGTTGTTATATGAATTCTTGCTTCTTGTTTCACCAAATGAAAGAGGTAATGGTAACCAATGTGTCGGTATTTCTTGAGTTTCTCATCAACTAGATACACATTATGTTGTAAACATTTTATGATAACTTGTGTGTACAAACAGTTGAATGACACAATTAACTAATTAATTAAAATAAATCAGAAACAGATTAATGTATGGCAATACATGAATGTTTCAAAAAATGATGACCCAGAAGTTTGAATAGGCAGTCATATTGTTTACTATTTTACTAAATAGAACAAAATGCACCTCCTAGATTCCAGTGTTAGCCACCATCCATATCTGCTTATAAATCCTATATACTTTGCATTGAATAGTCTGTTAATATTACTTAACAGAATTTAATTCAATAACTGTTTATTCGGTGAATTCAGTCAGTTCAGAAGGTAAATTATAAAATCATTGAAGTTCAAGGCATCTACCAATGTAATTAAATGTAATAGTTAAAACAATAAGTTTTTTCTTTAAAATTTAGTTGTTTTTGTTACAAACGCAAAATGATTTATGTTTTGAATATACCGCTTCTATGATTTATCTCTAATTTTTTATTTATATTTAAATGAAACTTGATGAATATTATCATCGTCTGGCATCTCCCTAAGTACTTTTCTTGAAATTATCCTAATGAGAATTTGTTTTAATGCTTCAATTTATAATTATATGGGGTAGAATTCTAATTTACAACAAGAACGGTACTACTATTTTGAGAAATGTCTGCTAGATGTAAACTAAGGCTAGACTCTAGCCGTCAGCAATGATTAGATTTTATAATCTAGGTATGAACTCTATTTGCATACCTACGTGGGTCAGTAACATACCAAATTGTAAGAAGTACTGAATGAAGCCAGAGACTAGTTTCCCTATTTTTCACACTTATCGCCGAGCTGTATCTTTATTCGTTGACAACTTTGTGCTCCATAATTTGACTAAATAATTTGACTCGTAAAATCTACAAGCCCTAATGTACAGAGTCTGAATACGTCTTTCATACATCGGTTAAGGAAGTTGCATCTGTATTTGAAATTTATTGCTAACTACTAATTCAAGCTTCCGATTATATTTCTCTTTTGCAACGATAGACCTAGATTTGCACTTCAAAACGATATAACGATATAACTGATTAACAATACAAAGCAATTTCTGTGTTGATACGAGAAATAGTATATTAAAAACCATTCATATCAGATACATAGAATGCAACATTCCTTAATAAATTGTTAAAAACGTTGACCGTTCTTTTTTAAATACTACATAGAAAGGTTATAGACTAATTCCTTCTTGTTTTCTAATCTCGAATTATTTTACCAAGTAGTCATCATTCCATTTCTTGTTATCTCCTATCACTAGTCCCGAAACAGAAGAGTCGTATACAAACTAGTCTAGTAAATGATGAGAGTTAACATTAAATTTCTCAACGTGTACCTATAGTTGCCTGTCAAAGATTAACTAAATGTGCTTGATTTCAGGCAACATTTAGACTTCTTACAATGTAATCATAACTGTTACACTGTTTCATCAAAACATTTTATCCAAAATATTACAGATGGCATTACAGATGTTCTCTGTTTAAAGACATAAAAAAATGTACGGAAGGGTATACATTTTAATCATTTGACAAACGATAATTTAAAGACAATAAGATAACTTAATTATTTCAACATATAAAAGCGTTTACAAATCAATTTTTTAAGTAGGAGATATAATCAGACAAGATAAATAAATAAATAAATAGTTCATATATTCTGAAAATAATAATTACAGAATTCACGCCAGTTTACAGGCATGATCAATTTGATATAAGTAGTAATATTAGATGTACAGAACAAACATATGATAGAAGGTTTTAAGTATACTAATTCAGTAGTTGTTTAGGTAGTACATGTATTACAGCGATCCAATGCATCAGTTGGGAACTTCTAATATTTCTTAAATGGACAGCCTGTTGATTTATGAACGGAGTAATTAAGGTCATTTCGTGTGACAGATCGAATTAATGATAATTATCTATAACTAGAGAAATTAAAACGAAAACAGAGATCACGGAACAACAAAAAAGTAATTACCAAAATATATGAATCAGGTCTACCTAAATGCGTGTGTCATGTGACAGTGGTATACTATTGATGTTATTCGAACTAGTTAAACGTGCTGGGGACGATGTTAACGTAAAGTGACAGCAAGTAGGTGGTCTTACTTAGGGAATGCACTAATAAAGATGGCTAAACATTTAAAGTTCCTATAATATCACTTGTGGAATGAGATAAACTTACAGGTACTGGAACATTCAATGCATTTTCAGAGGAGCAGTATGCATCGATGCAGCGAACAAATAATGGCAGTGATTTTATCGTGCGGATAGATTGTGGTAGGTTATTCTAGAGTCTAGAAAATTTACAGGTGAAGTAATTCATATAAAGAGATGATTTAGAATAAGTTTGTTTCACTAGTGCCAAGGGATTACGGAAGTCATAATGAGAAGTTTCTGTATATTGAATCACGTGATTGGATGTAAAGATAGTTTATTAAGTAGTTTGAAGAAAAAGATAAGACTTAGTTTGAGTCTCCTCTTCCATAAAAGGTCTAGCCCAAGTTTATTACATCTAGAATTATAAGTTAAGGTACAATCAGCTCCAAGAATACGAAGTGCAAATCGTCTCAGTACTGATTCCAGCCTTAATTTATCCTTTATGCGCGCACTGCTAAGAATAAACGTGAAATATTCTAGAAGAGGTCGAACACAAACTTTATACATTAGAATACGTGACTCATTGTTGTAAAGGTTTCGAGTTACGTAACCTATTAGACGTTGAGAGTTAGAGGTTTGTCTCAATATCTTTTCTGTAAACGACAAGTCTTGAGAGTATCTAAGTCCTAAGTCTATTACCGTATGTAACCTAGATAACACTTCGCCATTTATGGTAATTTCTAGGTTGAGTGAGGTATCACCGACGCATATCCATCCACATTTAGCCGTATTAAGCTCCAATTGCCATTTTAAGCACCACTGTGCTACCTTGTTAAGCTCCATGCTGATTCAATTTTGCATATTTTTCAACTTATGTGGAGAAAATGAATATACTACTTTAAGATCATCTGCATATAGAAGGGGCTTGCCTATAAAAAAGACTTTCACAAATATCATTGATAAACACTAAAAAGAGCAAAGGGCCTAAGACACTACCTTGTATTGCACCACTTCTAACAAGGACAGCGTTAGACAATGAAGAGTTAATTTTAAATATTTGATGTCGATTGCTGACAAGATGTAACGTTCATTTCTGTTCTGAATTGACTGAATTTTAAAAATGATCAAAGTGATCAAACATATTTTATGATTGATAAATAGATATAAAGTCAGAAATATTTGAATTAGCAACCATTATTGTAATTCTCCACTTTTTAATTTTAGTTAAGTGCTCTTCTGTAAAACCAAAATAATCTTTTATTCAATAGTACTGTGGTGAACTCTACTCACAAGATTGCTTATATGTACTTTGCATCGGAGCATTGTATAGGTGCTTCTGCAGTCGGTATTCAAAAACAGTAGTCTCAGGAAGGTAAAAGAGCAGTAGGTTCGGAATATTTGTGAGATCAGAATATTAGCTATAGAAGGTAGTCTAAAACTAGCCTGAGTTGTGCAACGTATGATAGACGCAAATGGAAGATTCAAGACTGTGTACATATTTTGTAAATAATGTGTTGCATCTGGAATACCTTATTCTTACATTACGGTGCGACATATTTTATATCAGAATAGCACTCATACTGTTTTGACCATTTATCAGAACAATGATCCATGGACAGATAATTAGAAAATTCAAATCTTTAGAATGAATATAAATTAAAATTTAGAGCAAAAGAAAGTATGCAATTCTATTTACTCCTACAGAACCTATTGAAGAGATGAAATACACCATGGTTTAATTTAATTTCAAATTAACATATGAAAAGTAAACCAGTATGACAAAACCTCTTATAGTTGAACAGTATTTTTATGAAAATTAAACTGAAATTTTACATAACCTTCATAGAACTATCGAAATTAATATTAAAAACGTAATCACTAATAGCTAGCTTTGGGATGAATTTTCCACAAGTCGATTAGTAAACAAAATCAATGAATTTAACCAAATAGGGAATCAGTTGGTATCTTATAGACAGATTTGAATTATGCTAGCACTATAACTGAATTAAAAAATGTGGGTCATTGTTTTAAGATGTTAGCTCTAACTGAACGACATGAACTCTTCTTTAGTTTAGTAATCATTTATATAACAATAGTAGCACTTTAAGGCTATGAGGCTTAAAAAATATTGGATAATCAAAAAGAAATGATCCCAGTTATTTGAAAAATCCTGAAATTAGTTAGTTTAAACTAATAAAACTTACAGTATGGTATAAAGATCTTCATAACATTGAAACTGGGTTGAATATACAGTCCAGTGTATGAAAACAACTAAGCTATGTTTTAGTGATTGAAGTATTTAACTTTCATGGAATAGAGTTCTTATTTATATCATTTTGGTCTAGGTATTCAAATAAATTCTTAACCCATCTAATAAAAAGTGAGACTTACAGCTAAGTGTATGGGCTTTTATTATGCTATTCAGTTTCATATTTAAAACATTAAACTATCTTCTTTTATTTACAAAACTCAAACACTTAAATTTATATCCCTTTGGAAATGTTGCCACTAACAATCAAATATTAAATATATTTCCATCAAATGAAAAATTATTCAGTTCTTGTCTAAAAAAACATTCATCAAATCCCTTTGTCACTCGCTCATTTACGTTCTCAGTAAGTTATTTAATATCGTTGGAATTCCTTTATATTTTACACTTACCATCATTAAATATCACTAAGTTTACTTTTATGCAGCTGACCATTAGTTTTTCAAATATTTATACAACTGTTTCCAAAAGTTAGAAGATAATCCACTCCATCCTATCTTCACAAACAGTCATCTGTTTTTTGATATATATTTTGTCACAGTATTCTAACTGTTAAAGGACCATTATGTCAGAGCATGAATAATTAAAATTCATCATCAAAACAATGATTCAATCAAGGTTTGAACACGATTGTGAAACTGTAACTGGATTTTTGTTTCAGAACTTTCAAAGATGGCGTGGTATTAACCCGAATCAATTGAAGCTAAACATGTAAACCATTAGATACTGATTCAATGGTTTGAAGATCATGTACTTGTTGGGAAACTGTCAGGTTCTAAGTTCAACTCCTTAAGGTGTAGTTGTGTATGGATATTGCTGAAGAGTCCCTTACTAGAACGAAACAACTGTCCAACGCTTTCCAGTCCTCAATGGTTGTCTAGATCTATTAGATTTATTTGTAATCTCGGTAGTATTGATTTTCCTCAACAAAATCATCCGAACAAATATTATTTTGATTTACTCTGATAATAAAGTTCACAGTTTTATAATGCATTGATCAAAGAAAAACCGTAATAAACATCATTAGATTAAACCATATGTTCTTAAACTAATTGATTGTATTAAAATGCTACAATCTGAATTCTAGGTCAAGTGAATTCAACATCCAGGATATTGATAGTTTAGAATATATACTATCAAAATTACTATAAACAAAGCGTATATATCAACGGGATTTTGTAAAATGATTTAATATGTTTAAATAAAACCGATTCAAATAAATTGAAAGTTACATAAAAATCTATACTGGATAAGACATAGAGATATTGAGATGGTGGAGAAGATTTGTACCTGATGATGTCGTTCAGAAGAACAATGAAAACTCCACGACTAAAACTATCCAGCTCAGAGAACAAAATTCCATCAACATAAAGATAAGAATTTTATAACAATAATAAAATTAACTTGATTAAAAATTCAAATTGAAAATCAGCCAATATTAAAATAGAGAACAAATACATCACTAAAGATCTATTGTTTTGTTGGTGTTATTTTTTAATCCTGAAGTACAAAACACTTTTCCAGGTACTTTAGTTGTTCAATATTAAAAATAGCAAGTTTAGTCTCGTTTTATTTATTATCTTTTTTTTAAGTCACAATTTGATTACTTACTTATTTTTTTTTAGATGGTGTAGTAGATTTGTAGCTCAAGTTTCGTTTAAAGTAGTAATATTGTTGGTATAGTAAGATTTATCAGTTATTTCATCAATAATTGGTGATAATACGTAAAACTTTTTGACTGTTATTATTTTTAATATCTATTTTGGCAATACATATGTAATCGTTTTTTGTCACTTAATAAGAACATCAACTTCCTACGAGTGGTAACCAATATTATGATGAGAAAGTATAATATTTAAGACAGAATATTTGTCACTATTTATCGGATTCATTCACAAAAGTTCTGGATAAAAACACAGTATAAGAACAAGTCAATTAGGTTTGAGAAAGTAAATTTTAACTTTTAGCTTTAAACTAATGGTAACAGATTCTATGGAGGAACTAATCAGACTATGCTCGAAACTAATTCATTTGTATGGCTAGCTACAATGCATTTTTTACATGATAATCGATGTCAGTTTATGATGAAAATGCTAACTTTAAATTCATTAGTCCAACCTAGAATATCTAACTTGAACTAAGAACAATGTGAAGATTATTAAAATTTTATTTAAGTCCCTATTAGAATTCAGGAAGACGAGTAATCTTTGTCCATTAGGACAGACTTAAATCACTTTGTCTTTCCCGATTGATAGACAGAGTAACCCATAGGGGACTTTAATGGATCTATTAAGAATGTAAAATATATTTACACTTTATCACACTGTTATTTTCTCTTCCATAAATAATCCCTTCACAGGGGATGTTTTGAGACTGATTAAGAACTGATTGAGGGTTTTTTGCTTTAAACCCGCTCCTGTTGTCACTAAGTTCTTCAAAAAAAAGACTTTCATAAATAGATAAGTTTAAACTGTTCTAGAGCTCAATCATTAAGGAGCTATGTTTACATTGAAAACATAGATTAAGCTATTAAAGGTGTTATAGTTGAAAACTATAACAATCACTAGAAATCCTTCAAAAATTTGGCTACCAATTTGTAATTATTACCATGATATTGTATTCAATAAAGATCAGTATTTCTTAGTAAGAAGTACTAATTAAAACTCAAACATAATAGTGCTGTATTCAATATTGGATTATTTGAGTTAATCAAAAAGTAAATGGTTTTATCCTCAGTGGTATTTGGTTGGACCAAGTATGACTGTTTTCTTGAAGAAATTTATCTACACTGATGATCATTGCTTACAGCATTCGACAATTTATTTCCAGATGATTCAAGTCACTTAAGGTCTATAAAATGACTTGATAGATTGTTGTAAATTGCCTTTATAAATCTTAAATGAACCATAGTAAATTTATTCAAAATAATTAAAATATTGTTGTTCGTTGTTAAGATAATAGATTGATATCATAATACAAAACATTTGAAGACTAAACTAACGTATTATCGTAATTAAATAATATATTTGTAATATCCCAATGAGTAGAAAAATTAGATTTTCTGACGTTTCGTAACTTAGTGTAAACCACTTCTTCAGATAATTGGTTATTAATTTATAATAATCTACTCAATACTCGATTTATTCAAAATTATCAAATCAAACCTTGGTAATGATATCTATAACGTATTATCAAGCCAAATATACACCATTTTATTATTACATGTTTAAAGCAATTAGTCCCTTTTATAAATTTCGATAGAACAATGAGAAGACGGAGTTTATCCAAAAAAATGTGATGTATTTGCGCTATACATTTCGAACATTCTGGTCACACATATACTTGTCAAGGCATTTTTATATGAAAATTAATAAAGGTCAATTAAATGAAAGTTCAAGTAAAATAACAAAAGGGAGAGAAAGAAATTGTCGCGTTATCTTAGGCAATAGAATGACTTAAGGATTACCAAGGTAAATTCAAGGTTACGACAAATTGTTTTTGTACACATAAGGGAGGTTTAAATTTACAAATAGCCAAGGCTTTGATAAACCTAAGAATTCGTCCTTGACAATTTCTATACAACGTTCTAAAAGCTGTATTAATGTCAATTTTGTGCCCCGTTTCAATTATATGTTTCGCTATCGATGAACCTGGTTTTCTAACTCCCACATTGATCGGATCATTTGACACACATGTTTGTCTAATTCTAGTTTACTTCAAAACAGACAATAATAATTAGATAAGTAACATTTGGCCAATAAATGTCTAATGAAAACATCAGCTTAATAATCTGATTATTTCTATATAAGATCATTGATGAAGTTTTACAAATAAAATATTGAATAGTTAATTATGATTGAAAACATTTTATAGTAGATAGTCAATGTCTTATATGATAAATAACGTCAGTTTTGAAGAAGAATAAAGAGAATTCGGGGAAATTTTTCTTTTCGACAAAATCATCTACTTAAGCTGTACATTTGTATTTATAGTTATGTAAAAAAATATATCTATAGAAGGATGGAAAAAATTGGATAATAAATTGATTCGAGACTCTTATTATCACTTGAGGTTACGCGACAATCAAAGGGTAAGAGAAGAATATAAGGCTGGAAATAATTTACTGATCGGATAATTGTCCAATTGACAGATATGAAAGCAAACACAAAGGTCATAATAATAAAAACTGAATAATAATCAAGCAAAATTGTTTAAGAGTAATAATAACTGATTACAGTTTAATATTACACAACACTAATTTCGAAAATTAATAATGATCGAATAAAAAGGAAAAAAGGAAAAAAGCCGAAATATACTAAATATACTAAAGGGAATTAAGGCCAAGGAAGGATGAAAGATTAGACGTATTGTTTTTGCACACAAAGTTCGAGCTTGAGTTTGTCGATTGTCAATACCTCAGCAATGCAGAAAATATTGATTCGACGTCCCTTCGATTCAATTCTTTTTATTGTGTAGAATAATTTAAAAGAAGACTCCTTTAGAGCGATGTGTCCACATTTGATTAAATGCTCCTGTATTGTTTTACATTCTCCTTTTAAAAGCCATGTCGAATAATGTTCTGAGATGCATTTGGAAAGTGATCGCTTTGTGTGGCCTGCCCAATGTAACCTGCCCAAATGAGCAAGTAAATTTATAGATACACATTGATATGGCCCAAAGCAGAAGTTCATCTTTAACACATTCACGAATGGTAGGTCGGCTTGAGAAAACGGTTCGGAGCTTAGCTGCGTATAACGTTTAATTCAATGATTTCGAAATCTGTTTATTTAAGATTTCAGCAGTCGTATTTCTTTTAAATTCCATATTCATAAAGCCTCATTTTTAATTATCTTACTTATTTTAAGAATTTAATATAACTTACAATGAGATCTACCGTTTTACATTAATAAATTTAAAAAATAAGCCAAATTCTCACTATGAGTCATGATAATTTAAATCCATCTTCTAATTGTCCCATTCATTATTAGTGATGTTGATATGTAAGAAATTCCTTCGAAATTCATCAGTTTCCCAGTTTACATGCTTATTGTTTACCAAGAATATAATAAATTATTCTCATTGAATTTCCGTTAATATTAATGATAACAATGGATATACAATGGTTTATTTCATGCTATACATCAATCATTCAGTTATTTTCTTAAAAATAAAAAAAAGAAATTTAACTGACCATGTACACGCCCACCAATCCTTTACTAGCATGTATTTTTGAAAACGAAAGAATGGGAATACTTAAATGGTTCAGTGTGACAGTATAGTTTGGACGAACAGTAAATGTACTATCATTTTTCATGTACAACTATACAATATAACGCCCATTTATAATAAATTTTCAGGGGAGTTTATGAAACCTGATAGTATATGTACAACTAAGAAGTTAAAGATAATACACCATAAATATACTGATCATTAAAATATTAATGTAGTCAATATGAACAGAACACTAAGTATATTTCAACAATTTTATTCACAAAAAAATATCATTGTTTACTTCTTGTCATTCATTATGTTCTCTTACAGTAGTATTAAATACTCACATATTCACTCTTATAGAGAAACCTGAAGAAAAAAAAGAAAGCAAACATCATGATTTATGTAATTAAATTATTATTTTTTTAAAGCTCATTTCGAAACTTTTTATAAATTCTAATGAAAAATAAAATTGTATATCGTTTAAAGATCCCCGTCATATTAAAAGACTGGTAATTTCACAAGTTGAAATCATGAGTCAGTTGAAGCTAGACCACCATTGAAAACCTGGAAGCACTGGACGGCCGTTTTGTCCTAGTATGGGACTCCTCAGCAGTGCGCATACACGATCCCGCACCACGCGGGGCTCGGACCCAGGACCTACTGGCTTCGCACGTGAGCACTTAACCATTAGACCACTGACCCGGCATCCAACGGTGTTAATGTCTAACTTCAACCAATCCACGAAGTTGCGCCACCGTACACCATTGTCTTCAGCGAGTTGTTCTCTCACAACAGACCGCTTGAACTCCACTGATAATGGCTTCTCACTAGAAATCCAGGAGTTTTTCCTGAAGTCAGTCACTAGTGAGCAGTTGATTATTATCAGAATGGGTTTTGTGCTTCCAGGTTTTCAATGGTGGTCTAGCTTCAACTGACTCATGATTTCAACTTGTGAAATTTCTTAAACTCTCCACAAAACCCATTCTGATAAAAGACTGGTATTTGAACGAAGAATATTCTTTTCGATAAATTCTCCTCAGGTTCTACAATTATATATCCAAATTAATAATCCGGAAAATGGACAGATTAAGGGCAAAGTACATCGGTTTAAAACATATGAATTTAGGACTGTGATAAACAAAATACAATAAAATTGTGAATGTTAATATAACTCATAGGATGTTAACTTGAATCTGCGTATATGTTGAGTGAAATTTTAAGATCCATGATCAGAATAAATATGGGTCAAATAGGGTGAGAGAGAAATAACAGTGCAATTACAATTCGATCAAATAAGTAAGACGTAATACGAAGGGATGAATGCTAAGTGAATTGTAATTGTACTATTATTTCTTTCTCACCCTATTTGACGATGTACTTTGCCCTTAACCTGGCCATTTTTTGGATTATTAACTTGGATATATAATTGTAGAACCTGAGGAGAATTTATCGAAAAGAATATTCTTCGTTCAAATACCAGTCTTTTAAAACTGTATATAACAACAGAAGACAACATAAAAATAATTTACAATTAACTAACGAATTATCAGACTAGAATATAAACAAATCAAGACGATACTGTCAGTGAGTTTTTCTGTCAATAAAAAATTTCTACTTTTATCATTACGAACTAACCAAACTAATTGAAAAGTGATCAATTTCTTTTTCCTTCGACTTCTTTTCTGTATATGTTTATATGTACTTGGGAAACTATATTATCAAGGTGAAGTAGTAAACTGTCATTTACCGGATGTTTTCAAGAGTATCCCAAGAAACTTTAGCCTTGAAAAGAAGTAATGCTAAAAATTCTCTACTAGTTCATTAAATAATCTGATTTTCTGCATAGACGTATCATAATCTCTTCAGTTATTAACATGAAATTGAAATGTCACAGTTGAAAGTTGTTCATTATTTACCCAAATCGTAGTTCAACTTAAAATACCACTTTTTAGTAACTTTTGTTCGGGTTTTAGATTCAATCGGAATAGACAGGTTTACTGCATTTGAAATGGTTAATCTGTGTTGCGTTTTGTTGAAATTAACTGTAAAAATTTACACTTATTACACGATCTTTTTTCTTAATTCACTGAATTTCAACTATTTCGAATTTTATCCAAATGTTCACTTAATTATTATTGTGCTTTTTACCCCACCCCCTTTTTTCGTAACACTTGATTGATTTTCACTCTCAACTGTTTGATTTCAACTAAGGTTGATACTTCCATTGTGTTTATTTGCCTCCCTCCCGTCGCCCACCAGTTGTCTGTTAGCCCGTTTTTAACTTTAACTTCAACAAACAAACTGGGTTATTTTTATTTGTTTTTGTTTAATTATTTATGACAAATTTAAGCTGTTTTCACTAATGACGTAACACTTTGGGACAGAAATACTTTTATTTTAGACATTACATTTTTTATCTTTCACCAGTACTGATCGATCGGTAAGTAGTATACACTGTCTAATTTATCGGGATATTAGAGATGATTGTATTCTAGCCACCAAACCTTATTATGATAATCAGTTTGATTTATTCGTCTTCTAGTACTCTATTGATGGTAAAGATAGTTAGTAGGATACTCTACATCTAGTTTCCATGTTAGCTAGCACATGTTGTCGAGCATCTCTGCTGATTACATTCAACCGTCTAAAATCTTTTATCAAATACATCTGTTCTCCAAATAATTTTAAATGAATATGTTGATTGACAGTGAATAGCTAGTTTTCACTGATAAACGAACTACGTTAATTATGTGCTTAAAATTAATACTTAATTGGATATATTTCCAAGATTTAATAGTTTACATCTATCATCAACAGATAAGTAAAACTACAATGGAATTTATGATATACTAATGATCTTACAGTATGTTAAAGATATTACATGTTAGCTCATTCGAGTTACAACAAAAATCCTATGGATGGTCGTAAAAGCTGTCTAACATATTTATGATTTTTGTTTGTTGTTTTACATCTATTACCAACTACTGTAAACGATACCCTATGATGGTTTACCTTAATATTTGAGAAAAAAACAGCTTATCATATGAAACATTTTCGGGCCTCTTACACTTTACAGTTCTTTTCAACATAGATCACAAAACTAGTATCCTGCTAATCAATATGTGTTAGACGTGACTTACAATGAATTTTTTAACAATATTTGGTGAGTAAACAGATACTCAGGAAACTATCAAAAACTCAAACAGTACCGCATGAAACTTAGATATTTTTTTCTTATGTAAACGATTTGAGGTAATAAATTGAGTTCTGTTTTAGAAAATGAGACGATCTACGATGATCTTATACTTTAATTGTTCGGAAAGCCATAGTTGAATTTATCAGATAATATTTAACAGTGATCGCTCTTATCATAAAATTGACTATTATTGTAGGGTCATTTACTGTTACATTATATTTGACCTGCTCAGTAATCCAGTTAAAAAAACTTTCACTTAATATATCCTACTAAATACTACTAATGAAAACAGGTAAAAGCACTTAGTGATATTTCATATATATAGTTTCCTCTATTATATTAAAGAGAGCAACAACAAAGATTGGTGCATCAATCTTTACACTTAGTGATAATCAGACAAGGACGTTTGTGGGCGTTCAGTTTCTCTGATGATATTTTCATTATTGTATAAAATGATTAACTTTCTTGAAAGATTAGTTTTAAAAATATCCATTAAGCTGTAATTTCGTTAATAATTTAAAACATCTTTTTAAAACAACAGCTCAATACAATAATTGTTCTTCACAGAATACTTACTGTTGGTTTTATATTTCTCTTTCAAGTAAAAAGTATTCTGAACAAATTATCTTCACAAAAATCTTGATATTTTCCAAACAACTAGATCAATAACTATAATACCATAATCTACAATTTCCGTATAAATAATTTTCTCGAAAAAATTACTTCTTTTATACCACTTCCTCCAAAAACTCTTAAAAATGGCAAATATTTTTCTATTTGAGTAAGATTATGAACTGAAAATTAAACTGAGTTAATTTGGGTACATAGATCATTGTTACTAGATTTTAGGTCTATATGTCTTCATTAAAAACGATTTTCGATGAAAGGTAGAATGAAGCATTTTCTTATATGAATAGAACTTCTATAGAATCAATTGATAAATTCTGTATATCAACCAAAAAGTTGAGTTCAACTCCTTATCGGCTTAGTACTTTTATTTTACGAATAATATTCAGAGAATAGTTAGTAAAATTAATGTAGTATCCAAATTCACTTGATATTGTTTGCTTGTGTTTTCTCATTGTTGTTTAGGACTGCAATTGATCGATCTCTTATTGACATAAGTGAATACCGTGCGTATTGCATCGAATTGCCTTAATTCCTAAGTATTATAAGCGAAGGTGGTTAGTGGCTAGCAGTTGAGTCCAGGACGCGCGCTTCGTCCTGTTTGAAACACATCAGCTGAATGTACCTACATCCCAGAATTGATATTTACTCTGGGACTCGAATCCAGTACCGTTCGTCTCAAACACCATCACGTTATCCACTCAGCTACTGCCACCTGCTTGTGCGAATGGGTGAAGTTTAAATTCACTTAGTATTGTTCACTTGAATCTTCCCATTGTTATTTAAGTCTGTATTTGATCAGTCTAGTATATTCTTACTAAAAATATAATAGGAATTACCCAGTTAGAAGACACTGTAAATACTGTTTGGTTTTAAGAATAATTATTTACATATACTAATAGATTGTTTACATTGAACAAAGTAATCAATTATGCTTGACTGAATTATGTCAATAAATCAATAATTACAGCAAACTGAAATGTACGTAAACCGTTGTAGCAGTAGTGATAGTAGTAGTAGTATTATTAATAATAGTAAACAAAGTACAGATTTTCAATGTGCCGTTCTCTTAGCAACATGATTAGTTATTTATATTTTTTTTAAAAGAAAACAAATCAGTATTACAAACAAACAATCAAGACGAAAGCTTATAACACCTTAAAATCACTTACAAAAATTATAAATCTCGTTGACTATCTCACGATAGTTAAATGATTAAGACAATAGACAAACCAACATTTGCTAAGCATATTTAACATGTCGAATGTCATTGGTTTCAGGTTAAGATAAATTTATGGAAAATGAAATCATTCATCAGTTAATGAAAAAGTTCACTATTCCAGATACAGTTTGCATGAAAAATGTAATCAACCAGGTTTTACAACTATACAATGAATAAAAAATATTAATGCGAATGATTGGACAATGATCATACCAAAATCGACATTTATTTAAATTTTTAACATTACCAGTAATCTAACTGATAGTTGACAATTAGTTAGAAAGTCTACATTTTTATCTAACCTAATACATTTACTAGCATAACAGAAATTATTCATTATCAATATAGGGTTGTGGAGATTGTCGGTTTTCATTGAGTTCACGAACTGATCTGAGCTAGATAATTATTGAAAACCTGAAAGCACTGGACGATCATTTTGTCCAAGTATCAGATATTTCGTATGTGCACCTGCATCACCATACATCCGTATATCAAACCCAAGATCTATCTTGCGTGCGAATGCCTAAAATTTAAACAACAGAGCTAATAACTAATGGTGTCCATGTCTATCTTCAATCAATCAGTGATATTCCGCGATTTTTATACTAATGAATCACAGCTCAGTGATCTACAGGTCAAGTGTTTTCTTGGGATATCGAAAGTTCTCATTTTGATTCTTGATTGATAGATCCTGGATTCGCATTACTGAGCAGTCCTATACTGGGATGAAACAGCTGTTCAGTACATTGCAGGTTTTTAATGGTTGTCTAACTTAGATCGTTTTGTTACCTCACTAGATATGAATAAAATAAATGAAACAAGTTTTACGTAGGACTGTTTTTATTGTATATGATATAAGTAAGGACTTAGTATAGATAACCGTCTGAAATCAGTTTTGAACTATGCTATTAGTTATTACCTCTTAATAATGTATACATTCTCCACGAAACTGTTTCTAAGCTCTGTAAAAGCCAGAAAAACATGTAATGAAGTCCTAAAAAATGTTATTCATTTGTCATATGTCCCACTAACGTCTCAAAAATCTCATCACTTAATTATTTCATATCAGAAAGGGTTTTGTGAATGTTACAGTAACTTCAATGGTTGAGATCATCACTGGACGGCTATCCAGTGCTTCCAGGTTTTCCACGCTGGTCTAGCTTCAACTGTCTCATGATCTCAACCATTAAAATTTATTAGTTATTAAGCGTGAGAAAATCGTAAATTACATTACACTATATTCTTTATTGAATTACATTGTAATCCCACATGGTCAATGAAGGTGAAACAGTTTTAACTTCATTAATAAATCAATAGATATGTCAAATGAATGTATTTAGTTTATAGTTAAGTTTAATTTCCATTAATTAATTTACTTAAATCAACTAATCTGTCAGATATCATATAATCAACAATGAATTACATTTTGTAATTCAATAAAACCACATAGATATTAGAAGAGAGAGATATATGTAGAGAGAGGGGGGAGTGAAAATAATAAAGCATTATTTTTTTCGGAAAAAAAATACATAAAATGTGTTTCATTGCCCATACAATATTGATTGATCATGACACTGTAAAGTAATGTGAATCTCTTTTCGTTTTTAATGAATAAAATAGCCTTGATGTAAAAATCAAAATAGGTTACCGTTTTTTATTAATTATTTATATTTTAATTTAAGCGGTAAAATGACTGATGATTTTACTACACTTTAAGGTTTAAACTATTACAACCATTCGATACCCTAGATAATATTGTCATGTGACTGTTTTGTCTGAGCTATATATATATATATCAATAAATTTTTTTTATTCCACTGTCCTACCTTCTACATTACTTGTTTCGCATGGACATTTTCTCATTCCTGAATCCTCAGTCTTATTTTGTTCCGAATCTAGATTATGTTTTTGAGTAACCATATATATTCTTCATGTAGACTTAATTGAAAAACATTATCCGCATGTTTATATGTCGATTTGTGCTTGTCTATAGATTTGCATAACCATAATTCTAGACATATTTTAATATGTCTATACATTTAAACTGATTTAATAAGAAGTTAAATAACGAAGTAGAGGAAGATAATGAGGAGGTGGAGGTGGTGGTGGAGGAGGTGGAGGAGGAGGAGGAAATGATAGAAAAGATAATGCAGAAGGAAAAGATAATGGAATAAAGAAAATAAAAGAGATGAGTCTAATTTCCAGACAAAACTGAATCATTTCACACTTTATTGTTTTAATTACACAGCATCAATAAGAATACTAAGTATAAATTCATTTTGTAAAATTTCTAGATATGTTGTCTGTTTTTTTTTTTTTATTAACTAAATCAGACAGATTATGTCTGATTAACTTAATATAGGACAACAATTTTTGCATCATTTCATTTCATTGTGTAAATGGTGTAATACTTCAATTATGAAAATGATTTATTCTTATAAATTAGGTAATCTGAAAAAATAATCATAAACTAATATTACCAATTAGAATTCTAAATGATAAATGTTTATGTGTCTTAGAAAAGATTTTTTAAAAATTAGTATGTGGTTAAATATTACAAGATTAATTGTAAACTATTGCGTAACTACAATTAAATTCTGTTGAAATTGTCATTTCTAAATGATGAAATGGAAAAAATAATAAAAACTTTTTACCTTGTTAACTGATTGAATGATGTTTTAATGTTTTAGTTTCTCATAGAAATTAATCCTTTATTATATTATCATAATTAAAAATCGATAAGCAAAAACGAATAATGGCTAGTACCGAAGTCCAGAATACACTCTTCGTTCTAATTGAAACTCGTCAGTTGAATGTATCTACATCCCAGAATTGATATTTACTCTGGGACTCGAATCCAGTACCGTTCGCTTCAAACGCCATCGTGTTATCCACTCAGCTACTGAGTCTTGATAGCCACCTGCTTGTGCGAACGGTTGAAGTTTGAATTAACTTAGTATTGTTTGCTTGTATCTTCCCATTGTTGTTTAGGACAGCAATAGATCAGTCGCTTATTGACATGTATGTATACTGTGTATATTGCCTCGATAATGCCTTAATTCACCAGCATTATAAGCAAAGACCGATCAATTGCGGTCCTAAACATCAATGGTAAGATTCAAGTAAACAATAACAAGTGAAGTTAGAAATCGATAGTTAATGGAAAATAGTGAGTTGTATAGAAATTAATGTGACTAACATTAAAATCATTATTTATTTAAAGAAAGTAAATTTATACAGTATTTAAATGAAGCATCATCACAAATTACTTTAGTCTTGTGTTTTTTAGTTAGTTAATAGATGACTATAAACTTAGGTTTGATTTCTAATCAACAAGGTACTTTGTCGACTTTGAAAGTGCATCTTTATTTTCATAAAGTTCTAATTTTGTAAAAGTAGATGCAGTTAAAGTTACCGTTTAACTATTTCATTAAGCCGTCATCCGATGATGTTATTGTTTAACTTCAATTATTTTTTATCAAAAAGTGATTGTAAATTTCGATCTGTTTCCGATAAAAATGGTTACATGAAACTCAGCATAACTAATCAACTATGATCACTTTTTGATACCAAGATCTGAATTTTCCCATTTGTTTTAGATCACAATTCTCGTTTCACATAATTTGTTAACTATTAATGAATAATATGCACTACAAATTAGTGAAACATATCAAACATTAATAAAACACCGAAGTGATAAAAACTGTTTATGATCTGGATATTTAACACCTTTTGACACAGCCTTTACAGTATATGCTACATTTATGGAACATAATTATTTACTGTCTTATACACCAAAACATTCTTACCAGTACGTTTAATTTGACAAAGCTCTTCATCTTCCAATTCATTACTAATAATTCTACTCTATAAATTTCTATTGCTGTGTATTGTATTTATTAAAATTATGCATAAAATCGACTAATATATTATCAAATATGCAGTGAATATATTCAACTTGTCGCATTTCACTGTGGTGTGAATACGGATTATAAACCCACGAATGATAATCAGTTACTAAAACTATTAGGTTAAAAGTCAGTCAGTAAAATAACTGTGGAAAGGTAATATTTAAGTTTTCGATACAGGTAAAAAATATTTGTATCTCCAATGGTCTTCAACCAAACATTTTATCTTGAAGTTTCTTAATGTCGAATTTGGTTGCTGTTTTGACTCAAATTAGGAAGATCTCACCTCTAGATATAACTGTGACCAACAATCAGACTTCCTCTTTTAGATATGTTGAAATTTTCCTTGCATAGTACATCTTCATTTATCTCAATTTTTCCCTACTTAAGAATCTGAAGTAGAAATATCTCTTCACAATCTGCTTAACTAGATACTAATAACTAATTTCAAGTCAATATATAATTTGATTCAATCCTGTTCATTTTCACTTCCTCTAGTTGTATAACCTACAAGTGCATCAGTTTTTAAAATGATAAAATAACATCAAACATACTTAACTCCTTAGAACACTTATTGATTAGATGGATGATGGCTTGCAGTAAAATCCAAGATGCACGTTTCGTCCCAGTTGGAACACATCTTACCTGGATCTCAGAGTGAGTTGATGCACACTCAGGGGCTTAAACTCAGATAGACACTGACTTACAAAATGGGGTGAATAATAATTCAAATATATCGGTCGTTTGGATCTTACTATTGATGTTTAGGACCACAATTTACCCGTCATTTTCGGCATATGTGCATCCTGTGCTGATTGTCTTGATATAGCCAGTAAATTACAAGCATTTTAAGCGGTTATTGACGGTGCATATATGCCAAAAGATTCATCAATTATTGTCTTAAACACCAACAGGTAAATACGAACAGCCAGTGTATATGAATTTATTCATTGGAATATTTAATCACTTTTAAGATGTTAATAACTGATACCACGTACTTATTTTTAATACAATGATATATATATAGTTTAGTAAAATAGGTTTTATTTCTCATTATTTATAGCTTAATAAGTAATTTTGAGTTCATAACACAATAAATTAATCATAATTGTTACTAATAGAAAAAAGAGACTAGTTACGAAACATGATCAGAGATCAAGTGTACAATATACACTGCCATTTTTTTTCATTGTAAAATTTTCATAAATCTCTTGTGTTGAAATCACTTATTCAACGACAAGCTCGGGTGTCCCAATGATTGTTTGATATTATTCACTCATTTGGAACAAAAAATATGGTTATTTCGTCGCTCTATTTATTTCTTTATTTACCAATATGGTATAAATAATAAGTAATTTCATAGTTCGCTATTCGGAATGATTTTAGTCAAACAGCTACAAAAAACAATGGAGTGCTGGATAACTGTTTAGTCCTAGTACATGACAACTCAGTATTGTCCATTAACTACCCGACCATCAGGGATCCAACTCAAGACCTTCGATTTCGTGCTCTAACTCTTAACCTCTAGGTCAATCAGTCAACATCAAATAGCTTACATGTTTAACTTTAATCACTTCATATTGTCATCTGACTATTTTCCAATGTATTCGGCGAATAAATTACTCATACTCAACTAAGTAGATTTTGTGGTATTCACAGTAAAACTCAAAAAGTTCTTTATAAACCCCTATAGTAATGAGTAATTTATTTATCATTTTAATTTATGTTATATTCGTGTTTCTTTCAAATAAACTGTATATACATTTTACTCTTATTTAATTACCTCAATTAAGTTGAATTTTTATACTTTGTATTACATAATTTTCACATAACTAGTTAAAAGATATTCATATTAAATACAAATGCTACAGTATAATTGAATAGACGTAGAAAATATGTGGTAGTTTCTCACACACTATTGTTAATTACATTATATATTATGTGATAAAACTAAGCTTATGACACTTCTTAATAGCTAACCAATGCATAGATAATTTCAAACAAAAATCTATCGTTAAAAACCTTAATAAATCAAAATGTTTAAAGCATTTTCCATCATCTATGAGTTTTTTCAAGTGTTGCAGTTGATCTTCAAACATGATCATTATTCCCTATTATGCATGTATAAATGACATCAGATCATTTTTATTCTGAATCCGTTTTTAAACAAATCATCATAGCTTTTATGTTAGTTTATCTTAGGTTAAGATATTCCATCTGTATATAATCAAGATTCTATGCATAAATTTATTGAAGTCAAATATGTCTATCCCCTGATTTGGAAGTATCATTTTTGTCGATAGATTTGAAAATCATAGGTTCGTTCATGTTAAATCATTATTAAAACTAAATTCAAGTTGGGGAATCGTTACAAACCACCTCCATTCTTATAAAAATAAATTCTGTCATTTTGTTTCAACAAATAGAAAAGGAAAAGTAAACGTAAAAGAAAGAACAATAAGAAAAAGCTTGATATCATCTGCACTGATTAGGTTTTAATACAATATTGTTTTGAAATTGCACTGATTTCTGTGTATGCCTAATCAATAAGACAAGTAATTCAACTGCCATACATTAGGTTTTGTACAATAAAATACCGTCTGATGAATGATATTCCAGTTTAAGTAACTATATAGCTCACTTGTAATTAGAAGATTAAGAGAAATCTTAGAATCCTGTTGTGGTCCACAGCGGTTTTATTAAACGATCATTTACCTTGCAAATACTGCTCTTTTAAACAAATTAAAATGGTGCATTTAAAAAAATCTACGACAAAAATGAACATACCTTATTTAGAAAATAAATTTAATCAAAAATGTATATATGCAATAAGATTACTGAAGTACATAGCGTAGCTAATAACGTTTGTATATTTGTAATCATATTACATCTCGATCCATCAACTTTTATTAGTACTATGATATTTTTTCATTGGAGTTTCAATATCGTTCATCAATCCGTCGTTAACAGTTGTTAGGGGTAAAATTGAGGATCCTCATACACCTTCATCCTTCAATCTGTTAACTAAACATACCTATATGTCAGTAGGGTATTGTTGGCATTGAAACTAAATACTTGAGTGTTATGTACAAAGTCACTGAATTACAATAGACACTTGTATTTGAACTAATACAAGTTATCTAGCTTCTTTCTGGTTGTTGCATTATTACGTTGTTTGACAATGGCACTTGTAGTAATACTAGTTACAATATCGCATTTTATATAATACGATAGAATACATAAGTAATCGTCTACTATTCTATTATTCAGTTCGATTTTGTTATTTAAAATGTATGCTGTACTAAAAAATGTCGTAAATCAGTTATGCTTAACAAAATCAAAATTATTTATAATTTTACAAATATCAATTTTGTAATATATGAATGTAGAAGGACTATAAAAGCTTCTTTTCTCAGAATATCCGAGACCCTGAAAAAGGATTTTACCTCTTAAAGTTGTTATCAAATGAAAAAAATTTGTCAATGTAAAAGGCTATCAATTCACAATAAAAACGTTTCATTTATATACAAAAGGCTATATATCCATTCAGAATTAAGTTGTCTTAAATACAAGCAACTTTAAAGCAATCAATATTAGTGATTAGTGATGAAATAACTCTCATTTAGATGAATAACTATATGGTCGTAACTAAACTCTGATTATTAGAAGCTATATATTACTGTACTGTAGGTTTGGATTATTAAGAGTAAAGTTTATTTTCCCATGGTGTTGTAGTAGATCTATTTGATCAGAATGTTCATATTTAGTCGATATTTCATTTTAGTAACCAAGACTAGTAAGGAATAAGGGAAATAGTGAGGACTTTGACTGTTAACTTTAATTTATGACAAATATCGACGAATAATTGAACCTCAATACACATTTACACGAACTGTAGAATTTACAAACTTTTCATCGACAAAAAGGCTGTCCAAATGAAAAGTTTTGGATTTAATTGACGAACTCTGAGAAACACCGATTGGATCACTATTTATTTGCCTTATAGTAATGTAAATATGAGTCTTTTGTTAGCAAGATAACTGTTGAATAGGTACATTTTAAAAGTTTGATGTGATGTTATCTTAATAGGGTAAATAAATAAGGTCAGAAACTCTGATGAGGTAAGCTTTTAAGAGTGCATTTCTTAAACAGAAGAACACATTATAAACATCTCAAACGACTAATTAACTTTAAAATTTCAACACTGCTTATATAATATGAATTCCAGATTTTCAGATTTCAATATCATACCATATTAATTAGATATTAAATCAAGCACTCACTGATAAAAATAATTATTTTTCATAGACAATTCGTTTCCTAAGAATAATACTTCAATTACTAAAATAAAAGAAAAATGTATTTGTAAAATCTCAGCGAATTAATTTTGAAGTAAATCCAACGTTTCGGCTGGCAATCTGGTCCAAGCTTTTTCCTTGGAAAATACATTTTTCCTCTTTAATGTCTCAGATGAACTTGGCGCTCAAATACTGTGAAACTATTCGATCAAATTTAGACGAAAGTTCTTATTGACTAAAATAACATTAGGAAGTATATTCGTTTGGTACTCTGTGACAACAACGCGTCTACACACTTGATTCGTTTGCAGATGTTCACGTATACGGGTTAAAATTAATATTTTTCAATGTTTTTCCATAAAGATTACTAATAAATTCAGAAATTCATTGAGTCAAACACTGAAAATACAGGTCATCAACATTATAAGGGATTTAAATTTAAATTAATATCGTGAATGGATGAATGCTTGATCATTATTAAAAACCTGGAAGCACTGGACGACCGTCTCGTCCTAGTATGGGACTCCTCAGCGGTACACATTCACAATCCCGTACGCAGAATTCGAGCCCAGGACGTGTGGTCTCACGCGCAAGAGAACGCGAACGCTTGACCTCTAAACCACTGAGAGTGCGCTGACGTCTAAATTCAATCAATCTACCCCTTTTTCATTACCTTAGGTGGGTAACTGCTTTGCACCAGATATGGTTTGGCTCCACTTGTTAAAGCTGCTTACTAGAACTCCGGAAATTCCCTTTCGAAGTTAGTCACTAGTAAGCAAATGTTATTTTTCAGTACGTGACTGTGGAGATTATTAAATTTCACTGAAATCGTAAGGTGATCTAAGTTTAATTTCTGTATGTGGGTCTGTAGATGCACACTGCTGATGAGTTACTTACTAGAAAGAAACACCCATCCAATGCTTCCAAGTTTCGAATGATAGTCTAACTTAGATCGGTTCATAACTTCAATGAAATTCAGCAATCTACACAAACCCATACCGGCAATCCTGTAACATATGACAGGACTGATAATATATATATTGCAATTAAAATAACTAGATTTGAGGTCAAATCAATAACAAAGATATTAAGTTTTTTCGTGCCTATTTCCTTTGAACAGAGTATCTATTTCCAATTATTCTGTATTATACATATGACAAATTAAAATAAGGCTGAAATTTCCCCTTCAAATTTAAACTGTCAAATAAAGCTATAAACTGATCTTTCTATCAACTATAATGAAATTTACCATTCATGGATATCTTTTTTTTTCTCTCTCAAATGTACTTATTTATCCAATGGGATATATTTTCTTTACCATTAAAATGTATACACAAACATATTCACATCCAGGTTTTCAATGGTGGTCTAGCTTCAACTGACTCATGATTTCAATCTGTGAAATTTCTGAAATCTCCACAAAACCCATTCTGATAATAATCAACTGCTCACTAGTGACTGACTTCAGGAAAAACTCCCGAAGTTCTAATGAGAAGCCGTTACCAGTGGAGTATACCCAGGTCTGTTGTGAGATAGGAACTCACTGAAGACAATGGTGCACGGTGGCGCAACTTCGTGGATTGGTTGAAGTTAGACATTAACACCGTTGGATGCCAGCCCAGTGGTCTAGTGGTTAAGTGCTCGCGCGCAAAGTCAGTAGGTCCTGGGTTCGAGTCCCGCGCGGTGCGGGATCGTGGATGCGCACTGCTGAGGAGTCCCATACTAGGATGGAACGGCCGCCGAGTGCTTCCAGGTTTTCAATGGTGGTCTAGCTTCAACTGACTCATGATTTCAATCTGTGATATTCACATCCATTTATGAATCACGCTTTGCTTCCCAATTATTATGGCATTGTAAAAATTTTTGTTTCTAATTCTTATTTTAGTCATCTTAAGTTCATTTCAATCAACAAAATTCTATTTACAAATAAACGAATGGGAATTATATTTGACCATTTTGTTTTTGTTGTTTATATATAGAAATATAACACACCCATTTTATTTACTAAATTTTCTTTTGATATTTTCTTATTTGTCTTATATTCTGTTACAATTTAAGCAACTTGGGATTTCTTAAAAGTACAACTGCTGTTTTAACTGTTGATATAACCATCTAAATAAGAAATATTTATTATTATTATTTTTTGTCCAAAACTACTATTTACAATTAAAGTATATAAGAACAAAAATGTCAAGGGTTATAATAAATAAACAAATAAAATAAACAAATTGTTTTCATTATATGCTTAGTCATTGAGATTAGTTTAAAGAAAAATAAAGAAAACACTTTGAAAAAAAAATCTCAATAATTTAAAGATTTTCTTTCTTTTAACTTTCTCAATGTCATTAGAAGTTACATGTGATATACCATTCATTTTTTTTTCTTTTCAAACAATTAATCAAACTAACATTAACTTCACTTGATATTGTTCTGTTTGAATCTTCCTATTGAGGTTAAAGTCTACAGTTGATCAGTCTGTTATTGGTATATGTGTATATTGTGCGTATTACATCGATATTACCTTAATTCACAAGCTTTTTGTAAGCAATGATAGATAATGGCTAGCAGTGGAATCCAGGAAGTGAGTTTTGTTTTATTTGGGACTCGTCAACTGGATGTACCTACAACCCAGAATTGATATTCACTCTGGAACTAAAACCCAGTACCGTTCACTTCAAACGCCATCACGTTATCCACCCAGCTACTGAGTCTCGATAGCCACATGCTTCTGCAATGGAATGAACTTTAAATTCACTTGTTACTGTTTACTTGTATCTTCACATTGTTGTTTAGGACA
The DNA here is from genome assembly GCA_944470205.2 of Schistosoma margrebowiei. NCBI lineage: Eukaryota > Metazoa > Platyhelminthes > Trematoda > Strigeidida > Schistosomatidae > Schistosoma > Schistosoma margrebowiei. Next base: position 68,014,049 of record OX104028.1, on the reverse strand, counting down.
GCAATAGATCAGTCGCTTATTGACATATATGTATACTGTGCGTATTGCCTCGATAATGCCTTAATTTACAAGCTTTATAAGCAAAGATGAATAGTGGTTAGCATTAACTTTATTAGTAAAATGATGTTAACTCTTTTGATCATAAAAGATTATTGAAAAACTTTGATGTATGCAAATTTGTCTTAGGCAGTTTGATGTTGTGTCAAATAAATTCGTTTCCAAGAGATAGAAGCATACGCTGATTGGTTACCCAGTAACAACTGATATCATGCTGATTCTTTCCTTGTTATTGGTTAGATTCTATTCATCAAGTTGAGAAATAACCCCTAGTGTAAATGATCCAACATTACATACATTATGAAGTGATAAAATATAAGCTGTATGAACCGCTCCTTCTAAGTTCTATGCTAGTTGAAGCTCATAAACAAAGTGTTTGCAATCTTGAAGTAAATGACAAAGGATATTTAAACGGAATAGATTGTTAAAATTCAACTGAGCATCATGCTTTTTCGAAATGAATATTTCAATGAGAACATAACAAAGTGTACAACAAAAGTATATTCGCAGTGTTGTTTTTTTTTCAAAATTTTGACAAATAGGATAAAATTGAAATATTGGATAATTGTTGCTTGATTATTGTCGATAACATTGTTATGCTTTAAAAGGATTCTGAAAATAACTAACCGTTTATATTTTGTCTCTCATAATAGTTACTGTGAAAATATCATCACGGGGATGAAGTTTGATGGCAGGATTTTTGGTTATTATGTAAACTATATACATTGACTAAAATGTAATGCTTACGTAATAAACCCATAATAAATATTGTATTGTTGCCAACACCTGTAAACATCCCATGAAGATAATAAAATAAATTATTTAGAATAATTTAACATTAAGATAGAGCTTCATAAATACCCATCTCACTGGATTGTTAAACGATTAATCGGACCTCCTCTTTATTATTGTTGTAAAAATCATCTAGTGTGAACATTTCAGTTTATCGAAACCTTGTGTATAATAAAGTTTAAGCTTCTTTTATGCATTTGAAAATGCTTATTTTTACTTGAATTAAATCAAACCTGATAATGTTGATTGAGACGTTTCATCGTAATCAAGTATTGAATAAGTGATGTCAGATTTTCTTAATTGTTCTTGATACTTATGAATTTCCACTAGTTTGATTTGATACTTTATTACTTAGTTAAATATCTTTACGACATATTGTGTGATCATTCTGTTCAAAATTTATTGAATTTTGATATACCTTTCTGATCGTTTGCGACTGTTCATTCAGCAATCTTAATAGCATCATTTTAACTAGTTACTATAAGAATGTTGCTCAAAAAATTCATTCAGTCATAACTAATATAGAGTCTGACACAAATATGCATTAGCTCGAATTGCCAAATTACCACAATAACATGTAAAGAGATGAAATTAACAAGATAAACGGTAAAACACTAAAAATAATGTAGGGAAAAAAGAATAGTTGAACAGTGAAAATACGATTAGACAAGAAAGAAGTTAGAAAGTATATATGAAGGAATACTGGAACTTAAGATCTAGGGGAATATGTGTAACACCACTTATTTGGGAAATTATGAATCCTTTAATTCGGTTTGTTTTATAGTGAGAAATTTTTCTGATGAAAAAATAACTGTATAACTTTCAATTTTTAGGTCAACTAATCCACATCAAATTTCCTAGATTTAATCCATCTAAATGTGAATAGTTTCATCTGCACTTCTAAAAAGCTGTATTCATAAGAATTTGAATCATTCATCAACGTCAAAGACGTTTTAACGTTACTGACTGAGATAACTGGTTAATTACGAAGAAATTTCAAATGTTTTTGGAGCAAAATATCATTGTGAATTATACTCATAAACTTTATCAGTGTTTCACTGTTGTACAAGAGCTTGATGGATTATTTGTACGTGGTCATCACTTGTAACGCACAACTGTAATACATTTTCAGTAAATTGAACTAAAATTACTCTGCTTACTTTAAGAATCATGTACTGACTTTATAACTGTCTTTCTCCCTGTAACTTCTAAGTTAAACCAATTGTATTGATTATCTGGTCACAAATCGCTAAATTTATATTCTAAAAAATATTTTTTGACAGAAGGGGGTTTTGTGGACATTGTAGTAAATTAATAGTTGACTTCATGACTCATTTAAATCTAGACCACAGTGAGAAACCTAGAAGCAGTGAACGGCCGTTTCGTCCTAGTATAAGACTCCTCATCAGTGCTCATCCACGATCCCGCCGGCGGGATTCGAACCCAGGATCTAATCTGGCAATAATGACCTAAACGGAGTAGCATCTATTTGACACAACCAGTTTGGTGGTAGTATTTCCAATGTCTATGACAAACATTGACAGTTTATTAAATTATGGGTGAAATAAGCACACGGTAAGAAATGATGTAGATAACATTACTTGTCTAAACAAATATATAGATTAGCGCTCTCATGCGAGACCGAAGGTCTTGGGTTTGAAGCCCGCTAGCGGGATCGTGGATGAGCACTGATACGAAGTATCATAATAGGACAAAACGGCTGTCCAGTGCTTCCAGGTTTTCAATAGTGGTCTAGTTTTAATCGACTCATGAACTCGATTATTAAATACATTTTGATTCAAGGATTTTGCAGAAATTACTCATAAAATTGGTCACCATTAGGCGTACGACCATAGTTGTTCAAGCTTCAATTGATGCCTCTCGTAAAACCAATATTTAACGTCGTCATTGCTGTCATTGGTCGGTGCATAACATTGGAAAATATTCATTGTGATTCCCTACTCATTTACTTTCAAGGATGCTTTGATGATTACGGAGATATTAGATTCACATCATATCACTGCATTATGTGCTTCTTTGGACAACACCAGACCAACTCGCTGACTGTGCGAAGCATTTCCTTGTTCATGATCACAGTACAACAGCATCTCTCTAGACGGTATTATTTTATGTCCAGCTTTTATCCGATGTTTCTTACTCATTCTGAGCACCGTCAAGTTGTATGTTCGCATTTCCTCAGTTATTTGAGTGATCCTTTCATTCTCCTAAATTGTTGAGTCGATCTATGTATCTATATGAATTGTTGAACAGGTTATTGGAAGTGGGATCAATCTCATGATTTTTGATGAATTTTGGCTTCCATCATGTGGCGTTATAATTCTTCTAAATGAATATGCTCCAACCTGAAAGGCTGACTTTATATGGTTTAAATTGTTTATTCTGATTAGCATTTTTTAGCAGGGTTTTTTCTACGGATTAGGGTTGCCAACTTTATGCCCAACCCAACACTAGAAGAGCTGCAGGCGGAGTTATATATATATATATATATATATATATATATATATATATATATATATATATATATAAGTTATAGCCAATTATTGATCTCAAGCAAGATTTTACATTTGGATATTCAGCGCAAAAATGTTTTTTAGGCAAAGTAATATACCGACTCATTTTCCGTTTTCTTTCTGACTTTGATCTACAATCTAGATAATAATAAAATCGATACTGATCCGCTAGCAGTCAATTAGTTAATGATAACAAAATTTCTCATTTATGTAAATCATGAAAAATTATTAAAGAATTAGTTTGAAGAACATTAACACAATCCTCCTAATATTCGGATATGTTCTGTATTGAGTAGGTTTAAAAGCAAGGCCATAAAGAAAACTTATAGGTGGTACGTTGAATTTATACTTTTCTGACTACCTCGGAGTATTCAAATCCGTTTTGACGGTTGAGTAAATAAATTGTCAAGTTGATACTTTGATGGTAAAAAATCTATTGAACGTAACTGAACTATTGTAACTTCATAAAGCTTTGAATTAATTTTACGTCTTTATTGAGATTCACTGACAAGTAACCTTATATACTCTATTGTTTCTATCCCATAGTGCTCCAAATTATATCACCAACAGCTATTGGAAATTTCGAAGTAACTGAAGAATCATTAATTTCTGATTTATAATATTTTTCTGTACTGATTGTCATATTCAATGCTCGTTCTTGTTATCGAATTAATTCAACCATTGACAATACTGTGATTTTGTTTTTGGTTCAATAATTTAAATTTTAAAAAGACCGCTTATTAGTCTTTCTATTATCAGATATTGACTTCTTTAAAATCTTTAGCAAGATATTCTTTAAATGTACATAATATTCATATCAGATAACTTAACTGACATTCATTCTTTTGTAAATACATTTTGAACAACCATAGAAACTAATATATGTATATGAATAACTTCACTTGGTGTTGTTTTACTTGTATCTTCCCATTGTTATTTAGAACTGCAATTGAACAGTCTCATGTTGGCATAGGTGCTTTCTGTGCGAATTGCCTCGATATAGCCTTTAGTCACAAGTTTTTTTTAAGTAAAAATGGATAGTGACTAGCAATAGAATCTAGGACTCGCGATGCAGGTACATCCAGCTGATGAGTACCAAATAAGACGAAACGCGCGTTCAGGATTTCCACTGCTAGCCACTATCCATCTTCACTTAAAAAGCTTATATATATGAGTGTTTTGTTTTACTGTATTCCAAGTGAAACAATATCATTCCATAGAAATGATGCTAAATTCATGCTTTATACTTATCTTGTGAATAAATAATTCTATGATCATATGTTGTAATAACATAATTACAATTAAAACAGCTGATCATGATATTTAATCTATGAATAAAAATGATGTAGAATTGTTACAATAAATAAATAAACATGAATATTTGAGTATGACCAACTGTTTGTCAAGAAAAATCCAATGACTTTCAGAATATAATAAAACATTTTTGTATATTCAGTAAGATATTAATGAATGGTTGATGAGAAATTGTATATTATAAAAGTAAAGCATTTATAATATGCTTCCTTTTATGAAAACAAAATACTGTATAGAATATTGAAATAATAATTAACCAAAAATGTAATTTATACGAAATGTAAATTTAATAGTTGAATTCATGAGTCAATTAAAGCTAGATAACCATGGGAAACCACGAAGCAATGAAGCAACATCTCGTTCTAGTATGCGAATACTCAGCATTACGCATACATAATCTCACTCGTGGGATCTGAATTCAGGAATGTTGGTCTCACGCACCAACACTTAACCACCAGACCAATGAACCAACATCAAACGGTGTTAATATCTAACTTCAACCAATCCACAAAATTGAGCCACCATTCATCAATGTCTTTAATGAGTTACTATCTCACAACAGATCTGGTTGAACTCCACTGGTCATGGCTTCTCACAAGAACTGCAGGACATACCTCTCGAATCCAGTCACTAATGAGTATATGATTATTATTATCATCATCAGAAGGTGGTTTTGTGGAAATTTTAGTAATTTAATATTTGAATTCATGCCGGTTCAGTGACCTAAAGGTTAAGCCTCCACGTAAGAGACCGAATGTCCTAGGTCTGAATCCCGCAAGCACGATTGTGGATGTGCACTGGTGAAGAATCCTATACATGGACGAAACAGTCTCCCAGTGATTCCAGGTCATTCATAGCTTTTTGCCAATTATTTTCAACCATTCAACATCATCTAGCAGTTCATAATAAAAATACCCCTAAGCTATTTAGGTTTTATCATCATTCACATTAAATTTATCTTTAATTATTTGGCATTACATTATTTCATCAGATTATATCAATTTTATGACGTAATTTATTGTAATTTACACTGACAAAACTTTTGACAGTAACTATTATAAGTTTATAGGTTTTTTTCCTTTAAATTCTATATCTTGTGACTATGTCTAAATGTGAAATTTCATTTTAGTGATATTCTCTGCTTTTCTTTTGAAGGTTAAATGAGTAAAATATATACTTATATGTAAATGTCTATCTATTTGGCAATCCACAAACAATTTCTCATCACATGATTTATTATGTATTCCCTATATATTAATCCCGTGAATTAGTTTAAAAATAAACGATAGACTGATATGTAAAACAGAAAATAAGTTTATGAATAATATATTTTCTATTGAATAAAACAAACTGAATATGATTGGCATAGGGAATCGGGCGAGACTATAATTTATAGACGAACCAATCAGTTACCAGGTCTTGGATTTTGACGCAAAATTTATTCATACATTTGACTTAATAACATTCTGGCATTTTAGGTTATGTCAGTTCGTGACGAAAACAATAAATCTAATTCCTAACCTTAACCATCAACTGAAAATCATAATTCTAATTATGGTGGAGTTTTGTTCTCTGAGCTGGATGTTTTGGTCGTGGAGCTTTCATCGTTCTTCTGAACGACATCATCAGCTCCACAACCAAACCATCCAGCTCAGAGAACAAAACTCCACCAAAATCATCCGCCTGAGCTACAAATCTTCTACACCATCTCATAATTCTAATTCCTCACACTAGTTTATAACCCACATTGTATCCTAGTTATTAGGTGGACACTCTCAAGGTCAATTTAGTGTCGCTCAAAATTCGTTCATAAGTTATAGTCTCACCAGAAATCGTTATGCTGTTTTTTTTAATTGTAGCAAATTTATAAATTTTGAAAAAGAAATTATTCATTTAAAGGAAATTTATGAATAAAATAAAGTGAGATGCGAATTACATTTGAGTTCTTATTCAACTCACTAAAAATTTATGTCTCATCACATATATGCCAAAATGAACGTTTTTACTTTGGTGTGTACAGACATCAGACAATGATTAGTTAATCTACTTAAAAAGTAAATTTTCATCATTAATTAAAATAATAGAAAACAGGATAATACTAGACAATTGTTTCTCTCTAGTTATCAAGTATACCTAGGACTCAAAATGAGATGGAAGTCAAAACTGTCAAAATTATATTACCTAATTACGGAGTTAAATCCATACGTCTTACCTGGTTCAACTAGGTGATTTAGAGCTATGTGCCATCTAATACCACTGGTGAGTTGTTACTTCATAGATCAGTGTTTATTTTGTAGAATGTTTAGTGATCTGTCTATCTTGACGATTTTCAATGATGCGAACTAGACTATTATGCTACTATATGGTCTTGTGTTTTCAAGTTATCTGTCATTATCAGAGCTAAAATTCTGAATTTGATTCCGTATTATGCCAAGTTTATCAGATAAACTTCGTCTTCTCATTGCATTATCAAAATATACTTATGTAAAAGTTAGTTACTAAGCTGTTTTCATCTATTTTACTATATCTGTTAATACTAGAAAATGAAGTTACGTTAAATAGTGTTTTAATTGTAGATGTATAACATTATTTTAGTCATATTAACAAAAATGTTGAATAACAAATCATGTTAAAGTGAATAAACATACTGTTATCTTATAGATGGCGCTTCACAAAAACCACATTACTGACTCAGTGCTCCGAATGAACGAGTACAAAAATAACAGAATGAGTGACCAACAAATGGAGAGAAAATGAAAGCTGTTTCATGTAACAAAGTGACACGTTTATATCCATAGCATTTAACACAAAAATATAAACATGACTTAATATCATTTGAAATATAAATGATAATGTAGGTCATTCACTAATCCATTGAAATTCAACCTCAATTATTAAAATTAATTTATTTAGAGAAACTTAAATGCTTCCAGGTTTTTCATGGTGGTCTAGCTTTAATTGACCCATGAATTCAACTATTAACTTACCTAAATCTTCACAAAACCACCTTCTGATGATAATAATCATCATATACTCATTAGTGACTGGATTCGAGAGGTATGTCCTGCAGTTCTTGTGAGAAGCCATGACCGATGGCGTTCAACCGGATCTGTTGTGAGATAGTAACTCATTAAAGACATTGATGGATGGTGGCTCAATTTTTTGGATTGGTTGAAGTTAGACGTTAACACTGTTTGATGTTAGTTCATTGGTCTGGTGGTTAAGTGTTGGGGCGTGAGACCGACGTTCTAGCTTCAATTAACTCATGAATTCAGCTATTAAATTACTACAATCTCTACAAAATCCCTTTCTAATAATAAAATTCTTTGAATCTAACTTTTGAAATAATGGTACTTCAAAGTTGAATACTAACTAGTATGGAATGAAAGTTAATCGGAACTTCTTGTCGATTATCAACGGTCATATAACATTGTCCAAAGTACATTGTGAGTTTTTGTTTTATAGTCAAGTGGCTAAATCACAACTTAATTACTCGAATTCATTCAATACAAAAAATTAGATCACAAGGATTGATTACCATCCAGTAACTGATTAGTTAAAAATTTATATTGAGACAGTTTCATTGTTGATATGCTTTTCATAAAATAAAAACTAATCGTCAATCATGAACATCAAGTACTACTAAACAGTTGATTGGCTGAATAATACTAAATCAATTGCTCAGTTCATACCGAAATGTCCTAACACTTAAATAGTCATTAATTATGTATACATCAATGGGATGACCGTTTTACAGTAGACAATGCTATTCAGAGCAGTTGTTTTAAGTTCTATGACAAAAGCTCAAAATTTAAATGATCAACTGTTACAGTAGCGTAATCCTAACAATTTAAGCCAGAAAAATAATCATCATCTATTGTAAAAGTAAATCTATGAATGATATGATTATGTAGTATATACGTATAACAGCTTACCATCGTCATTAGTTTATCAGAATAACGATAATTTAAAATTATTTAGTATGTTCCCATACTTTACAAACTTGTTTCTCTAAATTAGATAAACTGATAACACCGAAAGCTAAATGTATCAATCAAAGATTATTCAAATATCATAAAGATCATAAGTATTTTACTCTACTATGAATGAAACACTAATTGATTATTTTTTCAACAAACTCTGTTCCAAATATTACTCTTCTTAAACTACTTGTATTATTCATGAGTAATATATTTCTGAAGTTTCGTTTAGTTGAAATGGACACTTACACTCAATCATAAACAAATAATTTGATAACATTATATATACACGAAAAATTAAAGGGGGGATTTTAAAACGGTATCTGTTGCTCTTTAACGACAATAATAATTTATATTATTTCTGTGATTTGTCAGCTTTTATCCACTTACTTACCTACTTATGCCCGTTACCTCTCGTGGTAGTGCATAAGCCGCCTATCAGCATTCTCCATCTAACTCTGTCCTTGACAATTACCTGAAAAAAATATATGAATTATAATAAAGAGAATAGTTTTATAGTTTGTTCTGTACTAAAATGATGTAGATTTAATTCGTTTAACTTAATATGAAAAGCCAGACTAAATGAAAAATTGATAAGTAAATAAATAAAAAAATGGACTGTAACATAATTTGTACAAAGACATTTGGATTTATTTTTTCTGTATCTTCCACGTGTAATAATTTTCTTTCTTAATACTTTTATCATTATTATTATTGTTTCTAGTGTTGCGGTAAAGCGAGGGAAATCTGTAACGATATGAATACAAAACACATTCACATGAACACAAATATCGGTTTTGTTAACTCATGTGATTTGTTCATAACCTATGAATTATTCATTTATTCGTTTATTTATTTATTTATTTATCTATTATAACTTTGATTGTCGGAAACGAAGTCATTCCAATTTCAGTCCGTAATAGGGAATGATAATAATAATGTGAATTTGTCTTTACTCTGTTTTTTTCTGTTTATAGATGGCAAAAGAGGAAGACGGAAAAGTTGAAAAAAAACTAATAACAATTGGTCTATTGGTCATCCTTTAGATGGGAAAATTATAATCATCAGTCAATCATTTAAACAGTTATAAAATTCTAGCCATTTAGCACATTAAATGTAATCATTTCCTCAACAACTGATTATTTACTTCTGTTTTGATGAAATAAGTATGAAACAGAAAAACGAACTCTATATATTAATGAATTGCTGTATCATACTCAGTGAATAAACTGAAGCTTTTCGGTAAACAATTGAATTATATTATTTACTTAATTGGATGATAGAGATGTGTGATCCTGATTACGCTTAACTGTCATGTGTTTATATGGTGGAATGTAGAAGAGTAGCAAATTTAAATGGATAAATATTTTGTTTCAATATAAACAGTTTGGTTGAAGTTGGAAACCAATAAAATTGGATACTGGCTCATGGGTCTAAAAGTTAATCGTTTACGGGAGAGATTGAAGGTTCTGGGTTCGGATCTCACATGCAGGATCATGGATGCGCACTGCTTATGAGTCCCATACTAGGACGAAACGACAGTCCAATACTTCCAGGTTTCTAATGGTGATCTATCATCGATTCATGATCTCAATCATAAAGAGAAAAATTATGCATTGATATTATGTCAAAAAAATAATTAAAACCCAGTAATTATTGAATGATTATCTAAATGTAACCTAAAAATTTTCAGTAAAAAATGACATTCACTATCTTACATGTAATCAACCAACAAAATTCCGTTTAAATCAATGAGTTATTTGAAACTTGATTATTCACTTTATCTCATTTATAATCATCACACAATATAGAATAATTTTTACACCATACACTACTGTTTAACTCTGGGCATGATTAAATTGACAGGTTATAACATCTTTGTTAGGGACGATAGATCCCCAAAACTCACATTCTGTAATTTCATCTTATCAATCAACTTATCGATTAAATGTTAAATATTTGAATGGATGTCAATTGATGAACTTATCGATTAAATGATTAAATAGCAGTCAATTGATGAACTTGTCGATTGAATATTTGAATGCCTGTCGACTGATGAACTTATTGATTAATGTTTAAAAACATTTTACTATGACAATATCGATTGTAAATATTTGTATAAATACGCTTGATTTGTGTGCTTGATTGATCTGACCTGACCTGGTATCTGCTGTTTATCTGTAGAATACACTTCCTACGCCTTACAAAGACTTCATGATCGCGTTAGCTGAGTCGGGGACAACGGACCAGAATAGTCTATCGAGATTTTGAATCCCTTGATCCGATCAATAAGTCAATGTCCTATAATTGGCTGCCCCTTTGAGATATAACAATCTTAATAGAACAGTGAATAAAAAAAACATGAATTCATAACTAACTTTAGATAAGCATAGAAATGTATAACACTTTATCACTTGACATTATGAAAAAGCTAAATTGCTTAAAACAATATATATTTCATAGAAATATAATTGTTCTGATCTGCTTATTCAAATGTGGAATCATATTTGTTTAAGGCACTTTTATGATTATTATTAAAGTAAATCAAAATAAATTTATAAGCACATGATAATATTTGATTACGTGATTTGTAAAACTCATTATTATCAATTATGAATTGAAATTTGAACAAAAACGAAAAAAAAACAAAAAAAAAGAAAAAAGAAAAGAAATTATCATCACAGAATTAAATATGTTCGTAAAATAAAAAAAAACGGAGATGAAACTATTCTGAAAGTTTTCCCTGTTTTATGAGTTTGCATGTCTATTGAAGTAGAATATTTGGAATATTCAAAAACAGTTATCAAATATGATATCATTAATGGAGAAAAAAAACGTTTAACACAAAAAAGAAATAAGTCAATTTGTCTAACAGACTTCTTATTTAAACAATAATTAGATGGAATCATGAATTCAGCTGATGATAATCATGTGCTCATCAGTGAATAAATTCAAGATGGATTTTTTGAAATTCTAGTAAGAAGCTGTGAACATTGGAGTCCAATTTGTGCCGGATGGAGAGATTTATCTACTTCAGACAATTAATGAAAGGTTGCACAAGATCACTGATCATTTGAATTTAGATATTAGCACCGTTGGATGGTAGATCATTGATCTAGAGGTTAATTTTTTGTGTGTAAGACCAAAGGCCCTGGGTCCGAGTCGCACATGCGCGATCGTGGATATGCATTACTTAAAAGTCATATACTAGGAAGAAATAGCCGTCCAATGCTTTCAGGTTTTTCATGGTGGTCTAGCTTATATCAACTTGTGGATTCAACTGTTAAAATTATCATTTTATTTAAAATGATTTTATTCAATGAGTAAATAGTGGGGGAATGAATAGTAAGGGCTAATGACAATGACTAGAAACATTTGAAACATATAGAATTTCAGTTAATTATTGGATTTCAATTACTATTTTTACACATATTTTTTTGCGTAACATGTCTAAAAATAACTCCCTAAGGCCATCTTATCATATTTCATATTTCCTAAATTATAAAAAAATTGAGAAGGAAAGCAATAAATTTACTGCAGATTATGTATGTTAACAAAGTGTTTACAGTGGAATTATTTCAGACGATTGAATTTTATGGGACTTCATGTGGTTATCGTCACATATTGATCTCAGTCGTGGTATCACTGTAAAACAAGGAGAGCTGAACAGCTGTTTCATCCTAGTATGGGACTTCTCAGCGGTGTCCAACCACAATCCCTACAGGGCTGGAACTGAGTATTTTTGGATAACCTTTGAACGTTAAAAATACTGGTTGGACTTGCAATTGAAAACACATTTTCAATCTTAATTGATGCTTGATGTACCACAATGATGGCACCATTCAGTGGTACTGGTAGGGAGCATTTCTCTTCCTGTATGTCTGGACTAAGTTATTCACAACTGTATGAACGAAGAATATTCTTTTCAAGAATTTCTCATCAGGTCCTACAATTATAAATCCAAATTAATAATCCATAAAATTGGCCAGATTTAAGACAGAGTACATCCTTTGGAAATTGTAATATGTGAATTAAGAACTGTTGTTTGTTATCAAATTAATGTTGGGGCTGACTAATATGAAGTTGTTAACTTGAGTCAGTTTATAAGTGAAATGAAATTGTGCGATAAATGGTCAGAATAAATATGGTCAACACGGGGTGAGAGAGAAAATAATAGAATAAAAATCGGAAAATACGTAATACGTAGGTCAACTGCAGTCCTAAACATCAATGAGAAGATCCAAACAGTCAATAAGAAAAATGAATTTTGGATGTTTGTTTTACAGTTAGTATTGATTAATTTCCAATGGATGAAACGTACATTCACTTACATGTACATCCAGCTGACGAGTCCCAAATGGGGCGAAAGGCGTGTCCTGGATTCCACTGCTAGCCACTATCCATCTTTGCTTAAATTTAAGTTTGCCATAATATTCTCAGCTAAAACTAACTGATATCCTTTTGTATTTACATCTTTAAATAAATAAACACTTTGTGGAGGTTGATTTAATTTTGAAGTTCATGAATATAATAAACTAATCTCAGCTAGATCAACATTTTCATCTCACAACCAGGTTCCGTATTTCTGAAGTGAGAATTCTAGCCAAAAATTGAATTTATATAGCCAACTTTTATGCAGGAAAGTGGCTGATAGTAGAGAAGTGGATGTAAACTTTCAAATTAGGAAAAAGCAGATCATCGTGGTTTTCGGTTTTAATCAACAATTTAAAATATGTAAATATTAATCAATTGGACTATTATCTGACCCTTAAATTTTGTTCTTCCTTACCCCTTGATTAGTACGTTAATCTCATTTGTTATTTATTGCCGAATCCACTTTTTGATACAATCCATTCTATCCTTCTATAGACATACATTTTCCATATCTAACTATATATAAGAATGTACAGCTAAAGTAAATGATTTCGTCGAAAAGAAAATTTTCTTCGCTGAATTCTCTTTTTCTTATTCAATGACACTATGGGTTATTTTAATTATATGTAAATATTATTTGAAAAAAACAAGATATCAGAATTAGGTTCTGTAGAGATTTTGACTAATTTAGTAGTTGAATTCATGAGTCAATTGAAGCTAGACCACCATGGTAAACCTAGGCCGTTTATTCCTAGAATGGGACTCCTCAGCAGTGCGCATCCACGATCCCAAACGTGAGATTCGAACCCAAAACCTACGGTCTCACGCGCGAACGCTTAACCTCTAGACCACAAGATAGGCATAAATAAAATTTATCATATCGTCTTATTTAAGATTGTAAACTGTCCAGTCATTTCTGACGTTTAAATTTATTTAGCACGTGAAACAGAGAGAAAATGTTCTGTCGCCTTTTCTAATAATCATATGGGCAATTTAAGTAAATAATATTCCCTTGTCGAATTAAAGAAACAGTTTATCAAATGTTTAGTGTTTCATAAAGAATAGACAATTTGCCATAAATCTAGTTTATTTCATTTTATGGATTTATATCATGTATTTTTTTTATAGACAACGTAATATATATTATTTATGGTTTCACTTTGTTACTACTATTTAACTTAATCTACTAAGAGAAGAATGAAACAATATGTCATAGGAAGCTTTATATGGTTAGTATTAGAACCCACAGTTAGAATGATCAAATATGTAATGAATATTCAGACAGTAATAATTAACTAAACGAACAATCTATTTATCCATTATAACTTTCTCACTCTCGTGTTTGATTACATATAAAATCTTAGTACAGAGTAGAATCTAATTTCTAAGAAAACTAGTTAGACTCGAAAAATTGTTGCTAGTTCCATTATTGTGATGTGACTAAATTAAATTGCATAAATTTTCAGTTAAATAATTCATTCTATTTGTTCAATGACTGATAGTAGAATACAGGGACTGTATCTACTCTTATGTAGAAATTTTTACTTACTTACTTACGCCTGTTACTCCTAAAAGAGCATAGGTCGCCGACCAGCATTCTCCAACCCACTCTGTCCTGGGCCTTCTTTTCTAGTTCCATTCAATTCTTGTTCATCTTTTTCATGTCTATTTCCATTTCCCGGCGTGATGTATTCTTTGGTCTTCCTCTTTTCCTTTGGCCTTGAGGATTCCATGTGAGGGCTTGTCTTGTGACGCCGATGGGTGCTTTCCTCAATGTGTGTCCTATCCACTTCCAGCGTTTCTTCAAGTCAAATGCCAAATTTTGTTTAAGTATTATTAATTTTATCAGGAATTTTATCTCTCCACTCACGTATCTATATAATATAGAAAGTGTTTTCGCAATAACTTCGGTGACATATTTTAATATATTTCTTAAACATCAATTATTTATGATGCAAGAACATTAAAGATAAACCCACTTATCATATTCTATTGTAAAAGTCTAACATGACATATATATTATGAACAAGGATTTTTCCTCAGTCAAGTATATAAATGATATACGCTATCCATCAATTAGTCGATCAACTTTATCACACCGGTAAATTCTATAATGCACTACTGAACACAATCAATTTATAAAATATACAATGCTTTTCACAGAACTTATGTTAATCGAATGATCATCATTATCAGAATAGAATTTAAAACTAGTTTAACACTATGATATTTATAAATATTCTAATGTAATCGTCAAATAGACTGGTTACTAATAAAATTGCCTATTTTGAGGAAAACATGTAAAATAGCATCACTCGAATTCAGTTAACCTAGCTAGTAACTTGTTTTCATGAATTACATTTGTTCGCAATCCTTTTAAACTTATTAATCAGCTATTCGGATAAAAACACCAATAAACACTTCAGATGAGGTCACGTTTGCTCAATTTCTATAAATAACCTAGTGAGATCCTGAATTATAACTGATCATTGAGTAGTAACCAGTTTTGTTTTACCTGTTCCCTAGTACTGAACAAAGCATGTTGATTATTTTACAATTCGGTCTCTAATTTAGGTAAATTGGCATCGTCTGCTCAACATTTTAATGTTAGGCTATTTAAAGTTACAAGTTGAAATCATGAGTCAATTAAAGTTAGACCACCATGGAAAACCTGGAAGCACTAGACGGACGTTTCGTCCTAGTATGGGACTCTTCAGCAGTGGGCATCCACGATCCCGCACCCCGCGGGTTTCGAACCCAGAACCTACTGGGGAAATTTCTAAAAATCTTCACAAAACCCATTCTGATATTTAAAGATAACTACATAATATTTTGGACTGAATAACTAAGTAATATCTTTGACTATGATACTGTAGAACGCAAGCTTATATTTCATTGAAAGATTCGGTTCGCCCATTAATGTAGATACACATTATTAACAAGTGGAACTTATCACCAAATCCAAATTTAAGCATTCCACTCAGTCGCCGTAACTTTTAACGATAATATTTATACGAGAAAAATCAATATATTTAATTTAAACATTGCTCAGATGTACACTGATATAATATGTACAAGTTATATGTTTTATTAAATGGGTTTTTGTGGATATTACAGTAATTTAATAGTTGAGATCATGAGTCAATGGAAACTAGAACACCATGGAAAAACCCCAAACCAATAAAGCACCATCTCCTTCTAGTATGGGAATACTCAGTAGTACGCATACACAATCTCATTCGCGGAATCCGAATTCAGGAACGTTAGTCTCACGCCCTAACACTTAAACACTGACCACTGAACCAACATCAAACGGTGTTAATGTCTAACTCCAACCAATCCACAAAATTGAGCCACCATTCATCATTGTCTTCAGTGAGTTACTGTCTCACAACAGATCTAATTGAACTCCACTAAAGTAATTGTAAAATTATCAGCATAGGCTTTTGTAACTTAAAAAGTTATTAAAATAATAACATTGTTCATAACACAGTATAACAATTATACGTTGTTTTTACTTCAAAATAATAGTAGATAACAAAGTGTGAAGTAAATAATAATAATACTCGTGCGAAAATTATACGTTCAAATAATGGAGACTCATACTTTCAGTTGTAAACTTTCAACAACTCATTAAAAAGTTGGTGCGTTAATTATTTTGACTTATTAATTAAGCATATCTAATAACATTACTTCTAATTCATTAGACGTCATATCAGAAAATATAGAGAAGAAAACAAGTACTCCTTTTATATAGCTTGAAAATAAACTTTCGCCAGACCTCAATTAGTGCTTATTTTTGTCAGTAGTGCTCAAGACTATATTTAAGCATTATTTCTCTATTCATTAAAACGACTAACTACATAACCAAATTCTAATTAATATTTACATGTATCGTTTATACCATAGAACAAATCAAACACTAGACAGTATATAAAGTTATAAAACCGTCTGATACATATATGCCGAATAACTCGATCAACTCAAAGTACTAGTTAGCCTGTAATTGGTCGTTCTCTAACTGACCGAGTTAATTCTAGTCCCATTGGAATTCAGCAGCATCGGTTGATAACATTAAAATGTTGATGTATGAAAAGCGATTTAACCACCTAATAAATAAATCTGTTTTATAAGACTTGGATGCTTTGAAAATTGATTTTAATCGTCTAATGCATTATTGTTTTTATATTTCCTTTTTTTAAATATTGAATTCGTTTATTTCACAATGCTATGAGTTTATGAAAATCGAAATTTCTTGAATAATTTATATTTGATTTTTATCCACTTTCATTTACATATAAAAAGTGATATCAGTTTTATTTTATAAACCCAAAGTCATTGAAATATTTTGATTGTTTATCAGTAGAGAACGACAGTGGCTAGCAGTGGAATCTAGGACATACATTTCATCCTTTTTAGGACACATTAGCTGGATGTACCTGCATCTCAGAGTTTATATTCACTCTGGGACTCGAACCCAGCATCCTTCGCTTCCCGGAGTGAACATCAACCATGGGATGCAGATCCATCAAGACACCATCCATCTCTGCTTATAATGCTTGTGACTTCAGTCAATATCGAGGCAATCCGAACACGATGCATTTATGCTAATATGAGTCTGATCAACTGCAGTCCTAAACATCAATGAAAAGATCCAAACAGTCAATAAGAAAAATGAATTTTGAATATTTGTTTTACAATTAGTACTGATTAATTTTCAATGAATGAAACGTACATTCACTTACAGGTAAAATACATAATAAAACCATACAAAAAAGATCTTATACGTTAGCTTAAAATACTCAGTTGTTTTACATGTTCAAAGTCCAAGAATCTACATATTGTTCTTGGATGTTCAATAATCAATTCATAGTTGTCAATGTCATGATTGATTTTATTTCCATCAATAATATAAAATTTAAGAGGTCTATAAATAAATAGTATATTTGTAATATCCCAATGAGTAGAAAACTTAGATTTTACAACGGAACAAGATTGTTCCGTTGTACTATTTAAACTTGGATTAATTTTAATTTGGTTATTTATTCTCTGAAGAAGTGACTTACACTAAGTCACGAAACATCAGAAAATCTAATTTTCTATTCATTGGGATGTTACAAATATATTATTCATTTATAATAATCTACCCAATGCTCAATTTATTCGAAATTATCAAATCAAACTTTGGTAATGATAATTAAAGAAGTCTAATTTTTTGAATGATGGTATATTCAAAAAATAAGAATATTTTACTGTTCAAACCCAGTCAACTAAACTTGTCCTGCAGCATTCCAATGCTTTCAATATCGGTATTTTTGTATTATCCATTTCTAGAAATCATTCTCAAAAGGCGGTCGAATCAAAATCTCATGCAGTGTTAAGGCACCGACAATCCAACAACTCGAGCTCGAAATTTGCGTGCAAAAACGATTCGTCCAATCTTTCATCCTTCCTTGGCCTTGATTCCCTTTAGTAGTATATTTCGGCTTTTTCCTTTTTTCATTTTCATTCAGTTATTATTGATTTTTGAAATTGGTGTTGTGTAATATTAAACTGTAATCAGTTATTATTACCCTTAAACAATTTTGCTTGATTATTATTCAGTTTTTATTATTATGACCTTTGTGTTTGTCATTTTGTCAATTGGACAATTAATATCAGAAGGGGTTTTGTGGATAATACAGTAATTTTAATAGTTGAGATCATGAACCGTAAGTTATTCCCAGTCTTATATACTTCTCTTACCCCTTGATTATTGAGTGACCTCATGTGATAATATGAGTCTCGAGTCAATTTATGATACAATCTTTTCTATCCTTCTGTAGATATATTTTTTCTATATAACTATCAATACGAATGTACAGCTTAAGTAGATGATTTCGTCGGTTTGAAAATTTTCTTCGCTGAATTCTCTTTATTTTTATTCAGTAACACAATGAGTTATTTTAATTTCTATTAACTACTATACTAACAATGGATAACTATCATAATTGATAAGCTGTAAATTTTTACTTTGAACTTGAAGAAAAGTCATTCATAATTTGTCACCGGTAATCATTGGATAAATATACAAATAGGTTGTCTACAGACATTTATTCAGTCCGAAGATAATTCTTATTATGGTGATAGACAGTGGCCGATCTAATTTCAATGAAATTACACACATCAAAAGACTCAATGATCCTGGGAACAACCATGTACCATTTGACGAATGAGTACTGCTAATTAGTCAAAGAATGGAATGAAATAATTGTCTAGCACTCCCTTTGTTTCAATCTTTCTCCAATGTAATTAATTTTTGATGAACACTATTTCCAAAAGGGTTTTCTTTGACAAATGAATGCTTTAATTGTAGATAAAAAACGCTTTGCAAGAACATAGTCAATGTTCGTTGCGTAAAATAAAACCTCGATTTTTAATTACATGTTAAGCTCAATGACAGCAGACATTGAAATTGATAAACATTACACAATAATTATTAAAGGTAAGTTCGTTTTGAAATAACTTTTGATAATGTTAAGTGAAAAACGTGTAAACGTAATAACAATAGACTGATCTTATGAATTATAGATGATAACGTCTTAATTTCTATTATCTAACATATGATTATTACGTGATCAAAAGATAGAATGTCAATATACGAATATGATAATTCATGTTCTTCTATATTATTCGTTGTTGATTATGAATAAGTGTGAAAAATCAATGTAATTACACGTTTTATTGACACAAAATATATTCATCACCTTTTTACATGATCTGAATAAATGTAACTTTTTCTAGTATCATTGAATATGTAATTACTAATGGAACATATCCAAACTATCATATTAAAAAGGTATGATTATAAAATAGATTCACTATAACATCAAAAATCTGATATAATAAATATAAAATATATTAATGAGAATATAAAAAGTTCAAATAATCAACTCTGCTAATCATTCGATAATAGTGAGAGAAAAAAAACAATGTTCCGCATATTAGTATGATTTAAAACTTATGGATTATATCAAACACCAATAATTAAAATGATCATAAATTCACAACAATAACAACAGTGAAATTTTAATTGTCTGTAAGGAAGATGAATCAAAGTAATATCATCTTACAAAAACCGCTATATGAAATATATTCAAATAGAATCTTTTTTTTTAAGGTTACCATCTATTAATGTTTCTACCGCATTTCAGTCTTTATTACGAAACGGTGATAATTTTTTTTAGGCTAAAATATTCGTCTTCTAATATCATTATCGAAATTTATCAAAGGGACTAATTGTTTTAAAATGTTCATATTATATTCAGGTTATGGAAAATCCAGGATGTGTCTATGGTACTCTTCAGTTAGATGCATTAACATTTTAGTGATGTTCACATATTTGTTCACGTATTTAAAATTATTTATTGATTTATTATTTATTTAAACACAGAGATACTGGTACAAGGAGGCACCAGATACATATGCGCCACACAAATCTCATTTGATTTGTGTGAGGGCTGTGATACTACCAGGGTGCCCGAACGGAAGCAGGTGGTTCTCTTAGGATGCCACACCTGGAGCATTCGACCTAAATGTATGATCCACAAGGCAATGGAGCATCGTAAGGGAATGCAGTTCCATGGTAGCCGTTAACCAACGATTAGTTCATACGCCGTTTGTTCCTATGTGCACCATTGGTTTGGAATCAGGACTTTCCAACTCCCCTTGGTGGATTCTCCTTGTCCACTAGCCTGGTTAAAGCGTCGGACATTCGCTTTTCGTCTTCTCAACTTCGTGAACAACACCCCCATCATGGGAAGGCAGTAAGTAGAACTTCCCTGACAGTGGTTGTATGCCAGTGGCCACTTGAGAGCATTTCGCGAGGATAGCTGACTCTCCCCACTCTCGGCCGTACCAGGGCATTTGGGGCGCATTTAAAATTAATCCATTGAAATTCAGAGAAGAAATAAAATTTATGAAGCTATCAATAGTTGTGAAACTTAGATCGGTTCATGATCTTCAAGAAATTCAGAAATCTCCATAACCCCTTACTGATAATTGATCTAAATTTAGAATATATATATATATATAGCTTACTGTAAATGATAACTATTTAATTGAAATATTTACTTCTTAGTTGATTTAAACATCAGATATTTAACTACTAAGTTTCAATTGTACAACACTACATAGTTCCAGTTGATGAGTCTCAAATAGGATGAGACGCGTGTCCTGTATTCTACTGCTAGCCACCACCCGTCTTTCCCTAGAACGCTTGTGACGTCAGTCAATATGGGGGCAATCCGTACAGGATGCACATATGCCAATGAGAGACTGGTCAGTTGCAGTCTTAAGCAACAGTGGGAAGATTCAAACAAACATTACAAAATGAATTACTACTTATTTCGGTTTCAGCAACCAGAAATTATAAAAAATAATTTCTACAAAGACTTAAGTAAATAAACCTGTTGAAAAAGACAAGAAAAATTCCATAATTATTGAAAAAACAAACTAAATTAGATGGTAATTTGTACTAAACATGTAAAGCAGTTAAATAATCTGCAAAAACTACAGTTTACTAAAGCTACATTTTGAATTAGTTCGAAATTTTAAAGAGTAAACTGAATTATCCAGTGAGAGTGTAAGATTAAATCAAGACTACATCCTAAATTAACTTGCGTTTTAAGTTCCAATACAACCAGACGTTTTAGGTTGAAATATGCAAATAAACAGGAATAAGAACTTATCGTGGCTTTGAACTGGATAAAGAAAACATTTATCTTATTCTCTTTGATCATCAGAAGCTTAACACATTATTCATCAATATAAATATTTTAAAACTTACATTAAGTCTTTATTAACATCGAAATATACCCCTTAGAAATATTATGTATGAAATGTTTTCATGTTTACTTTTTTGTTGAACAGAACATGTAGGGTTTATAAACTTTGTTTAACACTTTTCTTATTCTTTCATGTCAAAATAAACATTAAAAGCATGATTAGTATACATTACATTTTGTTTACAATTAAGTCAACATTATTGATTTATTTCAGTATAACATATGAATTGGTAATTTGTTTATTCTCTGTGCTTGTTATTACCATGACTTAATGTTCATGAAAAAAAAATCTTTACAGAATAGCATCGTTAACCAGCAAAAAATTTGATAAAAACATTTTGATTCAAAAACAAACAAATAGATAATTTTATAATGTCAAACTTACTCCTACAAACCAAAGCCGAAAAAAAAACTGTAAACAACTGGCATAAAATCAACAACGTTCTTACGAACTTACTATAATTAGTACAGTTCAATCCAGTCAAGAATTAGATAATTTCAATAAATTACAGCACATGCTGACATAAGTATAGAGTAAGGCATTGGAATTGTGAATAATTGAATATCAAGTCAATGATCTAACAGTAACTCGCTCACTATTCTATCTAAGCATTCATGACAGGGACATAGACGGTTATTCATAAGAACTTAAATGATATAATATCTACATGATAGGAGCCCGACAATTATCAAACTACTCATTCAAATTTCAATAAATATCCTTGTAAAATAAAAAACGGATTGTATCAAACAATTTGACGAACGAATAAGTCCTTCCTAATTAATAAATGGGATCAAGATATCGAGTTACTTGATGGAAAAGTTTATTTCTTCTTAATCATTAAGTTTTCAAAAAGACTATCATTTATGCAATAAATTATTCACTCAGTTATGTAAATCATTATATACAATTGGTTCCCTTTATGAATTTGAATAAACTCAGAACAACGAGTGAGGTGGAATAATATGAATTCAATATATTTCGGGGTTTCACATCAGCTACTTACAACCATGACTGGATGTTTAGAACCAACCCCTAAATAACTAGCTCCCTACAGTCTGAGGGATGGTTTCAAATTTATACAAAAGCTTGATAGCTTAAATGCTTGCGATAAATTCATACTATCGTTCGACGTTTCATCTCTTTTCACTAAGTTTCCTAGGAAAAAAACGGTAGATATCTTATGTGAATACCTTTCAGTACATAAGTGGTCGTATGCAGCTAATAAGAAACAAACAAATATAGTAAATTCATATTATTTGGCCTCAATTGTTGTTCTGCCCAATTTAAATCATTATCTACAATCCCGATTACATGAATCACATATTGTATCTCATTAAAATTCATAGAAATAAAAGCATGCTCAGAGTTCTGACAAGAATACTGGTTCAATTTTACCTTTGACTGCAAAACTACTGAACAATCGTCTTCAGCACCAATATAAGTTCCTGTCCTGAATGATATTAAATTAAAAATAAACAATCTATATTATGATCAATGTTTAAAGAGCTATAAATTATCCTATATAAACCTATCATCTGTTCGGTTAAAGTCTATGCTAACCAGAAAGAAACAAATTAAATCATTTAAACTTTGTTCTGGAAGTTGAAAAATATTCATTTAGAAGAATTATAACGCCACATGATGGAAGCCAAAATTCATCAAAAATCATGAGATTGATCCCACTTCCAATAACCTGTTCAACAATTCATATAGATACATAAATCGACTCAACAATTTAGGAGAATGGAAGGATCACTCAAATAACTGAGGAAATGCGAACATACAACTTGACGGTGCTCAGAATGAGTAAGAAACATCGGATAAAAGCTGGACATAAAATAATACCGTCTAGAGAGATGCTGTTGTACTCTGATCATGAACAAGGAAATGCTTCGCACAGTCAGCGAGTTGGTCTGGTGTTGTCCAAAGAAGCACATAATGCAGTAATATGATGTGAATCTAATATCTCCATAATCATCAAAGCATCCTTGAAAGTAAATGAGTAGGGAATCACAATGAATATTATCCAATGTTATGCGCTGACCAATTCTAGCAATGACGTTGATAAAGATCAGTTTTATGAGAAGCATCAATCAATCATAGCGAAGCGCTCAAGAAACAATCTGACCATTCTGATCGGAAACATCAAGTATAAATACATCATGGAACAACGTAGATTAGAAGACAAGTAAATATGATGGGCGAAAAAGGGACTAAAGAGGAAAATTAGAACTGATGAGCAGAAATATGTGGAAGCAACAACAGCGGAAACGTCTGCAAGAGAAGGAAATATGGAACGACTATACGACACAACAAAGGAACTGGAAGGAAAATATAGTAAATCAAAGTGACCGGTCAAGTACAAAAAAGATAAGTCAATCGCTGAGATTCTAGGACTGAGGAACAGATAGGTGGAACACTTTGAGGAACTCTTGAATACACTAGTTCCATTGAATCTACCGAATATCGAAGCAGCACACAAACCGTCTTATAGATGTCACTCTATTAACGAACGGATAAATTAGGATGGTCATCAGACAAATCAATAGTGGGAAAACAGCGGGACCTGACAATATACCAGCCGAAGCACTGAACTTAGACATAGAAATGACTGCAAAGATGCCCCATGTTCCATTCTGGAAGATTTGGGAGGATGAACAAACGCTGACAGACTGGAAAGAAGGATACTTAGTCAAGCTACCAATGAAACGAGATCTGAGCAAATGTGAGAACTTCTGAGACATGACAATGCTGTTAGTACCGAGAACAGTTTTCAACAGTGTTACTGAACATAATGAAAGATTCATTAGGCGCTCAACATCGAATTAGACAGTTTGGATTCTGTAAGGTTCGATCGTGCACAGACTAAATCGCGACAGTACGGATGAGTGTTGTGCAATCAGTTGAATGCAGCCCATCACTGTGCATCGAATTCCTTGACCATAAGATGGCACTTGATGGCGTGGATAGGAGGACAGCTGATAAATGTATTCCAACTGAGGAGTGCTGTCAGACATAGTTGCTTACTCTCGTCCTTTCTCTTTCTTCTAGCTGTCGGTTTGACTGTGAAGACCTCCATATCTAAGGGGAAGCTCGCAATACAATGGACATCTTTCATGCAACCAGAGGATTTCGACTTCACAAATGATCAGGCAAATGAAGGTCAAGACAACGACTGCGACAGCAGCTTCTGTAGCAGTAGACCCCAAGATACACAAAGGGAAAAGCAAGATCCTCAAATACAACACGAAGAACACCAACTCAATCACACTTGGTGAAGAATCTATGGAAGAGGTGGGATCTTTCATTTACCTGGATAGCAGTATCAATGAACACCGACGATCTGATGCGGATCTAAAGGCAGAGATTGATATAGTAAGGGCAGAATTCCTACATTCGAAGAACATATGAAAATCAAAATAAATGCCAATCAATATCAAGGTCAGAATCTTCAATACAAACGTCAACACATTTCTATTGTACCGAGCTGAAAGTTTTAGAACTACTACAGCGATCTTCAAACAACAACTGTCTACACAAGATGCTTAATGGCCGCTGCTCAGATTTCATCAATAATATCCTTCTGTGGGAGAGAACAAACCAGCTTCCATCTGAAAAGGAAATTAGAAAAAGACGATGGAAGTAGATAGGACATACATTACAAAAATCATCAAACTACATTACGAAGCAAGCGTAATTTGGAACCCTGAAGGGAAATAGAAAAGTTGAAGACTTAAGAACATACTGCGTAGAAAATTGGAAGTATACCTGAAAAGGATGAATAGCAACTGAAACGAACTGGAAAGAATTGTCCAGAACATAATTGGTTGGAAAACACTAGTTGACGTCCAACACTTTTGCACAAGGAGTAACATGCGTAAGTAGAGCATTGAATACTATTAATGATCAATTAATATGAAAATATATTACAACTATACACGACGTCGACTGAGCCACCAATGACTTAATAGTAAAGTCTTTGATCAAGACAATGGATGGCAAGGGTTCGCGATTCACTAGTAATATCAGTTCTTATCAAAGAATGCTGATAATCAGGAAGCTCAGATTCAAAGGATTCCGATTCCTTACAACTTCATAAACATCAGACTGTTCATTTGACAACTCCATGATTGTTTTCTCTGGCTATCAAAAATAAGCAGTCGTAACAACTGTTTTATAAAAAAAATGTTTTCTTATCTAATTCTATTTGAGAGAATCTATCCTGAGTTAAATATTCATCAGTTAATATTAAAAATATTTCATAAAACAGATAATCAGAAAGTAATATGAACATTTTTCCAAAAAATAATCCCATGTTTACTTGGAAAGGATAGATTCACTGTTTTAAAGTATGCTAAACAACCATCATACAAAGTTACAATGTTTAAAAACTTGTTAAGCATTAGAGGCAATCAGTAGAAAATACTATGTGACCCACGTATTGTGCCAATTGGTATTCATCAGTGAAGTGTATCTATCAGTTTCAGTAAAATGATTCTTTCGGTGATATTCAAATCCATAACATCTAGTGTCATATTTAACAGGATACGTATAGGTATCATTTTACCTACTGAAATTTCTCAAACCCATGACTTTAGACATTCGGATTGATGAAAAGATGTATAATGTAGGTTAAATGAACGAGCGAACAATTAATTAATGTGTTTATGAATAGTTGTCGTTTCCATGCTTTCTGTTATGTCTTAATTATTCTAAATATTTTTCATACACAACTAGATTCCTTGTTAAATTCAAACAGAGCAAGAACAATAGGATTTCCTCTACTCAACTCTTTTTAACTGAGACGTGATGGAAATTGGATCGTTCCTAGTTCTACACTAAATATACACTACGAATTATTCACGGTAATCAGAAATAAACTTCAGTCAGTTTCACTTAAGATTTTAGATAGAAACATTGATCCAACGTAAAGAATATAAATTGTTAGGAAGTTCATCCTAAGGATATTTAATATTATGGACTAATTATGCTCACTAGTGACTGTCTCCAAGAGGTATTTTCTGGAATTCTAGTGAGAAGCCGTGACCAGTGGAGTTCAATCGAGTCTATTGTCAGATAGTAACTCGCTGAAGACAATGGTGTACGGTGACGCAATTTAGTGGATTGGTTGAAGTTAGACATTAACACTATTGGATGTCGCTTGGTAGTCTAATGGTTAAGCACCCACACACGAGACTGATAGGTCCTGGGTTCGAGCCTTGTGGGGCGAATCGCGGATGCGCATTTCTGAGGAATCATGTACTGGGAAGAAACGGCCTTTCAGTACTATGAGGTTTTCCATGGTGTTCTAGCTTCAATTGACTCATGAATTCAACGATTAAATTAATTAGTTTGTGATAGAAGAGAAATATCTTTGAATAAATTAGAATAAAATTTCACTGGTTCAAAATCTATTCTGAATAATCAGTGATTACGTCATCATTCAGTTTATGTTCATGACCCATAAAGACAAATCACGTTTATCAGGCTAACCTGTATAATGAATAAGGTTCAAGGTTCATATTTGACCTTAGCCATCACAAGCATAAATGTTGTAATGTGAACGTGAATAAGAGAAAATGAGTGATGAAATAAACTATCATGTCACATGATGTAATCATGCATGAGCTAGCATGAATGACCAAACACTGAAAAGTTTTGATATGAAATAGGTCACGATTATGTAATTCATATCAAACAAAAATTTATTATACTATGTGAAATAAGAACTAAAATTGAAAAAAAACTGAAAAAAAATAGAATAAAATTAAAGTAAACTGATGGTCAGAACAATTTAATTTACAAACAGCTATATATACATATAAGACGATGAATAAAGGAAGCAGCACTAACACAGCTATTTCGTTTCCGTTTGAAGCTAGTCAATAGTCCTCAATCATGACTAATTCAGAAATCTATGTGAAATTTCAAGTAACTAAGGGGATACGGTTTGACAACTGACATTAAAGTTATGAGAGAAACTGCATACATAAGCGAAGTCTTGCCGACTTTTTATGATTCCTTAGATAATGTCACTTCGTGATAGGTGTCATTTTTAAATCAAGGGATTCGAAGAGCCCTTGCAGTTGTGTTTTCAGAATAATGACCCAAAATCCCTCGAGATATGACATATGAAGTTACATATTCAGCCGTTTGCATAGTTTTCTATCTACAAAAAGATGAAAGAAGGGGATCATTAACCTTTTCGAAAAATTTATATGATACAAAACGGAACTTCATATGTTGTACTGTGCTGTCAAATAAAACACTCAATTAAAGTTCTTGAATTTACTATTCCCAAAAATTTTCTGTATCCCCTAAACAATCACCTTCCGAGTAATATCACTAGCATAGGACTTTCTATTTTACAATGAACATGCATCACTTATCGTAACATCAAAATGTTTTTGATAGTTCTTATTGAAAACATTAGTATGATTGAAGTTAATTGTTTTCAAAATATACTGGTCTAAATCAAAGTACAAGGGACTACGGATTTAATCTTTAGACAGAATTCAAGTTATTAATGTGCCAAGACGTTAATATACATGCTATTTACTACCTTTAAACCAATTCTCTTGACAAAACATTATCATTTTCCAAGAGTTATGTGATCAAAATAAAGTGTTCAAAATTTGAACTATTGGTTGATTCACATTCTCCTTTCGATAAACATATAACGTAATATTTGGATATGTCTTTGGAAGAAGCATGCTTTTTGTATCGTAAATAATCTGTCTCTTAAGTGTAAGTAAATAGCTCAATGTGTATGATCTGTCCTTGACACATTTACGAATTAGCTGCAAACTAAAAATACTCTCCTCAAGCTGAATAGATAAATCCCTGGAAATTCGTCACGGTATCACCCTTAAAATAAACAACAAGGAACACCATCTTTTGTACAACATTAGTCTTTTTAAAATCGCATTTGGTTATCAGTTTCTTTCGATGAATTTGGGAGGATAGCAATTTGAGACAAGTATTCTTCTGAACATATTGGATCGATCATTACTCGTGTCATTATATACATTTGATATTCAGTGGCAACAAACTATGAGAATTAATAAACTCTCTGCATTTTCAAGTTCAGTTAGTAGGATTTATTTATTTCTTTTCTGCTATTTTGAAATTAGCTATCTGCCTCTTACACACGTGATGAAAGCATAATCTATATATCACTTTATTAATCAGAATCTGTCACTATTTCTCTCAAGTGCAAACTAGATTACTGGATGAAATGTCTGCGTGATTCTGTTAAAAACAGTAAAATATTTGGAAATTAATTTCACTTCTATAAAGCAAACAATTATTACCATTGATCCACATAAGGTTTTATTCAGAGGTCAAATGTCTAAGTGAATTATATTTGCTTGTTATATATCTTAATATTTGTTCACCATGTGGTCAGTGTATGGGACAATAATTTAGAGGATATTGACAATGAAAATAACCACCCCATTTAATAAAACTTTTATGAAAATTGACTACAACTAATAATATAATTTATATATGACGATTTTGAGTTAGGATCACTCTGAATATTGAAAACTAAATGCATATGGTGACTATCAGTCACAAAAAGTGAATAATGACAACAGTAATGTTACAAGTACAATAGAAACCAGCATTTAAAATCATCTTATCAAGCATATAGGATACTGAATCCGTTGACCACTAAATAAATAAGCAGATGTCTGGTTTGTTGGACTCTTGAGTAATACATTGACATGGTACTGACTAATCCACTTTAGAAGTAGCTGAACGTGAGGTTAATAAAGAAAAAGACCAGTAAATAACTTATGTAAAAGTGAAGTTATCTGAATACAAGATTAAGTATAGGTATTGTAGATATATAATAAATTAAACTGAAAAGTTTTACCAAATCATTTTACTGAACTCAGCTCCTTTCAAGGATAGAAAATCTCATTGATAAATACAAATATTTCACTCGATGTTGTTTGAGGTAAGGTATTATCCATCTTTATCCAGAAAGTTAAACTATATGAATAATTTTCTAACATAGTTTACGAAATGATAAATGAAACAGAAATTCAAAACACAAACGAATATCATTTGCATTTTATGGAGAAGTCTGCTCACTGTAACCAGATGGAACATTTTCCATATATCCGACTTTGTTTTCCTTCCTGAAAATTAAATTCACTTTGTATTGTTTGTTTGAATCTTCACGTTGGTGTTTACGCTGCAATTGGTCAGTCTCTTATTGGCATATGTGTATCCTGTACGGATTTCCTCCATACTGACTGAAGTCACAAGCATAATAGGCAAATATGGTTGGTGGCCAGCAGTGAAATCCAGGACTTGCGTTTCGTCCTATTTGGGACTCGTCACTTGGATATACCTGCATCTCAGATTTAATGTTCACTCTTGAACTCGAACGCAGTAATGTTCACTTCAAACGCCATCACGTAATCCAGTTATCTACTGAGTCCTGATAGTCACTTGCTTTTGGAATGGTGAAACAAACAATACCAAATGAATTTAAACTTCACTCCATTCACAAGCGAGTGACTATTAGAACCCAGTAAATAAGTGGATAATATGGTGGCGTTTGATGTGAACGGTACTGGGCTCGAGTTCTAGAATGAACATCAGCTCTGAGATGTAGGTACATCCAACTAACGAGTCCCAAATAGGACGAAAAACATGTCTTGGACTCCATTGTTAGCCACCAACCATCTTTGCTTCCTGAAAATTATTTGAAACAGTAATTAGACTTTAATCAGAGTTTGAATCTGAAATAATCTCGAATTTAATTGTAGAGATTCTAGATTTTACCTAGATTCACTAATTTACTAAAATAATGTTTTCCATAACAAAACTTTTAACAAAATCAGTGAATAGGTGAACACTGAATATCATAGATTGTTTGAGTATATTATCATTTTTGTGTACATCTTGTTAATTATTGATTAGAAGTTTAAGTACATAGTTTTGAATTATTAACCATTTTACCTCATTGTTAAATAGATTTGCTTTGTACCTGTATAAATAAAAACAAAAGTATGACGTAAAGTGTCATAATATTTTAATACTGATTGATTATCAAACACATTCAATATAAAGGTAGTCCAGTTCTTTTTTTTTTCTGCCTTAAATTCAATAAACTAATTAGATGCTCAAAAGTAACTTTGAAATGATTTAATCATATTTACTACTCTTTCTATTCATTATCTAACAGTATTGACTATACTTCATTATACCAACTAAATACATATTCTTATCCGTTCTTATGGTAATAAGAAACACAACTGGATTGAGACTTTTGAAATTTTGTAAGAGATTTTAATCCTAAATAAAATACAGTGTGGATAAGATAAAAATATCAACTATAAGTTATGTGTATATTATTATCATTATGACCAGTGATATAATTGATTTATTACAGTATGTCTCTGCTTTTTTATATTTTGGTGTTGAGTGACAGACAATTGACAGAAAAAAAGTTACACTAAGTTTTTCTACTCTATGCAGTTTGTCATAAATGGATAACTGAAGTTTCAAAGAAATATATAATCTTGAGACTTCTTATAACCTAACAATAAACGCGTTGATGCTTTATGTGTTTACCCCGTTTAAGTGCTTACATCAGATAAAACAAATACAGTTCTTTAAAATGTCTAACCAGTCTGGTTTGATTAGTTCACCCTTAAATTTCATGTAAATGATTTGGTCAGCACTGAAGATGTAGAAATATCACCATTTTTTATCAAGGGTATTTACTTTATTCAAGTGAATAGTCCATTGTTTTTTCAAATAGTTTAGTGATTGTTTACGAAAACTGAACCTAAAATGTATGGTATCACATCCTAAATGAAACAAATTGTTGCCTAAATTTGATAATTTATTCATTTAATTAATTTTATCGGATACTAAACCTGAAAGAAGAGGCTTATTAATGATCATTTTTAATCCAAATAAAAGTATAATATAATTTGATAGTGAGTCACTCAACTGAGGAAGCATCCTAAAAAACGGATCGATGAAATTTAGTGAGTGCTGAAGAGGTAGCTTTTGCAGGTCTAATAAAAATGACAAAAAAGTATTTAGATATCATATATCAATAGACAGGTTTTATAATTAGATTATTGTAATCTAAATACAGAATGATGATTTCATTCACTTGATGGTCAGTATAGTGACTGGAAACGTTGGCTATAATAAATTCCTATTTACTGGTACTGTTGTAAGACTAATGATGTTCAGAAAAGAAACTTCAATGAAAATAGTACTATTTGATTTATAATTTACTAAGATCTGTACGCATAACCTTTCGTGCAAATCATTTAATAATTAGTTCCTTCGTTACAATTCGACTTTGTAATGATTTAATTTCGCACTCAAAATTTCTACGCATATTCTATGAACAGTAGTCTTATCTAAGCAAGATGAAGAAGAGTGAACTCATTTGAATATATAAATTTTATTCTCAG
Source organism: Schistosoma margrebowiei (assembly GCA_944470205.2). Lineage (NCBI taxonomy): Eukaryota > Metazoa > Platyhelminthes > Trematoda > Strigeidida > Schistosomatidae > Schistosoma > Schistosoma margrebowiei. The sequence continues at coordinate 67,981,718 of OX104028.1, read as the reverse complement.
CATTAGTACTAGCTAACAAGAAAATTTATGTTAGTTAAAATAGTCAATGCATCCCTATAGAAGATGAAAAAGAGTAAAATGCTAATAAATCAATAGTATATTTAGCTCTTCAATAATCCTATAGTAATTGAGATTATTTTTTATCGTCGAATTGTGAGTGTTCACTATTAAAGAGTTGAAAATCATGAAAAAAATGGTTGGCTCTGATTTTTTAAATGATATAACTTCATGATAAAAACTAATCTTATATGACTTCACATTACTTTGTTTTATGAATGGGCTGTCATAGGTAAGGCCATCCATAACGTTAATTTACCGTGTCATAGCCAGTAGTTTCTGTTATTATCTTCTTCAGTTTAGTCAAATAACGCTACATATTTTATTCAAAACTCTAACCATTTTTTAGATTTGTATTTTTCATTCATCATATCGAATTATACTATACTGAATATGTTCATAATAGATAGGTGTGACTAGTTCCAGCCATTTTTCATAGATGTTTACTTATATCATCATTGTCTTATTTATTTTACTTTTGTTTTCTGGCAAGATCAATAATTTTTATCGATTTGTGTTTTGTTACCTGGTAATAAACCAGTTTATTTTTTTCCAATTTACTTTAAACAACAGTACTAATTATTGATTTATTGTAAATACATCCATACTTTATAGTGTTATATTACAATTTACAGTTACAATTGTTTGTCATTGACAGACTCATTATGATCAAGTATTTTACTTTTATTAACTTTGTACAAACATGTTTGATGTATAATTATATATATATATATATCACCTAATTCTATACTTTTCTCATTGATCAATTGTCAATTTTAATAAATTATCCTATAATGAAGACAATAGTAATTAAATCACACTTGTCACTATAAACAATAAATAATGAAAGTAATTGAAAATCACTATTTACTGAAAATGTCTTTGAATTTAGTTCTTGAAATTTTCAGTCAAGATCACCAACATGTTTATCAGGTTTCAATCAAGCAATCAAACTATTAATTAACTTAATTCTTGAAGAGTAACTATTACTGTCAATCAAGCCTTAAAACTAAGAATGTTCAAAAGACATATACTTACAAATAAATGTTTAATATTACAATGAAAGATGAATAGGTCAGCATTGTTACCAAGGCGAGAACTGTTTACAAAGATAGGTCAGAGACCAGAGAATTACTAGAATCAACACTAACGAATAGTTAAGGTTAGACAATCACAAAATAATATAAACTGAGTCGTCATGGATATTCTACAAATATTCTGAACTAGTAGTTTGATACCAGTGATTTAAATGACTTGCAATGATGTTCACTTGGTGATTACCTTAAATTGGTCATGGTAATTATGTGTATCTAAAAATTAATTTATGATAATAACGAACTAGTTATGCTTGAAGTATCACAGCAAAACTATTCAATCAAGAATTTTATTTTTATTTCATTTTTAATTGACTAATAATCGTTCACTTTAATACCAGTGCAAAATACTCATGAATATTAAGGAATTTTCAAAATCATAGACCTAATAAGTACTAACATATACAAACTTATATTTGAATGTTATCATAATCTCTATTGTTGATTATTACTGATCTTTCAGAATTCAATAGTACCTTTCTTTCCCTAAAACTTAAATGACCTTGTATCATAAAATGAACAGTTTTCCCATTATCATAAACTTACATACATACAAAATACCTTTAGTTATGTACAATTTCTTTATTAATTTATTCTAAAACTTTTGTTTAGGATACGTTTACTGGATAAAGTTAAACTTATAGCCTAAAAAGATTCTGCATTCAAGTACGTACACTTACACACATTTATTTGATTATTTATTTGAAGTGCAATTTTTTTCTCAACATTTGATTCATAAGACATAGTTGTGAAATATCTCATAAAATTAACGTGACGATATATGTAATCTGGTTGCGTGAATGAATATATTACTAAAAAGTACTTATTAATACGGTTAACATCCACGAAAGTGACCACCAACAACAACGTTTATATGTCTACACACCAATCTACTTAATTACCTACTCGGTTACATCCCTAATTGTTTTATATCACTATTTATTTATTATTACTAATAGATATTAATTTGAGATCGGTTTTGTGGAGATTGTGGTAATTTTGGTGTTATTTATATCTTAACTCAACTATTAATGTGAACTTTTATAACTTGTCTGGAGTCAATTAAACTAAGGAAGAACACATATTGTATGCGAAGATATATTCCCATGAATGTACTAATTACAATTTGTCCCTATTTGTAACTCTTTGAAATGACTTAAATATAGCAATAACATCAGTGTTGACATTTCTTTACATAAAAACAAAACAAATAATTTGTCTATTATACTTCATTCTCGAGTTCGAACTTGATACAACTTAAGGCTTTGAATAATTCATGCCTGATGAACGTGATCCTATTAGTTTTTTTTTGGAATAACGATATAAAGTAACAATAATATTAGTACTTTAGTACAATCATAAACAAAGATAAGCTTGTAATTGATATTTTAAATCAAATCGTTTTTATTTTATTCTTTCATGTGATTAACCAAATGTATTCTAGCTCAATTTCTTTTCTTCCTATTGTTTCTTTATCATTTCTTTCTTATCGAATAAAAAAACAAACAAACAGAGGGAATTACAAATAGGAGAGAAATATTCTTTACAATGTAACGAACTCGTGATATATATAGTGAGAAATAAGATCACGAGATGAAATTTTTTTTATCATTATATACCATTACTTAGCATACCGTGAGTAAATGAATGTCTTGTAGTGATCATCAATTTTATTAAAATGAATTTGATTTAATTTTATGAAAATCATTAACCATTGAATAGTTACTTTCATAAAGGAATTTATATGGTTTTCTATTAAGTGCTTTTGTAAAAACAGATATTATTTGTGATGAATCGATATCAGCTAGGGTACCATTAAAAACCATGAAGTACTGAACAGATGATACATTCTAGTATAGGACCCAATAATACACACCTTCAGCTTTATCAAAGAGCTTACCTAAGTTCATCAGGAGTTACATCAAGCGCTTAACTCAATGAAAAATATAGTCATGTAATAATTATGAATAAATACTAGGCCGAGTTTATGAAGTTATAATATAAATTTATGACGTTAAGATTTAACAGAAAAGAAACTTAAGTTTAACAGTAATAAATTTCTATATTTTTAAGAAATCATATAATTATCTCAAGAAGATAGTATTATATGGTTTTATGACAACGAAGTTCAACAATGAAATACGTGCTGAATGAAATTTTATGTTGATTTCATGTGACTGTTTTAATAATTTATAACTCGTTATACCGGTCCATCTTATTTCTGCAGAACGCTCAACTGAATTGTGCTTGGTACTAAAACTTAAAATCTGATGACACGTAGTGACAATTCAAAAACCGGTAATATGGATTTATTTAAACTCCCAAATTTGTTTATTTATTTTAACGCATAGATATTGGTATAAGGAGGCACCAAATACATATGCGCCACACAAATCTCATTCGATATGTGTAAGATCTGTGATACTGCCAGGGTACCCAAACCGAAGCAGGTGGTTTTCTTAGGAGACCACTCCCCGAGTCTTCGACCTGGAGGTCTGGTCCACAAGGCAGTGGAGCATCGTGAGGAGATGCAATCCCCTGGAAGCCGGTGACCAGCATTTGGTTCATACGCCATTTGTTCCCTCAGGGTACTGGAGCCCATGTGCACCATTGGTTTGGAGTCCGGTTAAAGCGCCGGACATTCGCATTTCGTCCTCTCATTTTCGTAAACAACACCCCCCTCCACGAGAAGGCAGTGAGTAGGACTTCCCTGGCAGAGGCTATATACGCGTGGCCATGTGAGAGCATTTCGAGACGGAGAGCGAACTATCCCAACTCTCGATCGTACCAGGGCATTTGGGGGCAAAACAAATCTAAACTATACATGAATGAATTCATTTATGTATTGATTTTACTCACACTTGATGATTAGTTGAAAATTATCACATATAGGGTAAATACACTAAATTACCACAAAATTCTAAGCTATATACCGATGCGAAGGTGTTTTGTGGAGATTTTAGTAATTTAATGGTTGAATTCATGAATCGATTGAAGCTAGACCACCATGGAAAAATTAGAAGCACTGGACGGCCGTTTCGTTCTAGTATGGGACTCCTCGGCAGTGCTCATCGAAGATCCCGCACCCCGCGATATTCGAACCCAGGACCTATCAGTCTTGCGCCAGGAGCTTATCCAACTATGTTGCATGAATATGACACTGAATTAGTGCGAAGAATATAATCTTGAATAAAATTCACATGGGAATAAGTCATTGTTAAACTAAAAAATATCATACTGAAAATAAAAGAAATATTACACTTAGCAATTAACGTATTGAATTAAAAATAGAAGTAATGTTAAACAAATATCACATTTAGTTAAAAATGTAATTTTACCTTTTTATCCTGTCACATCACCTTCCATTCCTGAAAATAGATACGACTTCTCAAATTCAATTAGAGGCTATGGGATGGATTCACATTATATTTTATGAATTTTAAGAAGTGATTTAGATAATATGTGCAGTAGAATTTGTACGTGTTTATACTATCTAATCATGCAATTTCTAATTCATTTGAAACGAACTCTCTATTGTTATTACTTTTACAACAGTACTCTTTGTTCATAAAAATACTAGACAAAATGATCCATATTGTAATTACTTTCATCTAGTCTTAGTATACAAGCTGGCAAAATAACTATGAAAATATACAATGAAACTAAATCAGTAAATTTATTTGAAGGGGGGAGGTATCATGGAGATTATTACAATTACAGCAATGAAGAATCTTGTTGACGAGTGAGTTACATGTAAAAAAAATTTATTACTTACAGTTTGAAATCTAATATTAAAATAATATTGTATTAAATCTTTGGAGCTAATTTATCCTCTTTCTAGAAATAATTCACTATGAATTGATATCAGTTAAATAAATGGTAAAAACCAGGAATCAGTAGACAGGTGTGTATTCCTGGTTTAGAAACCTCATCAATGTTCATACTGATTTTTGTATTGTCGATACCATTAGAAATTCAGATCAATGATTGATAATTCTTTGAAGTATACCTACAACTTTGATCATTCGACATTATACTTTGACCGTCAGACAGCCTCTATTAATCGATATTTACCTCATACTTCATTTCTTTAACAACACAAGTCGTATGGTTCTTAACTAAAACTATAGAAAATCCATTTCGAAGCCATTATTCAAGCAGAGACTTGAACAGATTACTTTACATCCAAGGTGTTTTTCACCATTGTCTAGTGTTTGATAGATTACTATCTAAGTGGAACAGATTGAGTGTATACTACTCTCTAGTTTTTAATGATTCTTCAATTGAGGTCAACCCAAAAACAAAAGTATTAAACCTTCATTATTTGTACTGTATGTAAGATGCTAAATGCATCAAGAGCTGAAATGAAATAATTTTTTTCAAAGTATTCAAGGAATCGTTTCATTTAGAAAATAAATATTAGAAAAATCCTAACTTAATCATCATCTCTCTCTGAATACGGAAAGATTAAATAATCTGATTGAAGTTAAAAATCCCCCTGATAAAACCGCTTTTACGTATTTTCTTTCCTTATTGAATTAAAGGTAACTGATATGCTCGTACTCTTTTCTGACTTCTTTATGAAAGATATAATTATATTATTACGTACATAATGGTCACAGCTTTAAATTCTTTGATAGCGTTCAGAATATAAGATAGAAAGTGACTGACTTGACAAATTGAATTACATTAAAGATATCGCCTTAACTTTTTTAAACAAATATATAGACAGCATAAGTTTTCAATTAAAACATTACACCTGGAAATTACAAGAATGTCTATTTGGTTTCGAGTTTTTTCCTTATGAGAAGAAAAAACAAAGTACTTAAATGGTTTAATCAATTTGAGTAATAACTGTCATGATCTATTTCTTACAGGATTTCAATAATTTGAATGTAACATTTATGTTATGTGATTAGTTCAAATGTATTTTTCAACTAGTAAGTAGCTCATTATCTCATATTCGAACTAATCACTAAGATGGTTTATTACGAGAGAAATTTCTCAGTAGTAATATTCTAATGAGTGTTATATACACCATATGTCTCAGATACTCAACTAAATGAATTTACTGCTAAACATCCTTATACCAATCTTATTATAAAAAGATTAAGTCAAATTTGCTTTTATAATCTATGTCTCTGTCCAATAGATCTATAAAAATTTAGCGTTACAAAAAAATTATTCATATAATAGTCAAATACCAATAATAAATTACCATAGAAGTTAGGTGAAGTTAGATATAGTCAATAGAATTGTAAAGTTATAAGTTTTTTGACAATGTAGAGTCAGTCAGTCAGCTACAACGTAGGAACAGGCACATATATGCATCGGTCCAGGTTGCCATACCTCATTAGCACAGCAAGATGAACACCGGATTCATAGGAGTGGTTAGGTCAGAGGTGGTAATATATAGGAGAAAGATTGCAATAAGGATATAGTATAGGAAGAAAGAATTATCATACACATAGTTCCCTTTATTATCTTAAATAGAGCAAGAACAAAGATTGGTGCAGAATAATATGAATTCATTTTATTTCGTTAGGTTCTCATCAGCTGCTTACAACCTAAATTATTTGAAATTCAAATTATTACAGATATTGACATATTTATACATTAGAGTGTGATTAAGGGTCAATACATGTGTATGATGATGTAGCGAAGATTCAGATAGAGTTAATGAGCTCATAAAATGTTTGATTCGAATAAATAAATAAACTTAGAGAGGGAAAGTTCTGGAACATTGAAATAGTGATTAGAACTCATGAAAATAGATTAATAGTAATAAAGAAAATATGAATTGAAATCAGTCATTTATGTATGATGTAATTTAAACTTCAGAAAGAGTTGGAAGATGGGGAATGACGTAATAAATAAATAAATAGGAACAAATGAATAGAAAGGGTGGGGATTATTGTTACCAGGGTAAAGAAAGATTTATTACTGTCTCTTTTTGTATACATAGATCTGGTTTTAAACGTTTGATTGCTAACGCTTCAGCGAATTTCAAAAGGTTGGAGTTTGATTGTTTGTTAATCACCTTGAAGGACTTCAGTATATCAACTTCATGTCCTGTATCAAAGAGATGTCTTGCGATAGCACTGTTGAATGCGTTTAATCCATTTAAACTTAAACTTTTCGGAATATGTTCTTTGAATCGGACGTAGGCTCTCCTTTCTGTTCTACCACTGTAACTGCTTTGGCAGGTACATGTAAATTTGTATACACAGTTGGTGGTAACATGAAAGGGATACCTGTCGACCTTTGATTGTGTCAAAGAACATGTTGTTTTGGACAGGACAATCAATTTCGCTGCAGGATAAGTTCTCGTCAGTGCGGTTTTTAGTCTCATATTGATTGATCCTGTGATGTCGTCACCTTTGAATTGAAGTTGAATAAAAATAGACTTTTTATTTGCTGTAATTTCTTTCGGTTTTTTATCTTCACATTTGCCGTATTTTTTAATAAATTTCAGTGGGTATCCGTTATTCTTTAAACATTTTTTAATATTCTTCTAGTGTATCGGAAGTACAAATTCTTTCTGTTCTGTGAAACAGTGTTTTGACCAGTGTCTTTTTGTAACTGATTGGACAAAAGCTATTGAAATTAAGATAACTACCATTCCATGTGTCTTTCTTATAAACTGAATGTTGAATTGTACCATCTTTTCTTCTTTTCATAGCGATATCGAGAAAATGGAACATGTTTTCTTTTTCATGTTCCATAGTGAAATGGATATTTGGATGAGCTTCACTGAAAAATTTTAGCAGGTTTTTGCATGTTGTTGATTATTACGTACGATGAAGGTATCATCAACATACCTCGAATAATACGTCATTTCATCAATCGCTCGTTTGAGTTTGGTTGTTTCGAGGTTAGCCATGAAAATATCTGCTAGGACAGGACCTAACGGACATCCCATCGCTACACCGTCGGTTTGTTTGTATTTGATATCGTTGAACTGGAACTGAACAACTTTTGTACAAATGAGTAATAGTCGTTTGAATTCTGATATCTCGCCAAAGGTGACGTAAGTTGGAAAAAGCCAAACGAGCTTTTCGAATCCGTGCTCAGAATTCGTCCGATACCAACCCATTAGGGCTGATCAGACTTCCAGGATAAGTGAAGTTGTCAACGCGTTCGACTACTTCACTCCCTATCCTTGACAATGTAGAAATGGTGAATAAATGCAAAAGAGATTTTGCAGAGTTTCATACCCCTATCCCAATTGAGATTAATATGCAATGAATACTGCCTATAATAAATACGAATATACTTACAACAACACTTCAGTATAAAAATCTATTCTATTATTATGTCTGTTGTAAATTATGCTTAAGTATGATATTTCTTATGTGTATACATTGATTTAGTATTTTAGATCATTAAATTAGATAAATATTTAATTCACTTTTTTTATGGTATTTCAGTAAGTAGAATCATTCATACAATAATCTAAGATGTTATCAATTAATTAACTTTATACGTTTATATTACTAGTAGAACAAATATTTTGTAAACATTTCATAATCGGTAGATTTTTGAGACACTTATTCTAGTAATCGGGTGTTTGTGGAGACTGTCGACTTTTTATACAACTGATCGATTTTGATAAGAAAACAAATGAAAGTCAGAAAGCATTAAGCAAATATTTCGTTCAAATATGAAACTCTTTAACAGTATACATCCACTACCTCGTGGGAGATGAAATCTAGTACTGAATTAAGTCACAAGCAGTATAAGAGGAGATAGATGATAGCTAGCAGTGGAATCAAGAACGCGCGTTCACCATCCATATGGGCTTATTTAAAGAAGTTTTTTTCATTTTGATAGTTTAATAACTGACGATTAGTTTTGAGAAAATCTAACAACACTGATGTTATTGAAATTTTAAATTGTGTGGATGATATTAATTACTTAATGAATTTGTTTATTCCATGTTCATCGTTAAATGTTATCAGTTAAAAAATAAAATATTTCATTTAATGAATGATAGTGAATGATTTAAAATATAATTCAGTCTAGAAACTATAATGATTTATTCTTCTGAATTAGACATTTAACGGTACACATATATAAATGAATCCAAACGTTAATTACTGAAAACTTTTTAAGATCATGGTTCTAAACTTTCTATATTTTTTCTCCATATTTATTAATACAAAGAAAATTTCGTTTCCTAAACATTTAGAATACAGTTGAAGAGCATATAGAACTCAAAACAACTATCTGCATGCCAATATCAAAGTCACCATCTTCAATACGAACGTCAACACAGTTCTATTGTACGGAACTGTAACTTGGAGAACTGCCACAACCATCGTCAAACATTTACACGTACTTATAAACAACTGTCTACACAAGATACTCAATGTCCGTTAATCGGATACCATTAGTAACATACTACTATGGGAGAGAACCAACAAGCTTCCAGCTGAAGAGGAAATTAGGAAAAGACGATGGAAGTGGATAGGACATACATTAAGAAAATCATCAAACTGCATCACGAGGCAAGCCCTAACTTGGAATCCTGAAGGGATTCGGAAAAGCGGAAGGTCAAAGAACACACTTAGTCGAAAATTGGAAGCAGACCTGAAAAGGATGAATAGCAACTGGGAAGGATTAACCAGGATAGAGTTTAATGGAGAATGCTGGTGATCGACTTATTCTCTTCCACGAGGAGTAACAGGCGTAAGCAAGTAAAATTGATGGTATGTTCTTCAAAGAAATCATTTTAAGATTAAAAAATTGCCTTTCTAAAAGAACTTATTCAAATAACGCTAAAAAGATGATTCACTTACAAACCAAAAATAACTAAGACTATAAACATGATAATAAATAAGAACTTTCGTCTAAATTTGAACGAATGGTTTCACAATATTTGGGCGTCGATTTAATGTGAGACATTAAAGAGGAAGAATGTATTTGTAAAATCTCAACAAAAATATTTTCCTTGAAAAAGCTTGGACCAGATTGCCAGGCGAAACGTTGGATTTACTTCAAATTGTTTCACTGAGATTTTACAAATACATTTTTCCTCTTTAAGTGATTTAAACATTCAGAAATTTGTTTAATTAAACTATTATAGATTTTATAAGCAAAAATGGATAGTGGCTAGCAGTGGAATCCAGGACGCGCGTTTCGTCCTGTTTGGGACTCGTCAGCTGGATGTACCTGCATCTCAGAGTTGATGTTCACTCTGGGACTCGAACTCAGTACCGTTCGCTTCAAACGCCATCGCGTTATCCACTTAGCTACTGAGTCCTGATAGCCACTTGCTTGTGCGATGGGGTGAAGTTTAAAAACAATATCATGTGAATTATTATAGATTTTGTTCGAATATAACTCAAGTTCAATAAATCGATATGTAGCTTATAAAAGATTTTATATCCTCAAATTGATTTGCTTGAGTTAACTTCTTTTTATTGATTTTTCTTTTGTTTGTTTGTAAGTAGATCATTATCTGAACTTCATAATTTATAAACTTGAAAAAAATATTATTGATTACTGTCGGAGTAAAATGTTCAATTGGTTGAGTTTGTTTTAGTTGTTTAATCAGAATAATTAAAGCTAAAACATATCATACAAGAATATATATTGAAGTGTTTAATTTATGATCTCTTTATGGGAATACACAATGATTTATAACAAACCTAGTGGGTTTTTTATCCGTTGATGTTTACTGTTTGTCGTGTTATTTTAAACTTGATACTTTTCTCCTTTAAAGATTGGTCAACAATTATCAGAGGACTTATTAATGTATTACATACGCACCAATATATTATATTTTTTCAGATTCGGGTTATGGAGATTATTGAGTTTAGGTTGATATCATGAATGGATTAATGTTAGAACACCATTGAAAACCTGAAAGTACTGAATGACCGTTTAGTCCTAGTATGGGACTCCTCAACAGTGCACATCCATGATCCTGTATGAGTGATTTGAACCCAAGATCTTAGGTCTCACGCGCGAACACTTAACTTCTCGACCACTGAGCCGGCATCCAACGGTGTTAATGTTTAACTTCAACCAATCCACAATATTGTGTGACCGTCCACCATTGTCTTCAGTAAGTAACTGCCTCATAATAGACAGGGTTGGACTCCACTGGTCAAACGAGCGAGATCGAAGGACATAAGTTCGAATCCCACGTGCGGAATCGGGGGTGCATGCTGCTGAGGAGTCCCATTCAAAGACATATCAGTCGTCCAGTGCTTCTAGATTTTCAATTATTTTCTAGCATTGATTCGTTCATGATATCAATCTACTTTATATTTATTTAACTTATGAAAATATTTGAGAACACGTAAACATTGTATTACATAACAATGTAACCGGTAATTTTAATAAATTTCAAATCAATGTACAAACTAACTACGAACTCAGTGGGTAATGACCTATCGTATATCTATGTATCTCACAGTTCATCAGTTGCCATTTTGCAAATTATATAACAAAATATATATCAGATAAATAGGTGAAAAAAAGTAGAACAATCACTAAATTAGCTTTTAAAAAGTTAGTTAAATTTTCAATAAAAAACTTGTTATGTAATCATTGAAAATAATCACTAAACAAAAACATGATACTGAATGATGGTGTTACAGTAACAATGTGTACTAGATGTCCTAACAACAATAAAAAAATCTATACCAATTCAATATTGTTCATGTGTTTTTGATAAAATGGAGAAAAATATCGTGCTGTTTATTAGACTCATTCACACACACACACATAAGCACACACAAAAATCGTTGATAGTATTCAATGATTTGTATTTAGACATCATGTTATTTAAAACTATGAATTATGTCAGATTATATGTATATTAGACATTAATAGTCTGACTTATTTAATATTAAAAAAATATATATCAAGTTTTGTAATAGTTTAATATTTGTCCATTTTAATTATTTGGTCATACAGTTGATTAGTGAACTCATTGATGTTTTGTTTATTGGCATAATATAACAGTATTTAGTGTTTTTTTAATCTCTATGCCGATTGTATACAGATAATTAACTTTGATTTTCCTTAAAAAGAAAATTCTAATGAAAAGTTAATGAGATCATACCATTATATTTTCTTAGTTTCAGTTGGATCCACATATTTATGTGTTAGAATACTTGTCATAAATTAAACAAGGAAGGTGTCTAGAAATTCCTCATTTTCAACTCTTTTTTCTTCTAGTAAAATTTTCTCTAAGGGTAATAAAATTATTGAAAGAACTCGCTTTAGATGTGAAATAACGATGAAACCGAAGTGTTCTACAAACTGGTTGATGTTCTTGTATGAGACTTCGTTTGTTGAATTAGTCAGAAGTTCAAAAAGTTTTTATATATTTGTCTTTTACCTCATGTGTGCGTGCTGTTTTTAATAAATTGTGATCACATGTCTCCTAGCCAATGTTAGGTAGCTGGAAGTAGTCGTCTTGAAATACTAAACCCAGGTTTCACAAAAGTTTTAACTCGTCAGAAGGGTATATCTGGAATCTCAAGGGAAATGATGCTTAACTTCCAGGATTCTGTGTGTTGAATATAGTTTTAAAGCCAATAATGATGATGATAATAATAACCTCCTAAAGTCATTCAAAGTAATCAATCAACAAACAAACTATATATTACTGTACTTTCAGAAGGAAATCGTCAAGATCACATTCGTATTCACTAGGATACTATTTTAAACCACTTATTACCTTAATTAGCCTCACTTTTCAGTATTGAACTGTACAATAGTTTATTTCGTTCATTCCATTTTTCAGATTCAGTGGACATTCTAATTACTTATTCTTCTTTACCGAGATATACTCACTTCATTACTATGCAATAGTATTTCGAATTACATGATAATATAACATTAATTTTCATTTTTGGTATTTTAAGGTTTCTTTCCTTACTCAAAAATATTTGCTTAACTTTGAAAAGGATTAATTTTACGAATGATACTTGTATATCAGTTTACAACTTCTGCTTCTGACTAAATTATGCAGATTTCGTCTCATTACCTTGCTCAATACTTTCTGCAAGTATAATAATAATAATAATAATAATAATAATAATAATAATAATAATAATGTTCATCAATAAAAATATTGTTGGCAGATAATGAGGTTCTGTATAATAAATAAACCAATATGGTATGCTTAATTGATTGTTATTAACTTGATAGATATCTCGTCAACTAATCATAGTCATAAGATGTTTGGATAGATAGTTATATAAGCAAACAAATAGGTGAAATTTACAAAATGGTTATTGATGTAAAGTGTCTATAAAAAAAACCCTGTTCTTTTGATAAAGAGTGAATAAAATCATAAATAATCTAATCAAATCGTTGAATGATCACCACAATATCTAGTAGAAATGTTTGTTTGAAGTCGAAAATTTTCATTTATAACTCATGGTATCTTTAAGAATCTGTTACATAGAATCAGTTTTCGACATCTAAACAAGAAGCGTGTTCACAGGAGTTATTATTGTTGTCATAAGCTAAACAAAAGGTGAATAGTTATGATTCATAATGTCACCTGTCAAATAATTTAATAAATTCTGAAGAAAAACTGAATGAAAATATATATTCATTTGATTCTTTGTTTACATAAAATTTATACAATCACATAGAAAATTGTCTCGCATTACACGTCACTACTGATACTTTGACACATAGATGTATAAGAAAATAAAACAAACAATCAACAAAAAAATGTCAGAACGTTAAAAGTGTTATAAGGAAAGAACTCTAAAGTCTTCCATTAAGTGCGGAATTTATTGCTCATATTTTTAGAAATGGTGGTGACATGATATCTTATCTTGTCAGGCAGGTAATTGTAATCTTAATATATATAATGACGAATATTATACATTGTGTACACAATCATTAAACATTCTATTTTAATTTAAAATTATCTCAATAAAGTTTTGAGTTATTCACCTAATCATCTGATAAGACAATGAAATAATTTTTGGTTACGTAAGTACATCCAAGACTTAACACTTTTATTCTGTTCATCATTTTTTATTCATTTTTTATTAAAAAAGATCTGAAATTACTTATTCATCAACATAAGTTAGTTAAATCACTACAAATAAGGGATTCATTCAAGAAATTTCATTCATTCATTATTATAATACAATGAAAATTTTCTATTTTTAGTATTTTTCATTTAATAACTATTTCAATATAAATCTGATATAAATAAAAATAATATATTTGTAATATCCCAATGAGTAGAAAATGGGATTTTCTGACGTTTCGTAACTTAGTGTAGGTCACTTCTTCAGAGAATAAATAAATAAATAAATCTGATATTTCATGCAATTGGTTTAGCTGCTTACAAACCAGATGACGAGAAACCTCGAAATAATATGAATTCATACTATATTCTGCACTAATATTTGTTCTTGCTTTATATAAATCTGATAGTTGATAGTCAGTAAGTTTTGAAACATGATTTAAATGTTAAAAAATAAACAATAAAAGAATTTTTTTTAAAAACTACATTTTACTATAAATAATGAAATTAGATCAATCTCATTACAATGAATATTGTCATGTTTATAAAAACAAAATAAAGATAATCTTACTCTGGTGTCCTATATATCTATAAAGATATTTTCTTTTCAGTTTCTAAGTCCGTCTGAAATAGAACAAACTTTCTTTGTAAGAAAAAAACATAATAGAATCATTTTATTAGTAATTGCGGATAAGAGGGGTGGAAAGGTAGGTGGTTATGAATTCTTTTTATGTCTAACAAAAATTTTTAGAAAAAAAAACCTTAAAAAGATTATTTTCATTGAATATCTCTGACTGATTTGTATTTAATCATAATCAGTTTCGGTTTATATGTCATGAATTAATTTATTAGACTGATAAATTAGGTAATAAGATGTTTATGAAGAAATACATGCGATATATATATTAGAATACAGTTTATTACTTTGAATTGACTTTCACTGTACAACCACTGGTGTAACGAAGATCGGTGGATAGATTTTTTGTCCTAGGAAAAGACTTGTCAGCATAGCTTAAAAGGTTTGGATTCGATTCTTATCTTGATCATGTGAGCACACTGACTGTGTGTTCAATACGTTAATAATATAAATGTTTAATTCCTTCTGGTTTTCAACAGCACTCTAAATATAATCGACAGGTAATGAACACTATCCATAAACTATTCGACTAATTAGATCTTATTCAAAAGAATGACCGTTTTTTCTAACAGTAAATATTTATGGAGTGGCTTGTTTGGATTCACTGTATTCCTTATTATTATTATTATTATTATTATTATTATTATTATCATTACTATTGTAAAATAATTTACAGGCATTCCAGTCTATAAATAACTGTGAGTCAAATATTATTGTTCCGTCACAATTGATTGATCACTGGGTGGTGATCAATGTCATTTGTGTCAAGTCCTTATTAGTACAGATCAAATGCTATCAACGAAGTTGCAATGTGGCCACCAGTCTGAGTGACTCGACACTGCGCGCACTATGTTGAGATTAGACGGTGGTTGGAGGTAGTCAACAGAAAACCCTGGACCCAGGTTTCGTGCTACTTGGCACTCGTTAGCAAGGTGTACCTGTAATCTTGAGGGAACTGGTGATCCCTAATGGATTCGACCTCGTGTCACCCAGCTTCACATTCAGATACGTTACCACTGAGCTATCCGGGCCACGACCGACCTCCTGTAGGAATGAGGTGTAATCACAATTGACTGATCATTGGGTGGTGATCAATGTCATATGTGTCAATTCCTTATTCTTATTACTATTATAGAAAGAATTAGTAAGTACAATACAGAAATTGTTAAAAAAATTGTTTTATTTCCCCCTTCTTCATAAATATCTAAAAATCTGATCCTTTATCTACTGGTAAACAATTATGTTTAAATTTTTCTGCTTATCCGAGTACAAATGGTTCTGTATTACTTACTTACGCCTGTTACTCCTCGTGAAGGAGCATAGGCCGCTCACCAGCATTCTCCATTCAACCCTTTCCTGGGCAATCCTTTCTAGCTCCGTCCAGTTGTAATTCATCGTTTTCATATCTGCTTCTAGTATCCGACGTAATGTGTTCTTAGGCCTTCCTCTTTCCCGCTTCCCTTCAGGATTCCAAGTTAGCGCTTGTCTCGTGATGCAGTTTGATGATTTTGCGTAATGTATGTCCTATCCATTTCCATCGTCTTTTCCCAATTTCCTCTTCAGCTGGAAGCTGATTTGTTCTCTCCCACAAAAGGCTGTTGCTGATGGTATCCCGCCAATGGATGTTGAGTATCTTGCGAAGACAGCTATTTATAAATACTTGTACTTTCTTGGTTGTGGTTGTTGTAGTTTTCCAAGTTTCAGCTCCGTACATTAGAACTGTCTTGACGTTGGTATTGAAGATTTTCACTTTGATATTGGTTGAAAGTTGTTTTGAGTTCCATATGTTCTTCATTTGCAAGAATGCTGTCGTTGCTTTGCTAATCCTTGCCTTTACATCTGCATCTGAACCTCCTTGTTCATCGATGATGCTTCCCAGGTATGTGAAGGATTCTAAATCTTCCAGAGTTTCACCATCAAGAGTGATTGGATTGCTGTTCTCCGTGTTGAATTTGAGAACCTTGGTTTTCCCTTTGTGTATGCTGAGGCCTACTGATGCAGAGACTGCTGCTACACTGGCTGTCTTCATCTGCATCTGTTCGTGTGTACGTGATAGGAGTGCTAGGTAATCTGCGAAGTCCAAATCGTCTAATTGATTTCGAGCTGTCCATTGAATTCCGTGTTTTCCTTCAGATGTCGAGGTCTTCATAATCCAGTCGACCACCAGAAGAAAGAGGAAGGGAGAGAGTAAACAGCCTTGTCTGACTCCGGTCCTTACTTGGAATGAATCTGTCAGCTGTCCTCCATGCACGACTTTGCACTGTAGTCCGTCGTATGAGTTCCGGATAATGTTGACAATCTTCTCCGGAACTCCGTAGTGTCGAAGAAGTTTCCATAACGTCCTCCTATCCACACTGTCAAATGCCTTTTCATAATCAATGAAGTTGATGTATAGTGATGAGTTCCACTCAACTGATTGTTCGACGATGATCCGTAGTGTTGCAATTTGGTCTGTGCACGATCGATCCTTACAGAATCCAGCTTGTTGATCTAGGAGTTGGGCGTCTACTGCATCTTTCATCCGGTTCAGCAACACTCTGTTGAAGACCTTCCCTTGAATTGACAATAGTTTATTCCTCTGTAGTTTTCAAATTTTCTCAGATCTTCTTCCTTTGGAATCTTGACGAGGTGTCCTTCTTTCCAGTCCGTCGGCACTTTTTACTCCTCCCAAATCGTTTTGACTAGAAGGTAAAGCATGTTTGTAGATACTTCGATGTCCGACTTCAGTGCTTCAGCTGGTATATTGTCGGGTCCTGCTGCTTTCCCGTTCTTGATTTGTCTGATGGCCATTCTGGTTTCTTCCTTCGTTGGTGGGTTGACGTTTATAGGAAGATCTGTGTGTCAGTCAGTCAGTCAGCTACAACGTAGGACCAGGCACATATATGCACCGGTCCAGGTTGCCATACCGCATCAGCACAACAAAATGAACACCGGATTCATAACAGTGGTTAGGTAAAAGGTGGTAATATATAAGAGAAAGATTGCATATAGAGATATAGTACAAGAAGAAAGAATTGGTTCGTAGAAAGAAAGATATGAAGCGATTTTAATCTCTTAGTTTAAAGGAAGACAGGGAGTGTATACACCGACGCCATTGTGATCAATTCTGAGCCATGTTACCAAGAGTCTCCAACCATTGGTTACGATAGTCTGTGTATGCTGCTTCGATGTCCGGTGGATTCGTTGGAGTCCGCCTATTCAAGAGTTTCTCGAAGTATTCTACCGATCTGTTCCGTTGTTGTAGAATTTCAGTGATTGGATTGCCTTCTTTGTCCTTGACCGGTCTCTCTGGTTTACTTATTTCCCTGCCAGTTTCTTCGTTGCATCGTAAAGCCGTTTCATATTTCCTTCTCTTGCAGCTTTTTCCGCCGTCGTTGCTAGTTCTTCCACGTATTTCTGCTTGTCGGCTTTAATGCACTTCTTCACTTGCTTGTTTGCTTCTATGTACACAGCTTGTGCTTGGACTTTCTCTGCTCGTGTTCGGCTGTTGTTAATTGCTGCCTTCTTGTTCTTCCTTTCTTTGATCTTGTCCAGTGTTTCTATGGAGATCCATTCCTTATGATGGTGCTTCTTGAGGCCCAGAACCTCTTGACACGTTGAAGTTAATGCTTCTTTGATACTTTTCCAGTTGTCCTCCATAGTAGTTTCTTCTTTCAGTAGATCCTGTAAGGCTTGGGACCTGTTGTTGAGAGCTATCTTGAATTCATTGAGTTTGTCAGTATCTCGAAGGAAGTCTGTATTGAACCTTTGTATTGCTGTTTGTCCAATTGTCCAGTTCTTCTTTAGCTTCAGTTTTAAATCGGCCACAACTAGGTGGTGATCTGAAGCTATGTCAGCTCCTCTCCTGGTTCTCACATTTTCCATTGTCCTTCGGAATTTTTTGTTGATGCAAATATGATCTATTCGGTTCTCTGTAGTGTGGTCCGGTGAGATCCATGTAGCCTTGTGTATACGCTTGTGTGGAAATATTGTGCCTCCTATGACCAATTTGTTGAATGCACACAGATCTGCAAATCTTCCCCCATTTACGTTTCTCTCTCCCAGTCAATCCATGTCGTCCCATGATATCTTCATATCCGGTATTGTCTATTCCGACTTTGGCGTTTAGACCACCCATTAGAATGGTGAGGTCCTTTCTTGGGTACTTCTCTATGATTGATCGCAGCCTCTCATTGAATTGATCTTTAATGTCGTCGTTACTATAATTGGTGGGTGCATAACATTGGATAATATTCATTAAAATCCCCTCCTTCTTTGTTTTGAACGATGCTTCGATGATTCTGGATCCGTGAGATTCCCATCCTACAAGTGCATTTCATGCTACTTTGGACATCATTAGAGCAACTCCCTGAGTGTGTGGAGCATTTTTCTCTTCATGACCTGAGTATAGCAGCATCTCTACCGTAGCTAGCCTTTGTTGTCCAGCTTGGGTCTAAAGGGTTTCGCTGATTCCCAGTATCTTCTCATTTCCGTTGCTATTTGATTGGTCTTCCTAGTCTTCTACATTGTCTAGACGTTCCATGTGCCCATAAAAATTGTTTCTCTGGTTGTTAGAAGGGGCATCGGCCTCGTGGCTTCCGAAGGAACTCGGCTTTCACCATGAAGCGTCATAATTCTTCTAAATGAAGACCTACTAACTTTCAGGGCAGAGTTTAAATGGTTCGAATTATTTATTCTGGTAAGCGTTTTTTTAACGAGTTAGTTTTCTACGGGATGGGGTCTCTCATCCCATGCCCAACCCTCCTCCTTTACCCGGTCTTGGAACCGGCAGTAACTCTAGAAGAGCTAAAGGCGGAGTTAAATGATTCTGTATAATGATATTTAATGAAAAAGGGGATTAATTAGATGTAGATCATCATAGTTAATAGTTCTATAACATTAGTTCATGTAATTAACTCAAAAGTAAAAATGAAGATTATCCAGTTAGTTCACTACACGTGTAAACTATATTATAAAGTAATTTACACAATTCCAAAAGCTCGTATACATTTGTTCAGTTTGTAAACAATCATGTATACCAGTACACTATCTTTATTAAGGTGTAGTTGTCACATGAGTATTCCTCAGCGGTATCATAAACAACTGTCTGAGGAATTAATACAAATCTTCATAAATGTCATTATGAGGTTGTGGAGAAACGGCTGAACTTTACTCCACAAATCCATTCTGGAAATTATCATGTTACCACTAGTGACTGGCTTTGAGAAGTAATTCTCAGAGTTTTGAGAGAAGCCATGACCAGTGCAGTTCAACCGCATCGACTGTCAGGCAGTTACCTACTTAAGACAATGGAAGATGGTTTCACAATATCGTGGTTAATGTTAGATATTAAGAGAGTTGAATGCCGGCCCAGTGGTTGAGAGGTTAAGTGTTCGCGCATGAGATCTAAGATCCTGGTTTTGAATCACGCGTACGGGACCACGGATGTACACTGCTGAAGAGTCCCATATTAGGACGAAACGGTCATCCAGTACTTTCAGGTTTCCAATGGTGTTCTAACACTGACTGATTCATGATCTCAATCAAAAGGTTCATAACCAAAGTTCAAAGTGACATCTCAGGATAAAGAAGAGTTATTCACAAACAAGAAAGAAACTTCAAAATCATGGAGCACATTCAACTATGATAGTGAATATCTCATTAAAAATGTTACTGAAAGAAACGTAAAAAATTTATTTTTAAGAATGAGAAGAAATACAAGATTATCCATCTTTTTTCCTTTATCGTAGAAACCAGATAATTTACATATTTACAAATAGCTTTTAATTATATATAAATTATGAAAACTATTTAATAGAATATCAATTTCATGAATTTATTTACTTTGAATCGAAACAAAATAAGGGCTGAACTTGCTATACTTCGATATATTTACTTGAATATTGTATACCTTAATCTTTTGGTTAACCAAGATTTTTATGTAAATTTAAATTTTCTACCTGTTTAGATTATTACATTTTAAATTATGCTTGGACCGAACACAAATTTATAATAATAATAATTATTATCATGGTTTCATTTATCTTGTCTATTCAGTTACGTAATCAAAGTTAATGATATAAAATCTTATCCGTTATCCTCAATATGTTCAGATTTTGTTACTGATAGACTATGTTGTTATGTGATGAATAGTAAATATGTGAATTTACGATTTATTGATCCATTAAAAATAATGATAATCAATTTGATCACTGCATTGTGAAGATAATTTTCATTATAAATTTACAAATGCTATTAAATCATTAAAAACTAGAAAACACTGGATAACCTGTCCATTTAATAATGGGACTCTTCAGAGACTGCGCATGAAATGGAGCTCATAACGTTTCAGTTATGTTACAAGAATGATGTCAGTAGTATGTTGAACTGAAATTCAAGGAATTGAATTTTAAACTTTAATCAGTTTTTGTGGTTAGGTATGACTTCTCTTTTTTCAGGTATCACATCTTTTTGACCACCCTTCAAAATGTATGCATTCCAGTTAGTTTCTTCCCTCTTAAGGTGTATTTTTATAGTGGCAGACATCTAAAATCGTTCCAGCAATTTTCTCAATAATTCCTTAGTTATCCGACAAATTAACATAGTTTCATTTCAAATCATTATTGTACGCATTAGCATCTTCCCCTTATACAAGCCCTAAAGAAAGATATGAATTTATCATTCAGGTTCTAAATACCCAGTTAAAATGAATTCAACTTATCAGATAGTCAGAAAGTCACTTACTAACTCACTTAGTTATTGATTCTTAAATCCCTTTCCAAAACTTCTGCATGGTGAATTCCTCATCTTCTAAGAAATGTTGCAAGACAGTAAACCTGCTAATGAGGATTGTCAGAAATTCTCTGAGACCACTAACAACTAGAAGTTAGGGTGTAGCAAATTATTATAATGTGGTTGAACGACTATCTAATGCTTGGTTAGCTTTACTTTCAGATTTCTCCTTGTCGTCGGATGATGATATAAAGTCAACCTAATACTCCCTTTGTTCTCACGCCTCCCATCGATCTTATAAACGCATTTTATGGTGCACATGTGATTGTCTGATCATTAATAGTGCGGTTGGCGAAATCTACACAGTTTAATATACGCATTTGTGTGGAAGATGGTACCGTCTATAACAATGTTGTTAAACACACATAGGTCGATCAGTCTCAAACATATTCCATACTCTCTCACATTCCACGTTGCCTCATAATACCTTCATATACACTTATTCATATCGACATTGATGTAAACACCGTTCATCAGGATGGTCAGGTGTTTTTCTGATCAGTTCTCCACAGCGTACTACAGCATTTCATAAAGCTAATCATTATCACTTTCATTGATGTCATTGGCCGACAAATATAACTGAATGGAATTGATCGGACTCAATACCTCATTCTTCTCAACGATGCTCTGATCATTCTGGAATCATCAGATTACAATCTCATAAGCGCCTCATGTGTTCCTCAAGAGAGAATCAGTGCAACTGGTTGTGTGTGGAAAACATTTTCACCTCACGACCAGAATGCAATAGTGAATGTTCTGGAGTTGATCTTATTGTCCCTGATTGTGTTCAGTCAATTCCACTCATGTCAATCACATCCACGTTGTATCTCTTCATTTCTTTCCTCTCCTATTCATTGTTTTTTTTGTGTTGAGTAAATTGATGGTGGGTTTTTATGAGTTAAACTTGCTAACCTTCAATGCAATATTGAAGCTCTGGCAAGTTATTTAGCTGATAGTAATTCTGAATGGGCTTCATAAAGAGTTGGTTAGCAAATACCAAATTATGATTTATCTTTCTAGATCGTATAGATTAAATGACATGATTTAGATTTTTGCGGCAATTGTACAGAACTTTTGAAAGTGTTCCATAATATATATTTATAAAGTTCATTATGAAGATTATTTATATTGATGGATTATAATTTTTTTCTACCATAGAAAATATTCTTTCGTGTGTTGTAGGCTGGAAATATAATATTTTCTCAGTATGAATAATTATAGTATAGAATAAGCAGTAGCTTTGATTAATTCACTAACTTTACCTTGTCTTCTCTTGTTACATCCTCAAACAACATGCAATAAAATTGTTATTATATTTTTCATTTTACTGATATATAACTGATTGGTCTAATGTTTATGTAGTCAGTAGAATTGATGATAATCGGTTAGAGTTGATTGATTGATTGATAATCACTTATTAATTAAAATTTCTTTCTATTACATAGGAATAGAATGGTGCATTTGATCAATAAATTTAAGAATAAGGTATTGATTTCGTTTAATTTGAGATTCTTTTAAAAGAAATTAAATATTAAATGAACAAAATATGATTATGGTTGTTTATGTAAAATAACATTGAATCATGAATTAATTTATGTAATATAATTTTGTCACTGAACATGAGTTTAACACGTTTCTGATGTTATAATTACCTCCTAGTTGATGAAACTAGAAAAATGATAAAATTCATCAGTATTAGTTGTCTGAATCTTTTCATTGATGTTAAGGACTACAATTGATCAGTCTCTTTAGGCCAATATGTGAGTTCTCAGAGGATTGCTTCGATATTGTTCTAGGTTACAAGCATTATAAACAGAGATGGATGATAGTTATAAATGGAATCCAGGACGCTCGTTTCGTTCTGTTTGGAACTCGTCAGTTGGACATATTAGCCTACTAGAGTAAATATCAACTCTAGCATACTAGTACATCCAGATAACTATTCCAAAATCTGATAAATCACGCATCCTAGATTCTACTGCTAGCTATCATCCACCTTTCCTTACAATGATTAAAGTTGAGTCAGTAAGTAATCACAATAGTTAAATGATCACTTTATTCAGTTATTCAAATTAAAAAAAACAACTCAATTTTATCTGAAGAATTAATAATTAACAAAAAAGTGAATCATCAGAAGGGGTTTGTGGAGATTTTAGAAATGTCACAGATTGAAATTATGAGTCAATTGAAGCTAGATCACCATGGAAAACCTGGAAGCACTGGACGGCCGTTTCATCTTAGTATACAGTGGCGCAACTTCGTGGATTGGTCGAAGTTAGACACTAACACCATTGGGTGCCGGCTCAGTGGTCTAGTTGGTTAAGCGCTTGGCGCGGGACTGATAGGTCCTGGGTTCAAATCTCGCGAGGTGCGGGATGCGGGATCGTGAATGCGCACTGCTGAGGAATCCCATACTAGGACGAAACGGCCGCCCAGTTCTTCTAGGTTTTCCATGGTGGTCTAACTTTAATTGACTCATGATTTCAATCTGTGAAATAAATGAATGACAATAAGTACATTACATTTAATTAAATATTTAATTCGTCTCGATTCATTTATTTTATACATTGATAGTGTAAATCAAATATTCATTTTATTTATACATCTATCATTTGAACAAACTAATCACATGAATAAATATACTTTTATTTATTAAAGTTAATGGATAAATTTCTCAAATAAAGAAAAAGAAAACAAACAAACAAAGAGAAGGAACAAATAAAACTATCTTAAAAAGTACAAGACCTGTTTAATTAAATTTTATCAAACACATGAAAATTATAAATATTAAATGATAAACTATTTATTACATAGAAAAATTAAAAAAAATTTTTTTTTGGTTGTTGCTAAGGTGAATACTTGTGATAATTTTATATTTTCTTAATTATGAAACTTCTATTCTCATTCTATATAAAATTATCATCATTTACTTTATTGAATAATGTAAGCTTTTTTTACTAATGATTTATTCATGAATCTTTTTTTTTGTAGAACTTTCGATTGACCTTCAAGAGGTAACAAATATATAATGGATCAAAATTATCAAGTATTCAACATCATTAATTTCATTTATATAAAATAAATAAGCTCTGTTGATGAAAGTATTAATTCTGGTGAAGAAATGATCACAAATGAAAACAAGATTAAAGTGTGAATAAATGCTTATATATATATCCATGCCTTCACATGCTACCTGAGGAATAGTGGGGCTGTGTTTCATAAACCAACATAGAAGGACTATAGAGACTGAACTAATATAATATGCCGTAAACCTGGATTATCCAAAACTCATCTGATAATGTAATAATGCTACGGTTTCAAGAGTTCATTCCAAGGCGGTAACAATGGAAGTTTTATCTGTGCATATGTGTGAATCATTGAATGCAAAGGTTTTTCACTTGTGTATTTAAAATCTATATGTAACGTATATTCAGTTATTCAGTTCAGTTACGCCTGTTACTCCTCGTGAAGGAGCACAGGCCGCTCACCAGCATTCTCCATCCAACCCTGTCCTGGGCAATCCTTTCTAGCTCCGTCCAGTTGTAATTCATCGTTTTCATATCTGCTTCTATTATTTGACGCAATGTGTTCTTTGGCATTCCTCTTTCGCGCTTCCCTTCAGGATTGCAAGTTAGGACTTGCCTCGTGATGCAGTTTGATTATTTGCGTAATGTATGTCCTATCCATTTCCATCGTCTTTTCCTAATTTCTTCTTCAGCTGGAAGCTGATTTGTTCTCTCCCACAAAAGGCTGTTGCTGATGGTATCCCGCCAATGGATGTTGAGTATCTTGCGTAGACAGCTATTTATAAATACTTGTACCTTCTTGATGATGGTTGTTGTAGTTGTCCAAGTTTCAGCTCCATACAGTAGAACTGCCTTGACGTTGGTATTGAAGATTCTCACTTTGATATTGGTTGAAAGTTGTTTTGAGTTCCATATGTTCTTCAATTGTAGAAATGCGACCCTTGCTTTGCCAATCCTTGCCTTTACGTCTGCATCTGAACCTCCTTGTTCATCGATGATGCTTCCTAGGTATGTGAAGGATTCTACATTTTCCAGAGTTTCGCCATCAAGAGTGATTGGATTGCTGTTCTTCGTTTTGAATTTGAGGACTTTGGTTTTCCCTTTGTGTATGCTGAGGCCTACTGATGCACAGACTGCTGCTACACTGGCTGTCTTCATCTGCATATGTAACGTATACTTGCTGATAAACTGTCAATGACTAGTATCGTTGCTAAAGTCTGAAAACCCTCTGTTTCCAAAGTATAGCCGATGATAGCTGACATATTACTCTGAGTGCCCGAGTCTGCAAAGACCATTACATTCAATCTAGTGTCAAAGAGATGGTAATAAACCGTATATCATAATTCGGGGGACAAGGGTCACCATTAATTCATTGTAATATGAGTGTCAAGATACCGTATCGTCAATAGGCGACATTCTATTATGTTAGGAAGATGCAAGGGTTTAAGCTGGATATTGAACTGCGAAACATTACATTCTCCCACAACTGACAAAATGTGTTTAACGACATGGTTCTTATTCATTTCCCGATTATTTCTGTATTCTAAAGTAACGTTTGCGCTGTAGTACTTCGCTTAGTCAACGTAAGTTTTTTCTCCCGATAAGCCAGTCAGATTTTCAACCTAGTTAACAGGGACTCTGTACTACACACATGCTACACTTTGTATTAACTATAAATCTTTACCACTGAATGATTTCATTTTTCATCTTATCTTTTAAGTTGATCATTACACAATAAACGGATAAAAATGTATATTAGAAATATTGAGGGATTTTTTTTAATTATATATCTTTTAAACTATTTATATATGTGTTACGATAGATTAAGCCTTTATTATTAGCGAAAATGTTTTTCTATCATTGAACTGAATTTATTATTTACTACCTATTCGTTTTAATTTCTTAATTGTAACATTTAAGTTGTTGATGAATTGACAATTCAAATCAAACTTGTACATGTGATTATTATTGTTTGTAAATTAAATAGAATCATACAAACATTGAGGAAGTGCCGATAAATTGGACTATTCTGTTAAATAAAATTTTTTTGATTGTATAACACTAGTTCATTCATTATTGGATCTGAATTGAAGTTCTCATCAATAATAACGTCACATTATTTATAAGTTTTAATAGTGATTTATATGAGAACAAGATAACCTGTAGAAATGAATCCTGTTCAATTAGTGTAATCAATATGATATACTTTTAGAAATATTACATATTATTAAAATGAATTGAAGATGCCTAAAAATTTTAGTTTTCATCGGTCTCACTAATACAAGATTCTTGTTATAGAACAAGCAGAAGAAAACAATATCAAACTCCTTGGAATATTAAATTCAAATAGTCTCCATTATTCTAATAGGCGACTAATTGAGAGGAGTTGAATTAGTTTAAGACTACCAAATAGTCTATCGATAAGATGAGAAGAAGAAGGCCTTATTGTAAAGCTGAAGTTGAAAAATGTTACGGATGTTTGACCGTGTGTCACCAGGTAGCTAAGTTCATAAAAACAGTGGCACGTAATCTATTTTGTACTATAAACCTAATACTGCAATTATTCCTCTAGTATTCATTGTCTTTTAAACTAATCTATCAGTTATTTATATCCGTGATACTAACAGAAGAGGTTGTAAGATAGAGAGACGAAAGAATTTGAAGCAGGTGAATAATAGTACTGTAATTATAGCCAACAGTGTATGCTTATCATTGCACTGAAATTCAGTTTCTGTATAATAACTATACGTGGTTATAAAAATAAGATCATTTTCAATGGAAAATTAGGAAACTTCTTATGAAACTATGGCTAAAACGTTTAAGATTTTTTTATATTCAACGATTGAGAAAATACCCCATAATATCTAACCGTTTCCAAGTCGACGAATTTCATTCTGAACAAAACTTAATTACTTACTTACGCCTGTTATTCCTCGTGAAAGAGCATAGGCCGCCCACAAGCATTCTCCATCCAACCCTGTCTGAACAAAAGCTACGTAAGTAATTAAGTTTCAATGAAATATTACTTAAGGAGAAAAAATGTGTTTGTAAAATCTCAGTGAATGAATTTGAATTAAATCCAACATTTCCCCTGGTAATCTGGTTCAAGCTTTTTAAAGGAAACACTACTTAGTTTCAAAATATCTCTGTACATCAAAATAAACGAAATCAGCAGATTATGTGTAAATAAAAAAGAATATCTCACACAATTAATCATATTACTTTTTCATTTTATTTAGTCGCACTGTTTATAAAGTATACATGAACTGAAACCAATTTGAATGTACAATATTGTCAGTACTTCTTGTTTTAATACAAATACATATCTGATATTAATCCCCTTTTTTCCCTCTTTAAATCCCCTTACAAATGTTTAACTTATAAAGTTATTTCTAATAAATACTTCCCATTGACAGAATTTTCGTTGAGCGTAAATAATTTAACAGATTTCATTCTGTCGCATAATATGTTAACATTCAAGTACTTCATTACTTATGGATGCGTCTATGTGTGTATGTGTGTGTGTGTGTGTGTAGAAAAGGATGTATGAATGTGAGAAAACATAAAGAAACACTATACTAACAGATATTAATTAGACACTAGAAACAAATTACTAATGTCTTTATCATATTCCCGTAATGATTTCACGTGATATAACTTTTTTTTCTAGACAAGTACTTACTTATTACTAAAAGTACTTATAATAGGAATTTAATGATTCAGCAATAACAAGACATAATATTCAAATTACTATATAAGAATTTCTATTCTAATTAGTCAATTTAACTTGATATGATTTGGATAAATTAATGTGATAAAGAGAACAATAGAATAATGAAACAAAATATTGAATAAGAGGCATGTATATATGATCCTGATAATAATTAACTTATAAATATATAATTTGTAATATAAATTCTGAAATGTTTAGTTCAGACTTTTCTAATCACTAAGTTTTACCAGTATGTATTCAGAAAAAATGTATTTAACTTTTTGTAATATTCTAACATATTACTGATAATTTTGTTATGATGAGATTTGTTATGACTTGGTAATAATTAAGCCTTATAGTAGTTGGATATTAATTCTATTAGAGAATGAATGGTTTTGTAATGCCAATATCGTTTAAAGGTCGTCAATTTCTTATGTGTTAGTGTTATTTTGTTGATTGGGAACTAAAGTTAATGATTTAGTCTCATAAACAACTATTATTCGGTCATATTTTATAATTGTATAATATTCATCGATCGTTCCATTATATCCATTAATTTATCATTCTCACTACGTCAGTTTATTACTACTCATTTAAATAATTTTATCAATAATGATAGATAGTTAGAAGTAGTCTACAGGAAATCCTGCAGGATCTCGGCACTCGCCAAAAAAGTTCACTTGCAATCTTGATGGTCCTTGCTGGAGTTGAATTCGTAATACCCAGTTCCACAATCTGGAACACTGTCACAGAGCTATACAGGCCTCATCCGAGTAGTTACTGATATCTTTTTCGAATTATTATTATTATTATTATTATTATTATTATTATTATTATTATTATTATTATTTGTTATTATTTTTATTATTACTATTATCTCATTAGCTTTTCTGTATATTTAATGAAAAGGAGTTTATTTTCGTAATGAGTAGTGTAGATTTTTTTAGTTACAAATGTCTAGATTACCTGCCTCACATCATTGCATACTTTTTTATCTAGTCATTTCTTCAATATGAAGCATTGCGCATATATACAAATTTATTGTGCATAGATAAAAATGATCAAACTTTCCCCTACAAGCCAATGATTTGTAATTCTATATTCATTTATTTATTTCATTATTTGAAATGTTCAAGCACATTTTTTTAAGACTTGAAATAATGATAACGATAACTTACTGCATACGTTTAAATCTTGGTGGATAAACAGTCTCAGAGAATAAAACTCCATCAAAATCACCCACCTGAGCTACAAATCTTCTCCACCATCTCAATAGAACGAAAATCTATACGAAAGAATAAAACACCTTCAATTTTCCATTCTGCATTATGAATAAACAATTCTGTTAATTGAAGATATATTAAGTATTGACAACTATTGGTAGAGTAAGACATAGAATAATGAGTGTTATAGTTATTTTGCAGCCTCATGATATTGAATTATATTGAGAAAGATGCAATAAACAATATGCTAGTCATACACACAGACACACTGAACTATTGAGTATGCTTAATGGTATGTTCGATTATAGTGAAACGTAATGTAAATCGTATTTAAATTTACAGGACTACAATTTTTGTACAATATTAAGTTATGCATTTGGCTTTAGTTCACACAGCCTGTAATGACCAGTGATCATCCTGTATCGTAAAAACTAAAACAGGTCAACCTTAAATTTACTGACTGGAAGCTGAAAACATTAAACTATAAGTTATCTCTCCAATAGCATATAAATATAACAACTCCTGAAGCCCATCAAGAGTTATTATCAGTTAAATAACTTGTCAAAGCATCAATGTTGCATTGAAAGTTGGCAAGTTTAACTCATAAAAACCTACCATCAATTCACCCAACACAAAAAAAACAACAATGAATAGGAGAGGAAAGAAATGAAGAGATACAACGTGGATGTGATTGACATAAGTGAAATTGACTGAACACAATCAGGGACAATAAGATCAACTCCAGAACATTCACTATTGCATTCTGGTTGTGAGGTGAAAATGTTTTCCACACACAACCAGTTGCACTGATTCTCTCTTGAGGAACACATGAATCGCTTATGAGATTGTAATCTGATGATTCCAGAATGATCAGAATATCGTTGAGAAGAATGAGGTATTGAGTGCGATCAATTCCATTCAGTTATATTTGTCGACCAACGACAACAGTAGCAGGTTCACTGCTGAGTACACTGCAAAATTATGTGGGGAGGACAGCTCGCAAGTATATTTCAAGTTAAGACAAGTATCGGACAAGGTCTCTTACACACACCCTCCCACTTTCTTCTGGTGGTCAATTGGATTATGAAGACCTTCCCATTTCAGAGGAAGCACAGAAGATAATGGACAACCTGGATGCTACTGAACAATTTGGACTTTGAATATGACTTAGTTCTTCTATCTTATATGCCGCAACAAATCCAGGTTAAGACAGACAGTGTGACAGAAGCTTTTGCATCATCAGGAATTATCATACAAAATAGAGAAACAAGGTCTTGAAATACAACACAGGGGACACCAACTCAACCACATTTGATGGAGAAACTCTGTGAGGAGTGGAAAATTTGACATATCTGGGCAGCATCAGAGACGGACAAGAGGGATCTGTGCAGATATAAATGGAAGGACTGGTAAAGCAAGGGTGGCATTCCTACATCTGGAGAACATATGGTACTCAAAAAAATTGTCAATTAACATCACAGTAAGAATCTTTAATACTAACGTCAAAACAGTTCCGTTGTACCTAGCTGAAACTTGAATAATTACTACAACCAAAAATTTACAGGTATTTTTAACCATATGTCTACACATGATACTCCATATCCATTACCTGGATACCATTAACAACAACAACCTACTGTGACACAGAGCAAGCCAGCTTCAATCCGAGAAGGATATCAGGAAATGATACTAGAGGTCAATAGGATGAAGTTTGTGGAAGTAATCAGACTGCATGCCTAGGTAAGCCCTAACTTGGAATCCTGAAGGGAAAAGAAAAAGAGGAAAACCAAGGAACACATTGAGTCAGGGACTGAAGGCCAACATCAATAAGATGAACAGCATTTGTAATCGACCGGAAAGTTAAGACCTTGACAGAATTATTCTTAGATTTTTGGTCAGCTGCCTTTGCCGTCAAAATTATAGCAGGCCTAAATAGTTAGTTGATACATATATATTCATTTCCAAATTTGAATAAGGAATTGATAGTATTTCATAAACTGTACATTTTAATGAGCTCTTTCATGATCAATTAAGATGCCAGATATAATGCATCAGATATCGATATCCATTGACTGAACAACCAGATTTCAATCAGTTTTTTTGCGGTTTCCCTCTCGAAATGCCCTCACATGGCCACGCGTATATAGCCTCTGCTAGGGAAGTCCTACTCACTGCCTTCTCGTGGCGGGTTTTTTACGAAAATGAGAGGACGAAAAGCGAATGTCCGGCGCTTTAACCGGATCCCAAACCAATGGTGCACATGGGCTCCAGTATCCTGAGGGAACAAATGGCATATGAACCAATTGTTGGTCACCGGCTTCCAGGGGACTGCATCTCCTTACGATGCTCCACTGCCTTGTGGATCAGACCTTCAGGTCGAAGGCTCGGTGTGTGGCCCCCTAAGATAACCACCTGCTTCGGTTTGGGCACCTGGGCTGTATCACAGCCCTCACACATATCGAATGAGATTTGTGTGGCGCATATGTATTTGATGCCTCTTTGTACCAATATCTATGTGTTGAAATAAATAAATAATGCTCTAATATATTTTTATTATGACTATAGCTTCTACTGTTCTGTAAACTTACATAGGAATCTCAAGTTTTAATTCAGAATAAATTCTTATAAAGTTATACTATGGATGACATCAGAATTGATTATGAAACAATGATTTATGAATAATCTTACTCAATCAATCGAACATCGGCAAATTGAGTTGTCAATAACTGTTATCACTATTTATCATTCAAATAATTTTTTTGAAAAATGATTTTTTCTTGATAGAATAAAATCTTATTCATACCTTATAGATAATATTTGGTTTGATTAAAATTTCAACTAGAGAAAGTTTACAAACCAGCTACAAATGTTATGGAGTAGTTTTTTTCTTAAAAAAAATTTTGTTTTGAAATAAGGATTATTATTTACAAGAGTTAACAACTAACTTGTATTATTATTCTCAATTATGAAGTTATTTTCCAAGGAATATTTTATAAACAATATTGTATAAATGTGATATAGGCAATTAATAGTATTTACATATCTCCATACCATATATCACACGATACATGAGTATTGTATAATTTACAGTGTGCACTTCAATGGGTTTGATTATTATTTCATTGAAATTACAAATTAATTACTAACATTTTTAAATTAATTAATATTTACCACGGTTTCATGTATATTTTTTTGTACTTTAAATAAGTAATCACAAGATGAATTCAGTACATTTTTGATGAGAGTATAGCTTAAGTGAAAGAATTAGGAGATAAATGATGTCAGTAAACTGATTAGTACTTACCATTGTAATAATAATGAACTATCTTATTGTTTTATCTCAAAGTTTAAAGTGTAAGTATTAGTGGATTGGTCGAAGTTAGACATTAACACCATTGGGTGCCGGCTCAGTGGTCTAGTTGGTTAAGCGCTTGGCGCGGGACTGATAGGTCCTGGGTTCAAATCTCGCGGGGTGCCGGATCGTGAATGCGCACTGCTGAGGAATCCCATACTAGGACGAAACGGCCGTCCAGTGGTTCTAGATTTTGCATGGTGGTCTAACTTTAATTGACTCATGATTTCAATCTGTGAAATATTCGATTGTTATTAGATTATTAATAAAGTGTATAAAAATTACAAATGTGAGATAATTCTTTCAATAATAATAATATAAGAACGAATGAAGAATAATAACGTTAAAATAATTTGTAGATAAAAAAATGCAAGTGAATACCTTACACGACAAACATAAAGACAGTTGAGGGAAAATGTATATGACCATAACAATGAATTATAACGTAATATGAAAAATTCTAATGGGGTTTTGGAAATATAAATGAATGAGAGGTAAAATTTGTTACTTTTGAACACAGATTGAAATAGATGAATGGTTAAATCCTCTCTTATGTATACATTATCTATGAAATTATCTTTTTTTCTGATACAGTAGTGTTGTGACTTTAAGACAAGCTAATTATCATGTTATTTATTCTCTAATCGAAATACGATATATTCAATGTTTGTACTGTACCAAACCAATGACGTTCGACCGGTATGAGCAGCCTAGCATCCTTATTGGTCCTTTAGTTCTCCTAGCCCTTCCAGTCGAGACCAGAAAGCCAATAACAGCTTCCATTATGTGAATCATTTATTTTAAACATATTGTTTATATACCATCCAAACAGACCGCATTACACCATAAAATAGGAAATAACATTGATATAAGATTAAGCCCAAAAGTGGCTGTGAACGTAGGAGACTGTAATCAATAAACTGAGTATAATTTAAGAATAGCAAATCATATCATAATACTTTATAAGTCAAAGCAAATATTATAATAAAAGGAATATGGATACATACAATCTAGTTGCTGACTAGTTATACAATAAGAATATATATATAATATTGGTCCATTAATAGTTCTCAGAAGTTACCCATAATTTAATTTTCACTAGGATATAACAAATAGATTTCCTTCCTCTATATAAAATATTTATGAAATTCAATGGTTTGATATTACGAGATGTTAAAATCACAACATGAACTCAGATTTATTTATAAATATATAACGACTAATTATGGAATTTCTTGTTTGTTCTTATAAACTAATTACCTATATCAGTACAGCCATCCATAATTATTATGTATACATTTGAAAGTATGTCATTATAGTTGCTACAAGATGATCATTTTACAAAATACAAATAAAATGATAAAAAAATTTCTTCATTAAATGTTTATCTAGTTTATATATAGACATAAGAATAACACTGTAAACATTATTTACCATAATCACAATTTCATTATTAGACTTTTATTAATTTATTTATAAACAGCTAATCGATGATATACACAGTGGTATTAAATCTAGATTGGATTCTGAAATAGATAAAATAATACATTCGAGAACTTTTGAGTGATATTAATCATAATGTTCTTAATATTTGATAAGTTTGTTGTATCTAGCACTTCCAGTTATCTTTCTGTTTGTTTAATAAGTAAGTGTCATATATTGGTGTGTAATTTTCACCAGATGTGTTTATCTTAAATGTCTTGAATTGTTCTCGATTATGTGCTGTGAACTTATCAATGCCACGCGTATACAGCCTCTGCCAGGGGAGTCCTACTCACTGCCTTCTATTGGCGGGGGTGTTTTTTACGAAAATGAGAGGACGAAAAGCGAAAGTCCGGCGCTTTAACTAAATTCCAAATCAAACCAATGGCGCACATAGGCTCCAGTATCCTGAGGGAACAAATGGAGTATGAACCGATTGTTCGTGACCAGCTACCATGGGGCTGCATCTCCTCACGATGCTCCACTGCTTTGTGGGTCAGACCTTTAGGTCAAAGGCTCGGTGTGTGGCCCCCTAAGGAAACCACCTGCTTCGGTCTGGGCACCCGGGCAGTATCACAGCCTTCACACAAATCGAATGATTTATGTGGTGGAAATACGGCTCTATCTAAACGTTCTCGAGTCACTGCCTGGATGAAAATTGTATGCTACCACTGAATACGAATACTGAAACCACGTGCATCATTCAAATTGGCTACCCTCAACGTTCGCACAATTATGCAGGTCAGACAAAGATAGGGCTGGCTATGTCTTTAGAAGGTCTTAATATCGACGTTTGTTGTCTATCCGAAATCCGTATTCAAGACTCTGGTGAAGTACTACAAATTCTCACTCCATATGTCGTCTAAAAAAGGGGCTTGCTTTACGTTCGTTGGTGTCGCATTAAGTGCTAGAGTTGAGGTAGCACTAATCGATTGGATCCCCATTAACAGTCAGTTATGTGCTGTTAGATTAGAAATTTCCATCAAAGTGAGAAGAAAACGGCGTTAGAAACTATGTCTTTTAGTCATCTCCGCCTATGCTCCGACAGATTGCAGCCTGGATGCAATCAAGGATGAGTTTTACCGCCAGTTACCTGTTCTTCTACAGAAAGTGCGTTCGACAGATATTGTAGTACAAGCCGGAAACTTGAATGCTCAGGTCGGGCGTCTAGGCACAGAAGAGAGTCGTTTAGGTGGCCGATGGGGACTTCTTGTTCGCAGGACAAATAATGGGGACCGTCTACTGCAACTGTGCACAGATCACAACCTGTTTGTGGCTAGCACTAACCTCCCGCACAGTCATCACCGATGTGCCACCTGACGTCCTCCCTCTGCATCTCAAGCCTGGACTCAGATTGATCACATCGCGATCAGCTACCGTTGGCGTGGTTGTGTGCAAGACTGCCGCTCCTTTTAGAGTAACCATCTGGATTCTGACCACGCCCTGGTCTGCGTCAATCTCACCTTACTTTTCAGTGGCTAACGAAGTGACCGTCACCAAAGGATTGATGTTAGCAAGTTGGTTGCAACTTCTATTGCAACTAAGTATCGAACCAGGCTAGCTTCTAGGCTAGCTACCATTCCACCGAAAAGCATAGATGAGCATTGGTTGCAACTTCGTGAAGCCATAAAAATGGCGGGTAAGGCCGCTTGCGGCTTCGCGAAACATCCCGCTTATAATCACTGAGTTTCTTCTGGTTCCTTACAACTCATTGAAGCCCGTCGGTCTACTTTGGGTGACCGTGAGTTCGACAACAAACGAAGGCTGTTACGTAATGAAATTGGGCAAAGCTTGCGTAAGCCTGGTGGTCGAAGCGTGCTGATGAGCTAGAAGCAGCAGCTGCATCTGCTAACTAACGAAAACTCTTTCAACGCATCCGTGCCACTGGCAGAAAAAAGTCTCGTGTGAGCGAAAAAATCTGTGAGGATGACGGGATGCCAATCACTAACATATGTTAATGAGATGTAAAAAATATTGAGGATATTTCCTACCTTAGTGGCTATGATTACTTCTGTCGATAAATTCAGTAATTAGATTCATCCAAATATTTGTTAATTAAATAATCTATCCAGTTGTAATAATATTTTACTGCCCAATTGTTAAGTAGTTCAATCAAAATATCGTGAGAGCAGAAAACATGAAAATGTTCAATTTTTATTTCATTGGTTCCTAAAAATGGATAAGCTGATCATAAATTGAACAGATTAAATTAAACAAGTATCGAATAGTTTATAAATAAACAACTGTAAAACTGTATTCGTGAACAATCGGAAAATTAATTCTCAATAAAGAATCATTTAAGAGTTTGACTATTATTTTTGTCATGTATTGTTAAGTCTAAACATACTTTCATGTAAATTCATCGACATGAGGCCCTACATTTCATTATACAGATAACTACAGATTATTTCTAACCATCTGATATGACTAATATATATATTGGTATTTTTACATATATATATGCTCTTTGAGAATAGTATATATGATACAATGCCAGATGAGTCATAAGCTGGATTGGATTTGACTTGGAGATGAGCCAAAACTCATGTTGGAATGCTGATACTAATGATAATAATATGCAAAATTAACAACTTATCTCATTATACTATGTTAGTATTCAATATGTGCTTTCTAAGATGTTTATATGTACACATGTGATGATTAGTGTTTCGTAAACATATATTTGTGTATTGACCCACATGTGACAATATTTTTGACTTATCTTCAGATTCAAGGTCATATTATTGACAATTAGAGTAAATATAAATATATTTATTAGTTTTTAGGTTAATATTTAAAAATAAAACAAAATTAGACATTTATCTCATGTGAACTGTTTATTTATTCGTGAATAATGTTCATTTTGAATATTTCCCCCTTTAAGATATCCCGACAGGATAACGAATTCAGATTTGTTGCTTAGGTAAACATAAATAAAATAAGAGTTGGTTATGTAATGGTACTAACTTAATCTTATCTGGAGTAGAGAGCGAAGTGTACATATAATTATGTTTTTCTGCCTCTCACTCATACATGCACAAATGACACACTCTTTACTCTAACTTTTCTTTCAATAGTGAATCTCTTCCTAAATTAAAAAAATATAACTCAATCATCATTTCGGTCTGGACACAGACTGGCTGACTCAGCTTTCCCTCAAATAATTTTTGTAATTCGAGAATTTAAAAAAAAGCTTAACAGCCAGTTCATAAAAATTCATTTTCAGGATAAATTATGTAGATTATAATTTTAAGTAAGAATCCATTCCTTGAACGATTATTCCTTACTAATCGGTTTTATTCTCTACGCTGATCAATGATATCAGCCCAAGGAAGAAAATGTGAATGGTAAAATTCATTTCCAAGTGTAAACTTGACCTATACACTTAAAAGTTACATTTTTTTTGGAATTGATCAAACTGTATGTTGAAGATAATCTTCAACTCGCTTAAAATCCCAAAGACAGGAATTCCCTGTAGTTAATTTACAATTCTTTTTCTGCGATAAGTTGTGATCATCGGTAATTAGTTCTACAGATTTTATTTACCATTCTGTGAAGTTTTTTTCTTAAGTACAACTATACGACCTGTTGTTTTTAAATCTATTAAGATGTATTTTGAAAATAGGGACTAATATTGTTTGATGTTTAACAATCTGTTGGAAATGCAATCGCTTCTGAACTATATATAAAATGAAGATGGATGGTGGCTAGCACTAGAATTCAGGATGTGCGTTTCGTCCTATTTGGGACTGGTCAGCTGGATGTATCTGCACAAGCAAATGGCTATAAAGACTCAGTAGCTAAATGGACACCGTGATGGCGTTTGAAGTGAATAGTACTGGGTTCGAGTCCCAGAGTGAACATCAATTCTGGGATGCAGGTACATCCGGCTGACAAGTTCCAAGTGGAACGTAACGCGAGTCCTGGGTTTTATTGCTAGCCACTATCCATCTTTGTTTATAATGCTTTTGACTTGGGGCAATATACAGTCTGCACATATGCTAATAACAGACTGATCAATTGTAGTCCTAAACTTCAATGGGAAGATTCAAACAAACAAACAGTATCAAGTGAATTTATACAACAAAAAAAATGGTTTTAGACTTTCTTAAAAACATACTGTAAATTTCTCCGTAGACTGAACTTAATCATTATTGTGATATTAAAGTGTATTTTGCATTCAAGAAAAAAAACTTTTTATGCGGTCAGACATTTGTTTAGTAGCCAAATCGAAAGCATGTTTTCGTTCATAAGACTGAAAAAATAGCGGTATTTTAATCTCATTAGATTTTCTTGACAATAGTTTTCGTTGCATAAGAAGTAATTTTTAAACATACGAGTAATCAGATAAATGTTAAGAGCTTTGTATCATATTAATGATGATTGGTCGGTTAACTAAAGGACTTAATGATAATCTTAAACAAATATGAGGATTAAGAGACTGTGGAAATCGGTTGAGTCAAACAAGAAAATTACAGAAAAGAAACCAATACATATGTCAATGAATGATTATAAAGCCAAATTATTTAAATCTCTGCTTATCAATTGTTTGACGGCTAAGAGCCCATAAATAATCTGAAAGTCAGACTAACACCAGGATTTAGAACACTATAAATCTATCTCTATATCAAACCTTGAGAAATATCTAATGAAACACTGACACTCATATCTTAGAAATTTTATCTATCAACACTACATTAGTAAATCTAGTACACAAAAGATGATCACCATATCTGTTTCATGTGCTATTCGTTCACTTCATTTATTTATGGAGAGTGAATCATTGAAAAGGCGAAAACCACACGCCTTCGAAACAAAAACAGTGACTCAATATTAAAGGTAAACCTGCTAAAATATAGATCGATTATTACCACACGACAGACCAACTATTACGTAGTACCAATCTCTACATATTACACTCAAGTATTCGCCCTTTTGTAGGTCAGACGTGACTAAAGCAATGCGTTTTGTACATAATTAAATTAGCCATAGTTTGTCATATTTTAAGTTTTACATACATGCCATACTCAATCCATTATGCTAACGAAATAATTGATGTGAGAAATATGATAGTGGACTATATCCAATGCAACTTATGGTCACAACATATTGGCTCTTTTTTTACTTAGCGCATTTTACCATACTAACTGATTAATGTCTCATTACAATTATGCATTGAATTTCAATCCTTATTTAATTACGCATATGAAAAATCAAAATACTCAAAGTATGTACAAGAAAAAAAACAGATCTAATATGTACAGAACTTTTGGTGTACACTTCACACTATATCAAACAAGTAACTGGAAATCAAGAGTACACTGCAGAGTGGGTTTAAATGAAAGTGATTTGAAACTACAGCATATATATATATATATATATATATATATATATATATATATATATATATATATGCTTATAAATTTTTAAAGGCCATTAAGTAGTGTGAGCAATTTTCATGAGTACATAAAGCCATTAAAAACACACACACACACAAACAATTACATAGTAAATGAGAAGAACAAGAGAAAAATATCAGAAATAAAATCAGAAACATGTTGTTAGTCCATTTTTGTCAACAACAAAAAAAATAATCATCATCATAATCATAATGTGACAAATTGTCAAAGTAATTAAAATTCTCAAGACATGAACAAAAACCAAACAAATACATTTTAAAGAATATTTAACAATTAAATTATTAATAATAATAGTAATAATAATAATAATAATAATGGGTAATAATAACAATCATAATATTAAACAAAAGGAAAACAACACAGTTTTGAAAAAAATTTCTACAGCACGAAATTGATTGAAAACAATAATGATAATAATAATAATCATAATAATAAAGATTGAGAATTTCAAATACCACTTTTCCAATTTAGCATAATAATAATAATAATAATAATCATTACTCTGTAAATATTGTTTTGATTTTAATGATATAAAGATAACAAGTTATCAACCACATAGTACATTATACACATAAATGTACATAATTATCATATTTAAAAAAAAAACGAGAACAATAATTAAAGCATGGAACACTTAAATCTATGATGTACTGTGGATATAAAATAATCAGATCAATGTATTGATTATTTCCTACTGAATGAGTACATTACAGATTAAGATGTATTGACTTTTAACTATTTCTCTTACTTCTTTTTTTTCTATAATGATTGTATACATTAGAAAAAAAGTTTACAGTCATACGTGATCCATGTCAATATTATTACCACTTAGAAACCAATCGTGAGTTGATAGAGAAGAATTTAATTTTGAAGTTGAAGATGATAACAGACTACTCAATGTGTCTACCATATCTGTATTTGAGCTTGTTACAGCATTTGTAGTTGAGGAATATGCAGTCACACCTGAACACGGTACACTGGAATGAGTTGTATTAGATGAATACATTTGGGATGTAGGCTTAGATGAATTTAAAATTACGGACCAAGAAGGATTAAGATATGAAGATGAATAAGGAATGGTTGGTGTATTTTCACTAATTTGCCGGAGCTGTTTATCAAGACAATTAGATTTCGTAGATGAGTAAGATGACGATGAATCAGAAGATGTTTTACTGGAACTACCTGAACGCCAATAATGTAAATGAACAGGAAGATCCATATTTTGAAGTCGGGAATATGAAGAGGATACTGCAGTTGAACAAGGAGATTTATCATTGACAGCTGATGTGACAGGTTTCGTAACTGACATAACGGATGCCATATGACTTGCAGTTGAACAGGTGCGTAAGTTGCTAACATTTACAGCTGAAATGAGCTGTTTCCCGTCGTTCGATGACAAAGAATCAGAGCGTGAATAATAGCCAGAGCTAGAATCAGACTCATTGGAATGAAGACGCGGTATAATTTCAGGGCATGATGTTTGTTGACATGATAATCTACTATCTGGAGAAAATGTCTGAATATTTATATCCACTCGTTCATCAATTTTTCTATTTGGAATAGACCATGCTGTTTCAAGTTGAGGAGATATACTAGACACAGGAGATTGAGAAAATTCACCAATCGAGACCTCATCTCTAAGAAAGTCATGGAAAGCATAACCAATACTTGATCCTACTAATTCAGTGGTACCTGAAGGGATATGAAAATGAAGGCTTGAGCGATTATCCATACCGGAAGAACAAGAATTTGAATCTAAAATTGTTTGTGAGTGGTCAATACTATTAGTTTGTCTATTTTTATGCTTGTCATCAATACCTATGGAAGGATTTGTGAAGGAACAAGAATGTGGAAAACCAGATATCATTTGATTTGATAGACTTGAACTTTGCACTTCTACAGAATGTAAATCAGATAAATTTGAAATATTTAGAGTAGCATCCGAGTTTGACCCCTTCTCCAAGGCATCCAAGGCTATTTGAGAAGCTAGTGGAATTTTAGCACCAGTTTGAGGTCGATGGGCTTGCATCCATGGATGTTGAAGGATTTCCAACAAAGATGGACGTTTAGAAGGATCCATATTTAAACAACTCCTAAAAATTTTTAATAAGTATATATACATACATAATAATCGAATCCATGTATAGTAAATGAATAATAATTATCAATGAAGAAAATAAAAGTAACATTAAGATTTTTTTAGAAACATAATTGTCATAATGAATTTGTTGTAATAGTAAACACTGAATTGTAACAAACTATATCCATACAGTGAGTAAGCCAAGTGATCTGTCATCCATTAGGTTAAAACACTAAAAAAAGATACTAATAGGGGATAATTCAAGAAAGCTTGGAAAGTATAGATTATGCCAAACGTTTTTAAATAATATGATGATTGGTCTTACATAAAATTATCCAGCCTACGTGCATAACGTTAGACTGTATAAATAAACTTCATAAAGTGTAATTTAAAGTTCATTAACACCATTCAAAAAGTAATGATGTATTTATGGTGTTACATAGCACATCAATCTAATTATAACATTAGATACCATTTGGAATCATGCTACTATATTTTGGAAGATAAATTGAAAAGTTTAAGGTACATTTGTTACTAGCATATGTAAGTGGAAATGTATACGCGAATACAACGCACGGAAGTTAGGTATTTAAACTGACTCTGAGAAATTTGATTTGATACACTTTATTTAGTATGCAATTTTAACCAGTTTCTTGGAACAGAAATGGTTATTATTAAATGTTGCTTCAAAAATGATGTAAATTCTTTTCAGTAGATGTAATCGACTGATTACCGCCTCCCAATCGCTAAGATTCATTTATCTGCACTTTTTTGATTAGCAACGATTATTTTAAGTTTTTTTATCATTAGTTATGAAATTACAAGGACAAGATTTATGATAGATTTAGACTACATAATATTGACTATTACAAATAACAAGAGAAGACTACTACAAATATATACGCTAGTCACGCATAAATCTCTCATGCAAATGTCATAGCTGATAATTTTTGTAAAACTTCTCATCAAATATTTGGATTAGTCAAGTAAACTTTTTGGAAAACTAGTCAAAAGGTTCGAATTAAATTTCTGCCATTCATGAAAAATTTATTTGAAAAAAACCAATCAGTCAGTCACAACGTAGAATCTGGGGTATGTATATACATCAATTCAAGTTGTCCTATCCCATTATCATAGATTGATGAAATTGTCAGAACAAATCTAAGAATAGTAAAGGTAGTAACAGCATCAGTGGTAATAGGAAAGATTAGGTATTGAAATGATTCGGGTAGAAAAATTAAAATTTGACTTACGCAATAAGATGTTTCGCTGCTTCACTTATATTGTCTCTACGATATCGCAATTTTCCTCCGATAATACTTTTATCATTAACAAAAGGGATATCACCACATAACATATCATAGAGTAGTACACCTAAAGACCATACTTCAGCTTGTTTGCCATGATATCGATTATTTAAAATCCACTCAGGCGGACTATAAACACGGGTGCCTAATATGAAAAACATGGAATGTAACGAAAGACGAGAATATTGAGTACATGTGAAACAGTATTCATACAACGTAAAATATTTAAATCTTCTACTTTAACTCATATTGTATCCTTTTAATCTTCCCATTGACGTTTAGGACTTATTTGTCAATCTCTTATAAGGTGAAATTTAATTCATTTTGCATTGGTTGTTTGAATCTTGCCATAGACATTTAGGACTGCCAAGGACCAGTCTCAAACACGATCAAATGCGTGTCCTGGATTTCACTGCTAGCCACCATCTATCTATGCTTATAACAACTACTTTAATGTTTACATTTCCACAATTATAGATGACTATTTGTTTACCAAGTATAGGTTTGTACATGTAGCTTATAATCACATTCGCAGTGAGTATCAATTAGTACTATCAGGCTCTGCATCAAGAAATAGATTAAAGGGATTCCTAACTTGAGATTTAATTGTAGAAAAAACCAACATTTAAACAACTAATCCATTACTTTCATGCTTAGAAAATAAAGTTGAACATGAAACAGAGAAATAGCCAAATAAAATGATCTTGGATAAATATTTATCAGTATAAGTTGCTCTACATCATATCAACACATCAAAATGAAATCAACAAAAGAAAAGCCAAATAGTGAAAACGTAAAAAGTAACAGTACTATCAAACCAAAATATAAATAAAAAC
Organism: Schistosoma margrebowiei; assembly: GCA_944470205.2. NCBI lineage: Eukaryota > Metazoa > Platyhelminthes > Trematoda > Strigeidida > Schistosomatidae > Schistosoma > Schistosoma margrebowiei. The sequence goes on along the minus strand of OX104028.1, from coordinate 67,937,706 downwards.
GAAAAGAGAGGAAACCGTACAATGAAAACAATAATGTATTCACAACTTAGAAATAAAAATATTTTCGCCATTCAGGCTTGCTTAAAACATGTGATCTAGTCTATAACTATATATTTTACAGGTCACACAATCAAAAGGAAATGTTTAACTACGTAAACAACTCAGACTAACAATTAATAATTTTATAAACTAGTATTGTATTTTAATCCGATTAACCATAGTTCTTTCTTTTTCCAATCAGTTGTAATTCATAGCACACGTTAAAGGCAACAAGTAACAGTAAAATATTCTTTTTCACCATACTCTTATTCACTTGAAAGTGAATTAAATTTCCATGCCCAAATAGAGTTATCAGGAATCAGAAATTTGGTTGACTATAACTAGTTTACAAGTTCTACATCAAATTGATTGACTATAAGTCATTATAAAGATCAATTAAGTAAATGTAATCAAAAAAGATCATTAAAATAACATGATTTGTTAGAATAACTAGTGCAGAATTCTTGACGTTTCTTCATAAAACATAATCGTCAACAAGAATTCAATCACTAACTATAAAAAACGTGGTACATATAGGCTTTCTAGTTACAGGACATTAGACTTATCTAAATATACTATTAAAATAATAAATGAATCAAGCAATGTGATATTCTCATCAACATCTACTGATTTGTAATATGAAGGTTGAAAACTTTTCACCCACTAAAAAAAGCTAGATTCCCTCTCCCAACAAATAAACGTGAAATAAAGTTAACTTTAAAACAGATTTTTTAATTTTTTATTCCCATTAAAACTTACCATCGAAATCTGTATACAAACGTGATTCTAAGAATGCACCAGAACCGAAATCAATAAGTACCAATTCATTTGTTGTACGATTAATCAGAATATTTTCATCTTTAATATCTCGATGTAATACACCAACTTTATGACATGATAATAATATACCAGTTAATTGGTGAAAATAAAAAGCAGCTTCACTTTCTGATAACATTCCACGTTCACCAATATAATCAAACATATCACACGTTGTACTAGAGACTTGATCCATAACAATTGCCCAAGATTGACCAAAATTAAAGGCATCTAATAAATTAACTATTCCAGGTAAACCTTGACACATAACTAGAAGTACAACTTCAATTGGCATTAATTGGTTGTCCAACTAAACAAATATTATAACAAAAAGAAAATAGGTCAATTAACAAGATAATTTTAAAGAATGAATTATAGTAATAACAGAATAACTGAATTTTTGACTATAGCCATAATTGAGATACATGCGACTTAATTATCAGACAAATGGTCTTGTGACCTAGCACATGGACACGAGCAGTTCACATACATGAACAAACATAACGGTGAACTATCAGTGATAGTTAATGACTGATTATGGTGGGAGAGCAGAAAAAATTCACCAACTAACCAAGTAGTTAACACGACATATTTATGTGTATACAGATAAGACAACAAAGAATTTGGATATTCAGAGATTGAGACAAAACAATACTACAACTACAACTCTGAGCAGTCTGAATTTTGGTCATACTACTTCGAATCAGACAAAGCTTATACAGAACAACAATAGTAAATTATTCATTGAGAATTATGGGAACAGGGATAAAATAGTATTTTTGTAGTTTTAGTACCACCAAAATAGATAAATAATAAAGCAAATTACATACTAGATAAAAATTAGAAAATGAATATGAAAAATCTAAAAGATCAACGAGTCGAAATATGTTAATAAAAATTGCTAGATATCATGTATAAAATAATTCAACTCCTATGTTAACAAGTCTCAAAAATGATAAAGTACATTAGTTAGGTCATAGCATAGGAAACAAAAACCTTAATAGCTACAATCACTTTTGAAATATGATTGTCAATAGACCAGACTGGTCAATGAATTCGACTGTCTAAAATAGGTCAAGCAAAATGAATCGAGTGGTTTACTACTAATCATTGGAGGTTAAATAAGGTAACAGTGTAATTAGCTAATAGTAGCTAGTTACGTAAGTTTGAAAATGATTACTGTTTATTTAATTGCCTTTACTAAAATATAACGAAATTCTAATAAAAACCAGTTTCATGTTAAATCTTTTGAAATAGGGTGCTAAAATGAAGTGTAAACTGACAATCCGAGTAGAATCCCATACATCAGTAACGATTACATGCCCCTAGCGCATTTTCTTTGACAGTTAAAATCAATTTCTAACACAAGATTACGAAAGGTTGTAAGTCAAACTGCGAACTTATATGGACTAAAGTGACCGGAGTATGCTGTGTTAAGTGCTAAATCTGTTTGTAAAATGCAAACTTGTCGAATATATTGCGATCTGGATACTCGATATTTTAATAACACATTCATGTTTACACGGTTCTGAGTTACAGTGTAAAAAACAGAGATAATATATGTCTTTTCAAACAGAAGAGAATGGAATGGCCTCGGATCTTATGACTAAACGGTCGAAGCTCTCTGTCCATTCGGATTCCACATCTGCCACCACTTCATGTGTCTGTTTCAAGACTACAATTTTTATTGTCTTAGCATCGAGAAATTTCAGAACTCTTAAGGGCTGAATTTCACGTACATTGATATCCTTAACAAAATATTGATAACCTACAAAATGTATAAGGATATTATATGATGACATTAGTTATCATGTTACATAGTACAAAATCCCCACGACTCTGACTGAACTGTCGAATGTAAATCAAATGGGGTATACCTATCACGATGGAATAACAATTTGGGACTAACACATTCAATCTTAATTCATGACAGGTAAGTGGGTATTAATTTAATGAGTAAATTGTGTTAACAAACAGCAGGTCCAAACAAACTAGATATTCTAACAAGTGCTGGCTTCACAAAAAGTAATCCAACAACCTAGAAATTGAAAATAAACGAAGAAATATTACGACTGTGGAGTGAAAATCAATCAACTCATGGAGATAATTAGTGAGCCGTTTACTTCGAATTACAAGTTGGCTCCAACATAGTTCAGAAAATAAACAAATTTTAACCAGGAAAAACAGTTTGTACGTTGCTGAAGCTTAATTTTAGGCAGAAGGATAACGTTATTCCCAACGCAGAAATAAGCGTACATACCTAACACACGAATCAGTATTCGATCATACGGGTGGAATACGTAAACTAAAAGTTTACCAATAAATGATGAGTCAAGTTCAGTTTTATATACCTGACTTTGAGCTACACTATTTGTATGAGGGCCAGTGAATAAATCCCAATACGTACTGCAGTGCTTTCACAAATTTTACATTATTATTATGACCACATTGGCGGTTGACTCCATATATATCAACCATAAATGTGGATCTATCGTCATTATAAATGATACACCACTATGTAGCACATCAAAATAAGGATGGATCGGTGTGAATATTAATATAAAAGGATTAAAAAGAAATTACTACTAACTCAAGCAAATTAAAAACAGGTGGTTAAGGAAAGCAAAAAAATGTAGCAAGACATTTCGACCAGGTTAATAAATAATTGTGGTGAAGCAGGATCCATATACTTTATTAAACATATTTACTTACCAAACACCAACATGGAACTTTATCTGATCGGACTTCTTTCACTACAACTTCTTTATTGTCAGATGTACGCCTAGCATGATGAACATGACCAAATCCACCCGATCCAAAACGTTCACCAAGGGTATAACGTCGGAGGAATTCGTAATAGCCTTCATAAACCTCAACCTCTGTGCATAATAAAAAACCAGGAATCGAAAGTTATTACTAACAATCCCAATAAACTGATTTTGCAAGATTATTTATGATTATTATCTACCGTTTAATCTACTCACAACTCAATTTGATTTACAAGGTTTGACTAGATTAATGCAAGCAGACAGGTACTAACGACGTTTCGTCACAGTGAACTACTATCGTACTTTTGATGGATGATTAAAAATAGGGATATACCTTACGCTAACCAGTAACAAAAACACATGAAAATATCGCTTGCAGGAATCTATGCACCAACGTTCATTGCGAAAAAAGCGCTGTACATCGGTCAAAAGAACCTTTTTTATCTGACAAGAGTATGTAAACAGTCTACTAACTGAAAGGGATGACTAAAATTCAAATTAAACGTACTAAACATATCTGGGCAAATTTACGTCAGGCTGTATTCATTATTTGTTGGAAGATCACCACATACACAAATGGCCAGCAACTGACAACAAACCACAATCTAGCAAACTGAACGAAATGACATCAAGCTTTGCCGTATTCTCCACGTAGAATAAAATTTTTGAAAGTGCTGTAGTGACACAGACATTTTGTAGACTTGTGTAACATACAAGTTGATGTCGGGTGATGAAAGAAATTAAGATCCGATTGAATTAAACTTAGTACGAATTACTGTACTTGGCTTCAGAATTCACATGTATCTAATAATACTAAAGCATTGCTTAAACCAGTCGAAATAAAATTTCCCCTTCTTGTTTAGTTGTGAACACTCAGAGCAACGAGTTACAACTTCAGGTTTAGTCGAAAAAGCATTTGTCTTGTATTGAAATATCGTACATTAAACAAAATATCAACGAACATGAAGTTATTAATTAAACACTTACGCAAACCGAGGTCTTGTGAGCTTCGTCTTACGAGTCTTCCGCTTGCATAAGGGTTATTTGAATTCTGCAGAGCTGTATGCGCCATTGCATAGGTAATCCAAATATTAATTAGGTCCTGTTAGGCAACAAGTACGTAGACAGTCCATATAAAAATTAGTGCAAAGTCAAATTTGACTAAGCTACTGTAGTTCTAAGGTTTCCAAGACAATAGTGAAGTTAGCAAGAACTAATCGAAAACAGGAACCGTATATTTCAAATTCGTATAAACCTGATCTTAGTAATGAAATGGCGCAGTATGAACTATCACCTAAGCGCCGTTAACTTTAGATTAGCAACATCCAATGGCCAATAAAATAGCAATGAATGCTTATTTGATATTTCATTGGTTCGTTTATATGTTGCCTTGACCTGTCCCTGCCTAATTGTAGAATGAACCAATCAATTTGCAGAATGGCTCTCATTGGACTATCTATTCTAGATATTCTAGTGACTATCTGTACTCCCACCACTTTTGTTATGTACATACACTGTCCTCAATTCATCTGTTCTTCAGGTCAACCCTTCGATCACTTGATATTTTCTTCACGTGTTTTTTGTACATGTGTGTCTGAAGCAGATGACAAACACTAGTATTTCTTTTTGGACACCATGGTATTTAAAACAGGTCAGGAAAATTAAACCTAAGTGAATCATCATGCGATGATTTTTAACAATACTTTTGTAGTGTTTGTAAAATGGAAATAAGCCTTATGTGGAAATTCCGTTGAATAATCCACAGCATCTTCGACTAGCTAGCTTTAAGACGTTTGTTTTAAACGAATCTCGTACATTCATCCAGAATAATAAATGAGAACTATTACATGAACTGCTACGTGTAAAAATTACTTATAAAGACGACTGTACAGCTTCAGAAAATGATATCGTTGAAAAAAGATTTTTCTTAGCTGAAATGTCTTCATTCTATTTAAATGAAAACTCGTAAGCTAAACAAGAATTTTCTGAGTGGATGTTTAAATCCTTGCAACATGCCTATTTAGGAATCGATGGCAAGTGAATGTGTTTATATTTCCACGCTGAAATTTATTAACACTTCATTATGGTTTAAATGGATTTTCTGGTTAGTTTTTTCAGCAAGATTATTTCCTACGGGATGGTGTTGATAACCTCGTATAAAAACCCCTCCCTTATCCATGTATGGGAATGACAGCGACCCAGGAAGGACTACAGCTGTAGACACACCACAACCATCATCAAAAAAGTAAAGGTATTTGTAAGCAACTATCTACGCAAGAACTTCTGATCCAGTTGGAGGATACCATAATTATTTTTAATTTCATAGATTAATACTCATTTATATTAAATACACAGGATTCAATAAATACGTTTTAATTACGTATTGACAACGCAACTTTTACATAAATGAATATGTCAAAAAAAGCTTGATTTCATCCTGAGACCAATTTAAAGCCGAGTACCAAAATGTTTGGTAAAAGTATATACATAGGTCTATTCGAAAGCTTCTAAAAGTGTATGACACACCTGTTCGTTGTTCTTAAATCTCTGTGATTGGCTGACCTTATTTGTTCTTGATTTCTGTCTCTTACTTACTTAATTACTTACGCCTGTCACTCCCAATGGAGCATAGGCCGCCGACCAGCATTCTCCAACCCACTCTGTCCTGGGCCTTCTTTCCTAGTTCCATTCAATTCTTGTCCATTTTTCTCATGTCTATTTCCATTTCCCGGTGTAATATGTTCTTTGGTCTTCCTCTTTTACTTTGGCCTTGAGGATTCCATGTGAGGGCTTGTCTTGTGACGCAGTTGGGTGCTTTCCTCAATGTGTGTCCTATCCACTTCCAGCACTTCTTCCTGATCTCTTCCTCTACTGCAATCTGGTTTGTTTTCTCCCACAATAGGTTGCTGCTAATAGTGTTCGGCAAACGGATCCGAAGTATTTTGCGTAGACAACTGTTAATAAACACTTGCATCTTCTGGATGATGGCTTTCGTAATTCTCCAAGTTTCCACCCCATACAGTAAATCTGTCTTGACATTTGTATTGAAAATTCTGACCATGGTGTTCGTTAACATTTGTTTTTAATCCCAGATGTTCTTCAGTTGTAAATATTCTGCTCTCGCTTTTCCGATCCGCGCCTTCACATCTGCATCAGATCCACCATGTTCATCAATGATGCTGCTCAAATATGTAAAGGTTTTAACATCTTTCAAATCTTCTCCGTCAATTGTGATTGGATTGGTGCATCCTGTGTTGTATCCGAGAACCTTGCTTTTCCCTTTGTGTATATTGAGACCTACTGCTGCTGAGGCTGCTGCTACACTGTTCGTCTTCTCCTGCGTTTGTTGTTGCGTTTGGGATAGAAGGGCCAGATCATCTGCGAAGTCCAGATCGTCCAACTGCATCCTAGATGTCCATTGTATCTCGTGTTTCCCTTCAGATGTTGACGTCTTCATGATCCAGTCGATCACCAGGAGAATGAGAAAGTGTGAGAATAAGCAACCTTGCCTAACACCGGTCTTCACTTCGAACGACTTTGTCAACTGTCCTCCATGCACGATTTCGCGGTGTAATCCATCATATGAGTTCTATATGATATTGACTATCTTCTGAGGCACGCCGTAGTGTCGAAGAAGCTTCCATAGTGTTGTCCTGTCCACGCTATCAATTGCCTTTTCGTAGTCAATGAAGTTGATGTAGAGTGATGAATTCCATTCAATTGATCGTTCCACAATGATCCGTAAAGTTGCGATTTGGTCTGTACACGATCTATCCATACAGAATCCTGCCTGTTGGTCACGAAGTTGGGCATCTACGCAGTCCTTCATCCTGTTTAACAATACTCTGTTGAAGACTTTTCCTGGTATTGAAAGAAGAGTGATGCCCCTGTAGTTATCACACTTGCTGAGATCGCCTTTCTTCGGTATTTTGATCAGAAGTCCTTCTTTCCAGTCTTTTGGTACTTGTTCCTCATCTCAAATTTTATTGAAGAGAATGTGGAGTATCCTTGCAGTTGCCGCTACGTCTGCTTTTAGTGCCTCTGCTGGAATGTTGTCTGGTCCTGCTGCTTTGCCACTCTTGATTTGTCTGATGGCCATGCTGATTTCTTCAATTGTTGGTGGGCCAACGTTGATTGGGAGGTCCGTGGGTGCTGCTTCGATGTTGGGTGGGTTCAGTGGAGCTGGTCGATTCAAGAGTTCTTTGAAGTGTTCTACCCACCTGTTTTGTTGCTCTTCAATGTTGGTGATTACCCCGATTTCTTTGCTTTTCACTGGTCGTTCTGGTTTGCGGCGATTACCAGAGAGTTTCTTTGTTATGTCATACAATTGTCTCATGTTCCCTTCTCTTGCAGCCTTTTCCGCCGTCTTTTCTAAATCTTCCACATATTTACGTTTGTCGGTTCTGATGCTCCTCTTCACTTGTTTGTTTACTACTGTGTATTCAGCTTGTGCCTTGGCTTTTTCTGCTCTTGTTCGACTGGTATTGATTGCTGCCTTCTTGTTCCTTCTTTCTTGAATCTTATCCAGTGTATCAATAGTGATCCATTCCTTGTGATGATGCTTCTTGTGACCCAGGACCTCATGACATGTTGAAGTGATTGCCTCTTTGATCCCCTTCCAGTTGCTCTCCACAGTAGTTCCTTCCCCATTGAGTAGATCATGAAAGGCCTGGAACTTGTTGCTGAGGACTATCTTGAATTTGTTGAGTTTGTTAGTATCCTGAAGAAAGGCCGTATTGAACTTTTGTGATATTGTCCGCCCCATTGTCCAGTGCTTCTTGAGTTTCAATTTCATCTTGGCGACCAGCAAGTGATGATCTGATGCTATATCAGCTCCTCTCTTGCTTCTCACGTCCTCTATATTCCTCCTGAACGTTTTGTTGATGCAAATATGGTCGATTTGGTTTTGCGTGGTTTGATCCGGTGAAGTCCATGTGGTTTTGTGAATGCGTTTATGTGGGAATATGGTGCTGTCTCTAGTTTACTTTAATTCCCTGCAGGATTCGTGGTATTTTTTTAGCATTCCTCGCTGGTTAATAACTTCAGGATGTAACTTTGCGTCCTGAATTCGATTCAGTGATGCTGAGTCATGAATCTGCGTTCCACAGGAGTCACAGACGATGACGAGTTAGTCGTCACGGGATTCCATGTTTTTATCTGCGGTCTAGCTAACATCGGTTCATAGTTTAAAATGTGGAAACTATACTAACTCCACTAATCTCTTATAATAATATGTATATGACAGAGGTGGAGACTTTCACATATATGGACAGAATTCCTACATTTGAAGAACATATGGAATTCAAAACAACTGTCAATCAACATGAAAGTCAGAATTTTCATGACGGACGTCAAACCAATCCTACTGTACGAAGCTGTAACTTCGAAAACGACCACAACTGTTATTAAAAAAGTATAAGGATTTATAAAGAATTGTCTACACAAGATACTTATTGTCCGTTGACTGGACACCATCAGCAACATTCTACTGTAAGAGAGAACTAACTAACTTCCAGCTGAGGAGAAAATTAGGAAAAGACGTTAGTAGTGGATAGGGCATACGTTGCGGAAACTATAAAACTGCATGACGAAGCAAGTGCTGACTCAGAATCCTGAAGGGGAAAGTAAAAGAATCAGATCAATGCGTCGGGAATCGGAGGCAGATATCAAAAGAACGAATGACATTTGAGAAAAACTAAGGAGGATTGCCCAGGACAGGGTTGGTTGGAGAATTGTGGTTGGCGACCTATTCTCCTCCATGAGAAGTGACAGGCGTAAATCAATAAGTAAGTAATTGTTTTGTAATCGAATATTTGGTGGCGATAACTGTTTTATTGTTGAATGCAAAATTACTGATTGTCTTCAAAATTTTTTTGAAAACAATACTTTAAATGCTTCACATCTTCCATCAATTGTCTCTTACAAAATTTATCGTGCCTTCATTCCTATGGTTACTACAATTACTCTATGTTTTCATTCATATTCCCTTCAATTCCATGTTCTTAATCTTCTGCTCCCAGGCATGCCACCTCTAATTGGTGTTACATACCACTTATGTATGTCAACATAAGTAGTTACACAGCAAGTAAGCAATTCAGTAAGTATATTCGTTCAACTTCATTGTAATTTTATTAGTTAATGTGCACTTCGATATGTTCTAAAATAATAATTATAAAAATTTTCAAATTGCTCTCATGTAACTAATCATTTAAAATATTCACCCTATATCAAAATTGTTCAATGTTTAAGGTTATTCTCAATGTTTTTAATGATTAAGAAGCGTATAGTGCCAAATACTTTCAGCCGAATTTTTTAATTCATTTTATCAGTAAATAATAACTGATTGATTTAATGATCTAACTTTAAAGTTACTTGTGTTTTTCTTCCAGCATACTGAGATATGCTACAGTGATATGTTTATAACAGACGGTTAAAGGTAATTCCGGAAATTTCAAATGAAATCTTTGGTGATGTTCATACTCCAACAAATAGAAATTACTCACTAAATGAATGGAAAATTCATCAAAATTACTGCATGTAGTACACTTATCAAACATAGAAAACATTTCAGTTAACCTATACAATGTTCAATAATGAACACCATGAACAGGAAATGGCCATTTCGTCTATCTGATACTCGTTAGTGCTTACTTATGCTCTTATTATTTGTTACATCATTCACTGTTTAAGTTTACTTAATGTTTAGAGAAAAAGTGTTATCTAACACTATCAATAATAATTACAAGTAGGAAAGAAAGTTTGATATCAGATTAGAGAGTACAGTAATGATTTTTTCAGTTTACTTATTATTGGTAAGTCACATGCTGTAATTAGTTATGTGTATATGTATTTTTAAAGTAACCGAAAGGCAACGAAAGACAGGAAATTCAGTAATGACCTCAAAAATATTTATTTTACTGATATGATATCCTCAATCAACAATTCCTCTGTGATAAGGTCAGAGTTAAGGCTGATCGTGAGGACAAATTACGTGTATAATAATCGGAATAGAAGCTACTGACTTATCACATTATTATTATTATCATTATAAATCATAAGAACCAGTCAAGTTTCTCCTTGAATAATTAACATTTTTTTCCAACCAGAGAAATGTTTACTGGAAGTTTAGATAGTTTCGCTACTATTGGACGAAAATGTTAGCTTTTCATTTGGGAATAAATTGGATTACGCATTCTTCCCATCACTTATAACATTTAAGGACAAGGTTCAATTGAAGCAACCAATCTCAATTGTTCATATGAAATTCTGCCTACTAAGCTGTCAAGCTGTGTTAAGAGACAGGCAGAAATGCACGTGATATGATGGACAACTAGATAGACAAGTTCAAGGTCGCTGTAAGAGGTCAGCTGTTTATATTATATTTACCCAATTTAAGTTGAAACATCGACAACCATCCCACTAGAAAATACTATCACAAACATACATACAAAACACATTCAATTAGGAGGGATAACATAATAGTGGGTGTGGATTCCAAATCACGCCAATTAACTTCAAAATGAACAGACGACTTTTGTTTTTATTTTCTCAACTCTACATAGTCACTCAGAGTTATATAGAGTAACAATAGGTGATAACGCCCTAAAAAGCTCTTTACTTTCAACATATATCGAGAAAAAAACTTATATCCACAAATTTGATTTGAAAACGTCATACAACGAAGAAATGTTACAAACCATAGAAAAACAACTGTTTGAAGTGTGAAAATACGTGAATAAAAAATTCCAACAGAATGATCAAAGTGTTATGCTTTCTATTTAAAGCAAAGGTTAACCGCGAAACAGACCTGACTCAATACAGTAAGATTTGAATACGTGACCTGAATTTTAATAGTTACATGATCAGACAATAGAACAACATCGCCTCAGTTTTTATTTTACACATAAACAAAGACATATCACTAGAGTATCAAGGATACATAAACCCATCGTTCTAAATCTGTAACTATGACTGTTATATTCACATTTAATAATGATAATTCTACAATCTTCACAAGTTCCCTATACCTACACTAATCATGTGCTCATTAGTGGCGAGCTTCAGGATGTAACTTCTGGATTTCTGGTAAGAAGCTGTAATCAGTGGAGTTCAATCCGTTTCAGGTATGAGACAGTTATTCACTGCAGGCAGTAGATGGGGCTAGCACAATATCTTGAACTGGCTGAAGCTAGACATTGATATGGTTGGTTGCTGATTCAATGATCTACAACGCTCATACGAGAAACCAAGGTCCTGGGTTCGATTCCCGGATGTGGAGTCATCTATATTCACTGTTGAGGAATCCCTTATTAGGATGAACATTCTACAATCTCCACAAATCCCCTATGCTAATAATCATATCTAAGTTAAAAATGAAAAAACTGAAGTAATTGTTAAAAGCTAGATACACCATGTAGTGTAGTTTGAAAGAACTATCGGAAATAAAAATTGAATACGTATGCGCGAATACGGTTTTCTTTGAATCATATCACAGAAACGCCTTAATTCTGTGGTTTATAAGTAATGCATAAAATTTTCACACCTCTTTAAATGGTTCCATTGAGTCACAAGGATTTTAAGCAGAGATAGACAGTGCCTAGCAGTGGAATCCAGGACGCGTGTTCCGTTTAGTTTAATTATGTTAAAGATATAATATCATTGTCTGGTTATCCCTAGCCTTTTTTCTGTTTTAACCTATGTAGTAAATCAGTTTAAATCTGACGCTATGATACGAATATTGATATATTAAATATGTTATCTTGAAGTGATCTATTCGATTTTATTACTGCTCATATATATAAGCACTGTTATAGGATAGAGAACGTTTACTGTAGCACATAGTCATAATGAAGACATTATTAGAAAATCAAAGTTATAAAACCTGATAAGAATTTATTGGAAAAATTATTCGTCGTCCAGTTCATACTGTCTTTGTTTTTCTAAACACAGACATTTTTAAGTAGTTGAGATTAGAATTTTTAATTCCATGTAACAATGTATTGAATAAATTTTCAGTATTGGGTTATGGAGATTATTGAATTTCGCTGAAATCATGAACCGATCCTAGTTAAACCAATAATACAAATTTGGAAGGTCTGGACGATCGTTACGTCCTTCATGCGCAACAGCGAACCACTGTTGGGAAGTCCCATACTAAGATGAAACGGTTGTCCAATGTTTCCAGATTTACAGTGGTGGTCTAACTTAGGTCGGTTTATGATTTCAATGGTATTTAATGAATATTTTGCATATTGTTGATCAATTTAGGTACACTCTACATCATAAGAACGATAAGGATTATCTTTGAATAAATATTCAATGATATCAGTTGACTGAACTGATCATCTTCAGGAGAGCAAGAATAAAGAATTGAACAGAATAACATGGATTCATTTTATTTCATAAGATTTTCATCAGGTACTTACAACCCAATGATATCTTAAAATTGGAATTATTGTAAAGCTTACATACTTATTCCAGTGAAAGTGGATATGTATCATCATGATGGAGTACTTATATTGACGACGTATAAAGAGTATTGTAAATAAATATATGTGAGAGAAGGTTCTTCATCAGCAGAAAAGGTAACAAGAGATAATAGAGATAAAACAATTGGGGTTGTGGAGATCGTTGAATTTCATTCCAATTATGGACCTATAAATTTTAGACTGCCATTGCAAATCTGGAGGCACCAAACGGCCGTTTCATCCTAATATGGGACTCTTTAGCAGTGCGCATCTATGATCCTGTATGCGGGAGTCGAACCCGAGACCCCCAACCCCAGAATGAAACGGATATCTAGTGTTTCTAAGTTTTCAATGGTGTTCTAACATTGATCGGCTCATGATCTCAACAAAATAAAATGATTTACTAAATACGTAATTAAATAATTGAACATAAACCAATAAAAACAACAAATACTGAGAGTTGAGATCATTCAGTTAAAAATAAAGTAATAAATTGGGAAGAAGTAATGAAATCAAAATAATTGAGGGATAACAAATTTCAAGGATGATGGAATAAACTGACGATAAAGTGACCACGGTAAGGAAAAATTAGCAACTGTTTCCTTTTGGATATATTAGTCCAGCTTGATTTGTTTGATGACTATAGCGTCGGTGAATTTGAGGAGAACGGAATTTGACTGTCTATTAATGATGCTGAAAGATGTCAATCTATTAACTTGATGCCCAGCGTCATAGAGATGTTTAGAAGTAAAACTGCTAAGAGTCTATAATTCAAGTGACCTGAGAAATTTTGAAATATGTTCTTGAAATCGAATGTAGGCCGTTTTTCTGTTCTACCAATATAACTGCTTTGTTAGATACATGTAAATTTGTATATGTAGTTGGTGGTAACATCTTTTATTAGCTTAAAGAACATGTATTTTTTATCCAAGATAATCAACTTGGTGCAGGAAACATTTTGGTCAATGTAGTTTTTAATATTCAGTTTATTTTCGCCGCAACATCATCACATTTGAATCTAAGTTGAACGAAAATAGGTTTCTTGTATACTGTAGTTTTTTTAACCGTTTTGTCTTTTCCTCTCCCACATTTCTCAAAGCTTTCTCTGAATAAGCGTTCATTAGTTATGCTTCTATTGTATTAGTGGTATATATGCCACGTGTTCTGTGAAACAGAGTCTTCTTGTAACTAATCAAACAAAAGTTATTCTAATCCAGATTGACATGATTCTACGTATCTTTCTGATCAACTAGACGTCGAACTGTACAATCCTGCCTCCGTTGTATGAAGATATAGAAAAAGGGAAACTTATCATCCTTTTTGCGTACCATTGTAAATTGTATACTTTTATGAGCGTCGTTGAAAAGGCTTAGTAAGTGTTTTGCTTGTTGTCGATCACTACGTCAAACTTTACTACATTTAAAGCATTCAGCATGACGAAATACACATGAATTCCGTGAGTAAAATTTGCCACGGGACAAACATCGAACCTATGCTCACCTTTGTGACCTGTTTTGCAACTCTTTGTTGAATCACTTTTCATACTTCCATGAGAAGAAAAACCATTATTAAACAAACGCGAGCTTCAGCGACCCTGAAAGTGTGGCTGATCACGACAATTAAGCAAAGTATTGGAATTTTTCACGGACTTAAATCAAGCTCATTTACTGTCTCATAGTTAATACGAGCTGTTTTACTTCTTGGAATGAACTTTTGGGCTTATGAATTCTCTTTCTAAATTAGGAATATTTATACCAGTAATCAATCGATCACGAAGATGGGTCTCCAATTGTTCTCCAGAATTGCATTTTGTGGCCTATTTCTGTAGTTCAAGTATAAAGTTTCTAATGTTCTGATCATTTTATCGCATCACTTTATGAAACTACGATCTCTATCTGCATTCAAAGCTAACACACTGCGCATGATTATCTAGTAACTACTTGAGAAATTCATATGACAATGAATCTGTTTTTTCTGGAAAAGCCAGATCTTTTAGCAGGCTATAAGCTTCCTTGTTGATGAATGTCAGAAAATAAGCTGTGAATTTATCATCTTTAATATCTTTTCTAGTCATGCACCAGATTTCGAACCGTTCCATGTTGTCTTTAAAGTTGTCCTCACATAAATTAATATCCAAATGTCCAAGATTTGATCCTGCTTGCGACCCCAGCTAGAAGTATTTAAAACATTATACTAACTAGGAATTCCCAAAATATTGCAATTTAATCCAGACAGAGCTAGATGAGCACAAACGAAATTATTGTATTTTGAGTTCGAAATCAACGGGTAATAAAGTACAAAGGAATCATTAGTCCATACAATTACCACAGGAAGGTGTCCAGATAGCTCACAAATTTTGTTTATGGTCTCAAGAAGCAGTATTTTGGTAAGTAAACATATTAAATCCAAAGACTAAACAATAGTTTTTATGTGATTGAAACTGTTTAGCATATGGGTGGCTAAGCAGTGACGAACTGGTTCCAACTTTGCTGCTAACCAACGCACAACCTCATGGTTAGGTGAAGTGACCATAGACAAAATGACCCTAAATGAGACGTCATATTAATGAATCTTCAGTAGGTCGCATATATGCGATAAACAAGATCCACAACGTTTTATTATTTTAGGTCGAGCTATTAGTTAATTTCTTTTTCAATAGCTCCCTGCATATGCTCGTGATTGGTCTTTCAGCTAAGTCAGTTAAGTCTTTGTTGTATTTATCAACGTTGAATCTCAGATTGCCGTTTAAAACCAACTTTTAACAATGTAGTCGGATATGTTTATTAGTATAATGCCTGAGCCTTGATCTGATCATCAGGTCGGTCTGATGACTACTTTGAAATTTTCATATTTGCTAAAAATTCGTAAAAATACCTCTTTTGGAGTTTAAAATAGTTTTCATAAAAGATGTATGTACTAAGAGACAGATTAATACTCCCTTCTAACTTTTATTGTATAAAAAAGATAAACATAAAATTATAAATGATAGTTGCTGTAATTCATGCATCCTAAGACGTAATTCCTGTTTAAATATCTTTCGGTTTTTATAATTATTGCATTTAGAACAAGTGGATCGGACTGCAACTTGTATATATTTTGAAACTAATAAAGTATATTCCTCGTAATAGTTTACACTACGGACTGACCTTAGTGAGATAGTCGTTGTAAGTCAAACAGCACTGGATACTTATTTGTATCTATTGCACAACTATTCAGCAATGTATATCCACGACCTGAATGAGAATGAAACCCTGAATATTTATGTCTTGCTGTGAGTAGCCTACATTTCTAAATAAAATCAACTCTACATTCCTTATACTGAAACTAATATAATTACTTCTTGTAAGTGTTTACAATAATTGACAGTCTAAAGCTAAAATAAACGAGAGATTACGAAATGAAAAATTCTTAATCAAATCGAAGTCTTGTGTAAGAAGCTGTAAAACGATTAGAATCTGCTTAACTTATTGAGTTATAATAAGTAAGTTATTCTTGGAAAATGAAGGAAACTGTTATTAAGTCACATCACAGTAACGACGGTGTTACGAAATTAAACACATTCTTTACCTATGAATCCTAAAGTTAGATCAAATAATTTCGATGACGATAACTTTGGAGAATGAATAAAAATAATATATTTGTAATATACCAATGAGTAGAAAATTAGATTTTCTGATGTTTCGTGACTTAGTGTAAGTCACTTCTTCAGAGAATAAATAACCAAATTAAAATTAATCCAAGTTTAAATAGTACCATTTATAACATCCAACCCAATGCTCAATTTATTCGAAATTTGGAGAATGAAGTTAATTTGATAACCTATTATATTGATTTATATTTTATGAGCTAGCTAATTTGAGATTTACATCATAATTACTAATATTGATATCAATATCATACGCGTTAGACAAGTTAGCTGCTAACTGAACTCCGTAGCTCAGTAGATAAAACGTTAGCGTTTGGAAGGTAAAGTACTGAGTTCAAGTCTTAATTTGAACATCAACATTAGGTTGAGGTTTCATCCAAGTGATGAATCCCAAGTACGAAGAAACGCGTTTCCTGTCTTTCACTGATAGCTACATCCCATCTATTCTCTAAAATAATTTGAAGTTATTCTTTTAAAATAATTCATTATATCTGAGTAACCCGGTTGACTAGTAAACGTTGATGTTCAATAGTACTGTTGTGTTCGAGGAAGATTAAATTATGGGTAACTTCTGGGAGCTGTTTATGGGCTGTTATTATACATATGTACTTGTTACATGACTATTAAGTAACCATATTGTATGTATTTTCATATTCCTTTTATTATAAGCTTTCATTTAACCTATAAACTATTATTGTAAGATTTAATATTCTCAAGTTATTTCCAGTTTATTAGTTACAGTATCTCACATTCACAGCCAATTTTGGCTTGATCTTCCATAATCGTTATTTTCTATTTTATGGTATGATGTGGTCTGATTTGTTTGAATATAAACTGCGTTTGTCTGAAATAAAAGATTCATATAGTGGAGGCTGATATTTGTGTTCTGGATTGAGTTAGATGAAAAACTACTCTCTCAGAGGTCTAATAAGAACTCAAAGTTGACTCTAAGCTGCTCGTACTAATTAATGCGTCATTGGTTTGGCATAGGGTCAAATTCCATATAAGTCGATGTCCTAATTGGCGATTTAATCACGTGATAATTAACAGGGTACAATAAAATCACAGGTATACTAGTTGATATCATGTTGTATTTGATATTTACATTTAAATCACTTTAATACTGAATTCTATACTCACTAATAACTAGTTTCAAAATTGGTTTCTCTAAGTTCTGAAATCAAGTAAATCGTAAATAAAAATAGTTACTCACATGCATAACATTAAATGAAGATTAATTATACAACACTATTAATTTGATAATGTAAACTAGTGAATTCTGTCTTGAGGTGACTTTATAATTCGATGTTTATCATGATATTTAAAAGTTTTAAGTGTATATTGATCATTTATTACAAGTTATAATCAAACAATTACCTAGTACTCTTTAATGATCGACTTTCATACAACAGATAACAGTTTCTGATATGAACTATCTTTTAAAGCAAAATGTAAAACAACATGTAAATAAAAAATTATGATTTATATATAAGGATAGTATGAATCAATAATATTCCATTGATTCATATTTCTTTTCAAGATAATTATTGCCATGCTATTAAAATATATGAAAATTAGACAAATAATATTTCATGAATAAAACAATGAGAATATAAGACATAAGTAAAGGGGGGATGGAGTAATAATAATAATAATAATAATAATAATAATAATAATAATAATAATAATAATAATAATAATAAGATAATCAAAATAATTAAGGCCAAGGTAACGATAACGATAAGACGTACTTCTTTTGTACGCATAGTTCTGGTTTAAGCTCCTGGATGGCAAGAGCTTCGGCTATTTTTAAAAGTTGGATACGAAGAAATCTGGGTAGATTTGAACGAATCATATAAACAACCTTAAAGTCAATTTGTGGATCTGTTGAATGGTTATAGTCGATTAGGTGTTCAAGTATAGAACTCCTAACTGCTTTCCTTTCACCCTTATAGAACCAAGCTGGGATATGTTCTCGTATCCGAGTTGTTTTATTCATGAACGCTCATCACATCACTTTATTTTTTACACCTCTATGACCTTTAAATAATATTTCAGCCTAATTTGATACTCTATGACGATTGATGAAAGAAAATATCCCAGTTTTAAAGAAAATTCTCATCATATGAAAATGGTGATATATGGATGAAGTGTTTTTAGTTTTAAGTAAATTCTCATCAGATTCTACTGTGACCAGTCTAAATTAGTGTTACAAAGAGATTCATTTAATTTAAGGCAAGTCAATCGTTTACAATCGTAGCATACGAACTTAGGAATGTTTATACAATATATTCGAAATGATTAGAGTTGAAATGTTTAGTACATTGTGTCAACTTGAATAAGCTTATATATGGGTTGAAATTATGAGATTAATGATAAAAATGAATTTAAATGTCATTACCAAAGTTTGACTTGATAAATTCAAACAAATTGAGCGTTGGACAGATTATTATTCATAAAAAATAAACTTAGGTAATATAGGATGATTAGTATAGAGCAAGGAAACCGTATACTCAGATAAAACGTTCATTGCTCGTCCTAAACAATTTCGTGTCCTATAAGTGTAAAGCAGAAATACAAACGTTATTTCAATGATAAACAACTTACTTCTTACTTACACCTGTTATCCCTAGTGGTGGAACATAGGCCTTCCACAACGATTCTCCAACCAACTCTATCCTGGAATATATTTTCTAGTTTCTGTCAAACGCTATTCATTCTTTTGATAATGACAAGTAAATGGTTACGTAATTACAAGTCAAATTAAATATTTACTCAAAGACTATGTATTTTTCCAATCCAACTCTTCATGTGTTTAGACGAGAATTTTCAAAAAGAATATCCTTCGTTCATATAGTTGTGAGTTTATCACAATTAAACTAAGTATGGAAGAGATTTCATTAAAGTACTTATCCTGTCTTTCTTTCTTGGTTGATAGATATAAAACTCCTTAAATTATTTCAATAATATTTTTTACTTCCTTTATTTACTCATTAAAATTAAAGAAATAAGTGCTTAATGAAAATAAAGCGAAATAGGACAAAACTCATGTGTTGGGTTCCACTATGAGTCACAACTCAAAGGATTTGGAACTGGTAACCACGAGCACTACCAAAGCACTCATTCACTTGGTTCATATTTCAACAGAAACTGATGAACATTATAAGCAAAGATAGTTGATGACTAGCAGTGGAATTCAGGACGCGTATTTCGTCCTATTTGGGACTGGTCAGCTGGATGTACCTGAATCCCAGAGTTGATGTTCGTTTCGGGACTTCACATTATTTCACAAGCTACTGGCTATTATGACTCAGTAGCTAAGTGGATAATGCGATGGCGTTTGAAGAGAAAGGTACTGGGTTCGAGTCCTAGAGTGAACATCAATTCTGGGATGCAGGTACGTCCAGCTCACGAGTCCCAAGCGGAATGAAACGCGCGTCCAAGATTTCACCACTCGCTACCATCCATCTTTACTTATAGTGCTTATGACTTAAGGCAATGTCGAGGCAATCCGAACATGATGCACGTATGCCAATCAGAAACTGATCACTGACAATTATAAACATCAATGGTAAGATTTAAACAAATAATATCAAGTAAATTTAGAAACTGATAAACTACTACTACTACTAATACTAATAATAATAATAATAACAATGCCTCTGCTACTACTTCTACTACTACCAATTATAGTATCTGAAATTACTTCATGTTAACACTTCAGAAGTAAATAAATAAACAATATTGATAAAAATGATCTCAAGATAATCTTCGAAAAAAAATAGAATTACGACTATTTTTCATGTTTAAAACAATATAACAGCCAATAAATAAAAATGGTTGAATATAGAGTAATATATTGGTTGTCATCTAAGTGTTTACTTTCTTATCATTGTAATTAGTTTGTAAAAAACAAAAACGAATGATGAATCAATCGACCAAACAACGAGCCAAACAATAATCCACAATCTAACCAACCGACAAACTAAGTGATTAATTGCCTGCCTGACTGACGGACCAACTTAACCCCAAGGCTAAATGAACAAACACTTTTCTCTTAATAATTATTTTCATGAACCAGACACATACATTACTTATCCTTTATTTTTGATTGGGTCAATTTTTTTAAAAATCAAGACAATAATGTCAAGATTTCCAATTTATTAGTCATGGCTTAATTGTCTAGTTGTCTTAGTGGCTAGTTGGCTGAATGACTTACTAGTTGACTGAATGGTTGAATAGTTATTTCACAGCCCATGTTGGAATAGAACCTAGTTAAGTGATAAACATTGGAGAATTCGTTAAATAGGGTAGTAGTAGTAATAGTAGTAATATTAGTATTAGTAGTAGTACCACTACTACTAGTTTTATCAGTGAGGACGATAATGATCATCATCATGACGACGATGATGATGTCTAGGAAAATGAATAATACGCATGTTTATGTGTGTGTTTGTGTGTGTATCGCTTTTAAACCAATAATTAAGTTACCTATTGTTATAATAAAAGAATAAATCTTACAAAAACAAGATTAAAGTAATAATATTAATATTAATGATCATCGGAATATATAATTATTTGATGATAAAGAATAAAACCAAATGTACATCAGTGATTCATACAATGGAATAATATTCTTTCATTTCATTTACTGTACGCCAACTAGTTACAAAATGACAAATCAGGTTATGTAGTTACTATGCAAAAAATTTATTGCATTATGATCTGTTATATTTAATACATATTTAATAAATGTATATATGTGCATCCCCTAACGTTATAATGATTATGTTAAGTGAATTTAACGATAATAACCAATAAAATATATGTCAAAATAAATTGTACATTGAACTGGGATTTTTTCATTATGAAATAATTTCAGCTGAAAAATGATTAAAGCAGCGAAACACTAAGACACTAATGTTTTCTTCTTATTTAAGATTAAATAAACTGAATATCAACACAATGTAATATTAGACTATGCTTAAAACATATAAGTGATATGCAAGTACGATCACTGAGTTCGAATTCAATAGAAAAGTATTTCCTTCTTCAGTCAGTTTGTTACGAAATACTACTCATGAAATTTGAAGATTATTACTACAAGTGATATCATTTTTCTTATGATGATTAATTTTGTAAGAAGGAGATGAATTTAAATACTGTGAATAATTACAAAATATATGTCAATTCACAGAAATGAACTGTACAGGAAAGAACACGCTGAAAGTCCCTCCAGAGCATTTTATCGAACAGTATTGTCATTTATTTGTTTCTTCTCTGTCTTGTATTTTAACTTTTATTTAGGCATCTCTTAACCACACTTTATATTCTTCAGTCTTCTTAGTTTGAGCTTTATTATGTGGTCTTAGCTAAAAACTTACCTTACGTTGATTAATATTACTGTTTGCACGTTGCTGGACCATTATCAATAAGGTTGTGTTCAACTAAACTCAAGGTCATGGCGTGGTATGGTTGTTAACCACCAACTGTCAGCTTGGAAAGGTTTACGAAATATTTGTCAATAAATATATGAGCCCACCTTGTTGGGAATGTTTTTTATTGATTCTCAGGTATCGAACTCTTGCCTATTAACCATTCCTATTTTGTTTAGCACGTTAGTTTTCGTTGAAAAAATTATATATGATAGGTCGTGGCTTCGAATTTCGTGAGGCGGGACCATGGATGCGCACTGATGAGGAGTTCCATACTGGGACGAAACGGCCGTCCAGTGCTTCAAGGTTTTCCATGGTGGTTTAACTTCAATTGGCTCATGAATTCAACTATTAAATTACTAAAATCTCCACAAAACCCCTTCTGACAAAACTTATGTGTCTCAAAAACTCTACGTTATACCATTGTTTTTCTAACAATTTACGAATCGACTTAATAAGCTATTCATTGGTTTCATTTTCACATATGTCGATATTTACAATTAACTAAGATTATAATCGAAGCAGCGATGTTGGCAAACATACGTTAGTCCAAATCGCTATATCATATGAGCATGACAAAATGAAACTGACAAACTGAATAGTTAAAACATCTAAATAATAACAAGAATAATAATAATCATAGTTTAAATAATGAAAATATGGTTCAAGATAACAGAATGTGAATTCACTTTCAATGAAATACTGGAACTCAAGATCAAAGTGAAGATAAACAGAGATCTAGATAAACTTTTTTATATTCATTGAGATCAGAGGTGAAAACAATCGGTTTAATTAATATTATTCACTCCGTTGTCGGCAAACATTGTTGTTCTGACTTTTTTCAATTTGATATCTGGAAGAAAAAGGAATCAGTCTGAGTGAATCTATTCATAAACGTTTTATAGCAATGTCTTAACTAGACTTTTATCTTTGCATATCATGATTATTATTATTAACATATTTTAAATTAGATATAATTTTATACAAAAATAGTGGTAAGAGTATTAGTAATTGTATTACTTGGTAGAAAAGCTGATTTCATTATGAATCATTTAAAATGCGACGAATGTCGAATAGGAAGTAGATATATGAAAGTGATCTTATAACCAAATAATAAGAAGCTGATTACGTATTTTTTTTTAACATTTTATATATGAAAACTGCACATACCAAATTGAGACACTACGGATCATCGTTGAACAATCAGTTGGGTGGAACTCGTCACCGCACATCAACTTCATTAAATATGAAAAAGCGTTTGACGATGTGGATAGGAGAACATTATGGAAACTCCTTCGACACTACGAAGTTCCTGAGAAGATTGTCAACATTATCCGGAACTCATAAGACGGACCACAGTGCAACGTCATGCATGGAGGACAGCTGACAAACGAATTCCGAGTAAGGACCAGGGCCAAACAATGTTGTCTAATCTCCCCCTTCCTCTTTCTTCTGGTGGTTGACTGGACAATGAAGACCTCGACATCTGAGTGGGAGCACGGAATACAATGGACAGCTCAGAATCAACTAGAAGATTTAGACTTCGCAAATGACCTGGCCATTCTATTCCATACACACGAACAGATACGGATGAATTTAACCGGTGAAACATCAGCCTCTGCATCAGTGGGCCTCAACATACGCAAGGGAAAGAGTAACATTCTCAAATACAACACGGAGAACAACAACCGATTCACATTTTATGGCAAAACTCTAGAAGACGTAGAATCCTTCACATACCTGCGAAGTATCAACGATGAACAAATAGGATCAGATGCAGGTGTGAAGGCAAGGATTCGCGAAGCAAGAACAGCATTTCTACAATTGAACAACATATGGAACTCAAAACAACTGTCAGTCAACATCAAAGTTAGAATCTTCAATACGAACGTCAAGACAGTCCTATTGTACGGAGCTGAAATTAGAACTACCACAACCATCATCAGCAATGCACCAGCATTTCTAAACAATTGTCTACACAAGATACTCAATGTCCATTGGCTGGATACCATCAGCAACATCCTATTATGGGAGGGAACAAACCAGCTTCCAGCTGAAGAGGAAATGAGGTAAATAAGATGGAAGTGGATAGGACATACATTGAGAAAATCATTAAACTGCATCAAGAGACAAGAACTAACTTGGAATCTTGAAGGGAAACAGAAAAGCATCAAACCAATGAACACACTGCGTCGGGAATTGGAAGCATATATGAAAAGAATGAATAACAACTGAAAAGAACTGGAAATGATTGCCCAGGACAGGGTTGGATGGGAAGTGATGGTGGACGACCTATGCTTCTCGACAGGGAGTAACAGGCGTATGTAAGTAAGTATTTGAAAGCAAATTAATATGAATAATCTGTTGTTGAAATAATAAAAACATCATCATTGGAGAGACGATGACGGGGGATTATCCGCGAAAATTTAAATCATTTTGTTATTATCTTCTATTTAATAAATAAAACATTACGATAATAATTTGTTTGAAACAAATTACAATTGCTGTACAGATCCTCTTATTTTTTCCTTGAAATAATCGAACTGTTAATTGTTTTTTAAGAACCAACTGACCTTTCTTCAACATGTTTTTATGAAAAAATTATACTTCACTTTATTGTTAGCAGTACACTATTTGACCAGTAAATAGTATAATCGGTATTTTTTTACAAACACATACACAACTGATGACTTTTAAGAAGTGACTAAAATTTGTAAACACTATTATATTATTTTAACGAATAATTTAATTGAAAATTTGTTTAATCTTTCAATTATCATTTTCATAATCATAAACACTGTGAGGTACAGTGAGTCGCAAAACTTTATCATACTAATTTCCGATTCCTCATCAATACGATCATATACAAGATCAACGTGAATTGACCTATAGTGTTATATCATTGAATAAAAATTTCATGGGTAATATGTACTCAATTAGGATGATATAACATTCTAGTGTTTCAGAAGTCTAAATTAAATATTCACTGAATCATGTTAGATGGTTGGATATCATCGACATAAAATCAAGGATCTTGGTTTTGTGCCATTTGCCACTTGTCAGAAAGGTGTACTTGTAATCTTGAAATAATTAGTGCTCTCTGATGGATTCCGTTCTGTATACCCCAAGTTCACAGTCTGAGATGTTGCCACTGAGTTATTCAAGTTGTGGCTGACTTCTTGTATGACTGATATATTTACAATTAATTAATCACCTAGTTGTAACCAGAGTAACATTTTTCCGGTCTTCTCAGTTCTGATTGAATTCTGTCGATCGAGTTGCAATGTGACCATCAGTCTAAACAACTCAACATCATATACACTATGTTGAAATGTAAGGTGGTGGTTGGAGGTAATCTACAGGAAATCTTTAACGTAGGTTTCGTGCTATTTTTCACTTATCAGTAACTTGTACCTGCAAAAGTAAGCAAATATTGCCTTAATTTGAGACATTTTGAATAGTTTTCATGAATAGTCTCGAAAAAATATCACATCTTATAATGTTATCGGTATCATTTACTCTCAAAAGAAATGCAAACAAACCAGTATTTGAGGAGTGAAGTTTACTTCTTGTGATGATGATTGACCAAAATTTTTAATTCCACAAGTAAGAGGAATGAAGTTTAGTCAAGTTTTGTAGTTTAGATATTTATGAATTAAATTTTTTTTCGTATTTATCTTGTCACGTTTTTTTACAGATTAAAAATATATAAGATTTAATAAGAACTAAACTCCGCCTGGAGTCCCTCTGGGGGCTATTGCCGGTCCCAAGCCCGGATAAAGGAGGAGGGTTGGGCATGGGGTTAGCGACCCAATCCCGTAGAAAACTAACTCGCTAAAAAATGCTAACCTAATAAGAATTACAATTTAGGTATATTTCTAAAGTGTATTATATAATTTCATATTCAATGCTTACACTCTTGAATAATTATAACCTTCATGTATTAAACATTAAAATAATTTATATATGATCCCAATGTTTTGTTCAAGTTCAATATGTATGATTCAATGTTTAAACTAGTTCTTTTCTTGACGAATTATTTTCTTAAATTAGATCTACAAACATTGTATAGACTAGTTCAAATCTATGCTTATTGATTAATCAGTCAATCAATTGATTGATTAAAACTAGTACAGAAAAAACTATTTTTAGAAATTGATTACAATTTCGAAATTCCATCGTGAATTATTTTTAACCAGAAAAAATGTTATTTTATATTGTGGAACATAAATGTCGACCTACCCCACTCTATACATACACACACACGCACAAGTACACACAGTAGGTAATCTGTTTTATTGATCCGGTTCTAGTCATTACATTTTTTGTTACTATTCAAATTCTTCTTATCGGACAATATTTAGGACGAATTGTCGTTAACCCCCTATCTATATGTTGTATTTGTGTCGTACCCATTCAGCTGAAATGTGCAAAAGCTTCTTATAGTAATTTCCCTCTCTAAGTAGATATTAAAGAATAATTTGAATGTATGACATTCATGCATTTTATCTAAGTTAGTGGCATTCAATTGCATTCTAAAACTTATTAATAACAAATCTGTAACCGTTTTTGATCAATAATAGTCAAAATGATATATCAATAAAATGATCGAGAATTTTTCAAGCACTTATCATAGAAATTCAACACAGGCAACCAGTATGACCAATAAAACTAGACAAAATTTAACAATCAACTTTTTTCTACAGAATAAATGGAATGTGAACGAAACTCACGTCTTGGATTCCACTACTAGCCACTTTTTATTTGCTTTATATATAACCTTGTGACATAATGGCTGCATCGAGCCAATCCGCATAGGATGCACATTTATTAAAAAAGACTGATCGAATTTTAGTCAAAATATTAACAGCAGAGTATTTTAAGCCATTATAAATTAAATTAAGAGTCACCTTTTTTCGATTTCATGACTTTATTTTATTTCATAGGATCAGATAAAATGATCCCAAGTTTGAAATGCATGGAGATGATAATACCAACTATTCAGACAACAGAAATACCATGCCATAGTAGTAAAGCTAGATTGTTTCAAATCAAATTCCAGAGTAGTAGTAGTAGTAGTAGTAGTAGTAGTAGTAGTAGTAGTAGTAGTAGTAGTAGTAGTAGTAGTAGCAGTAGTAGTAGTAGTAGTAGTAGTAGTAGTAGTAGTAGTAGTAGCAGTAGCAGTAGCATTAGCAGTAGCAGTAGCAGTAGCAGTAGTAAACATTAAGTACAGGGAGAGTTTAGGGATTAGGATCTAAGAGACATCAAAAAGTGGTTCCTATTGTTTTATTATGAACAGTTATGAATCATGTCACCCCGAGTCTTTTACAAATGATTGAGATAACAGAGTGAACCATAACCAGGTAACCCGCACCTATTTACATGAATCGATTTAATTGTCAATGACTTCATGAATAATACAATACTTATAATTAGTTGAATATGATCCTGATGTTATTTGGTGACGTCTAAATAAAAGTCGCAGAAATGTACGTATGTATGTAGTGGTAGTAGTAGTAGTACTTCAGCTAAGTGGTTACTTGCAGAAGCTAATATAATTCTTTCACATCTGTTATTAAATGTTTAATCAATGAATTGAGACCTGATAAGTTTCATTCTCATTGTGATACAACTTATACTTTGAAACATGAATTGAATATTTCAGTCTTCCATCATTTCTGAACTTGAATAAAGTAAGAATAAAGATGGTAGTCGAATAAGATCATTTTATTTAGTTCTCCCCAAATATTTACTGCTAAGGTGAAGACAAAATCACTGGGATTCGATTAACAATGTTAAAATCTTGCTCAAAACCCTAACCTTATATGCAGTTTTACTCACTGTCTTTACCTTTCTTGATTGGTTCCCATCGCTTAGCGTTCGCTAAATCTCTGAATGTTTATGGGTCATGTTTTCGTTACTAAATAGACGGAGTTAAATAAATTCGTTTTATTTTACTTGTTCTACTTTGAATACCAAGTCTTTCCACATTCCGTCTTTTCCCTACTCGATCTGTCAAGTTTTGATGTATTGGGCGTTTGTCGCCGTTATCCATCTACGCAATAAAATCGATCGTATTAGAACAGCTGAATGGTTCCTAATTCACTAAGTATTGTGAGCCAAAATATCGAGATATAACACTTTTAACCCAGAAATAATAGTATAAACCACTGATGAGATAACAGGTATACATATTTTATGTAAGAAAAGTCTACGACAAAGTTTAATTTTAAATGTAAATGTAAACTGATAGAAAATAATTTTGGCGGAATTAAAAAAGTTATTCAAACGATTGAATATATATACCGTTAAACATTTGATTTGTAATTCCAATTACTTATATTAGGCTTTGAGTTACATCATTCAATTGTATAGTTAACCTAATTACTATTATCTTCATTTCTCCTTACCTCCTGATTTGTTCAGTTGACCCCTTATTTTTTGTAATATGATGTCTTAACAAGTATGTAAAATCAAATTGTTTGAAATGTGTGGCACAAATATATTACATAATTTTGATAAGATTAGTCTTCTCATCGCATTATCCAAATTTATCAAAGCAACTAATCATTTAAATCATGAGTCAGTTGAAGCTAGACCACCATTGAAAACCTGGAAGCACTTGACGGCCAGGTCTGTTGTGAGATATCAGCTCACTGAAGACAATGGTATACAGTGGCGCAACTTCGTGGATTGGTTGAAGTTAGACATTAACACCGTTGGATGCCGGCTCAGTGGTCTAATGGTTAAGTGCTCGCGCGCGAAGCCAGTAGGTCCTGGGTTCGAGCCTCGCGTGGTGCGGGATCGTGGATGCGCACTGCTGAGGAGTCCCATACTAGGACGAAACAGCCGTCCAGTGCTTCCAGGTTTTCAATGGTGGTCTAGCTTCAACTGACTCATGATTTAAATCTGTGAAAATTTCTAAAATCTCCACAAACCCCTTCTGATAACTAATCATTTTAACGGATTATTTTAACTAATCTATTTGATAGAATAGATTAAAA
Source organism: Schistosoma margrebowiei (assembly GCA_944470205.2). NCBI lineage: Eukaryota > Metazoa > Platyhelminthes > Trematoda > Strigeidida > Schistosomatidae > Schistosoma > Schistosoma margrebowiei. The sequence continues at coordinate 67,908,531 of OX104028.1, read as the reverse complement.
CATTATTCAATTGATTTATGTTAATTAATACTTTAAAGCATATTTTAACTCATTACAAATCAATAATTTGTCATTATCAAAATGATTAAAACAAATAGTGAATAAATATTTTTTTAAAATCCTGATGATGGTATTTAAACAAAACATATTCAATGCTTTATCCATCATATTCGAAAATTTGTTCAACGTAAAAGAAAATAATAATTTCAACCCAAAGTAACAATAATAATCATGACATAGAAAAAAAAATTGAATTCATTTATTTCATGGATTCTACTTTGTCCCTTACAACCTGAAACACTAATAATAATTATGTAACAAATCAGATAAATTTATTGTTTGATGGTGGAACTATTGTTTTAAGTAGATTTTATTGATATGGTTGATTGATTATTTAAAATGTTATTATGTAAATATTCCAAAATAACAAATAAGCTTGGTGAATAAAGCAGAAAATTTGTAGTGCAAAAGTCTTCTATCTGACGTTTTTACTGATAACATTTATCTAAGAAACAATCATTAAATCATTCAGGTTAGAGAGGGAAACTCCATCAAAAGTTATGAAATACATAAAGGCAAAATAGTTTTCTACGAATAGAAACTCATTATCATAGATTATATAATTAAAATGAGGTAAAAAGATTAACTAACAAAATAAAATGAATAGAATTTAGGTGATTAATATGAAATACCGATATTCATGTGAAGATATAAAATAAGGTGTTATATTAATAACTAAATTCATCAAATTACTGAAAGATTAATTTCATACTGCCTACATATATTATATTTATTGAAATGAATGTTTATGAATTTGTATAGGTAAGATACTACTTATTTCCTTGATTTAAATTGAATTCTATTATAATTATTATTATTATTATTGTCATTACTACTATTATTATCACTATTACTATAATTATCGTCATTATGTTATAGTTTTTAAAAAAATTCACACTAATGACCATAGTAATAATAACCACAATATTTGTCTTATTCATTTGTCTTATACATTTTATGATAATATTCCTTATAAAGTATTTAGTCACATTTCTTTTTCATAATTAACATCATACATTGATTTTAATTGGATTTCTATGTTATAACTATTAAAGAAAATATCTTTTGATAAATATTTTTCAATAATCAATAACTTAAAAAGTTTCCCACCAATTTAGTTACCATAGTTATTCTTTTTTATTTATCATATATTAGATACATGTAAATTTTACAATCGTTCATTTCAATGAGATTAACAAAAAATGGAATACAATTTTTCACATGGAATCCTCAAGGCCAAAGTAAAAGAGGAAGATCAAAGAACACATTACACCGGGAAATGGAGATAAACATGAGAAAAATGAACAAGAACTGAATGGAACTAGAAAAGAAGGCCCGGGACAGAGTGGGTTGGAGAGTGCTGATCGGCGAACTATGCTCCATTAGGAGTAACAGGCGTAAGGAAGTAAGTAAGTAGGTTTGTTCTCTGAGCTGGATGGTTTGGTTACGGAACTTTCATCGTTCAGCATCATCATCAGCATGAATTTTTATCTTAAGTTTGTGCTGATGATGCTGAACAATGAAAGTTCCGTGACCAAACCATTCAGTTCAGAGAAAAAAACTTCATCAAGATAACATTAATACTTAACTAGGATATCATTAATTGCATGACAGTATACATTTAAGAATTTAAAGAAATTCATGGTTCAAAGCAATCATGGTGCCATTTAAATACTATATCAGAATTTAATGGTCTACATTTTCCATCTTTGTACGTTATAAACTCAGTTCTTTTTTTAATTGATTTCACATTTCGAAGCATAAGATCAGAGTTTGGAATATTCAGTGATGTTTCTAATCTGCACAAAGAATATAACTATTTTTTTCGAATAAATTTGTACTGTTTGAAAGCATATTGTAGGGTTCTTCATTTTTATTTCGTCTGATTAGTAATAAATTAAAAACACGTCACAAAAAAGTACTTTGAACAGTAGTAACTAAATACATTTTATATTTTCTTGATTTTGGCCCTCCTATCGCATATACATGAACAAATGCAGATAAAGACAGCCAGTGTAGTAACAGTCTCTGCATCAGTAGGCCTCAGCATACACAAAGGGAAAACCAAGGTCCTCAAATTCAAAACGGAGAACAGGAATCCAGTCACTCTTGATGGCAAAACTCTGGAAGATGTAGAATCCTTCACACATCTGGGAAGCATCATCGATGAACGAGGAGGCTCAGATGCAAACGTAAAGGCAAGGATTGGCAAAGCAAGGATAGCATTCCTACAATTGAAGCACATATGGAACTCAAAACAACTTTCAACCAATATCAAAGTGAGAATCTTCAATACCAACGTCAAGGCAGTTCTACTGTATGGAGCTGAAACTTGGAGAACTACAACAACCACCATCAAGAAAGTACAAGTATTTATAAATAGCTGTCTTCGCAAGATACTCATCATCCATTGGCCGCATACCATCAGCAACAGCCTTTTGTGGGAGCGAACAAATCAGCTTCCAGCTGAAGAGGAAATTAGGAAAAGACGATGGAAATGGATAGGACATACATTACGCAAATCATCAAACTGCATCACGAGGCAAGTCCTAACTTGAAATCCTGAAGGGAAACGGAAAAGAGGAAGGCCAAAGAACACATTACGTCGGGAAATAGAAGCAGATATGAAAAAGATGAATAAGAACTGGAAGGAACTGGAAAGGATTACCCAGGACAGGGTCGGATGGAGAATGCTGGTGAGTGGCCTATGCTCCTTCACGAGGAGTAACAGGCGTAATTAAAGTAAGTAAAAGTAAAATTTTCTTGATTTTAACTTTCCCCATAAAACTCATCATAATTTATAAAATCAATGATTGGTAAGTTCTAAATAAAAGAATTCGAAACATAGATCTCTATTGTTGGTCACTACTTAGTTTAGATCTTACACATGACTATTACACGTGATATTAATAAAAAAAAACTTGTTCAAGTCAAACATCTGCCATCTATAAGGTTCTCTCATTGTCATTATCGACAATAACAACGATATCTGATTAACGATTTATAATTGCTACTGACCATTACTTGTAATATGGAAAGGATTATGCCTTATTGTGTTTGGTTTTGATTATACCTTCACAACAGTAAAAAATTTCAAAATGCATTATAGAACAGAATTCTGCACACCTGAATAAGTATTAATTGATTCGCATTTATCCACCCACATATACAGACGTATAAAAATTATCATAGTTTAACTGATACGGTAGTACTAGCAAATGTTGGTAATTGCAAATTATCTACATTAATAAATACTAGTCACCAACCAGAAAAAAAAAACGGTCATCAAAACAATTTCATTGTAGCTATTTAAATTGATCATAACACAAACCATATTTCTTGTTTATTTTTATTTTTTTAATTTTTAAAGATAAAGAATTATTTTCTTTATTATTTTATTATTATGTATTTATAGGTACAAATGAGATACAAAGCTGAAATAATAATGCTGTGAAAAAATGTAGACGAAAGTCATAGGATAGTTATAAAAATATAGTTATAATGGTGTTAGAATTCCTAATAAGAATACTTCCACGATCTTGTTAAGTTGAGAAAGTATATTTTACTATCATTATTATTATCACTATCATTATGTATATATGGTGATTCTTTACCCAAAACTATCATCAATTATGAAGGACGTAACGTATGTCCAGTTGCACCTGGTTTTCAATGGATGCCTTACTAAACTCAGTTCATATTATAATATCCAACTATCCAATCCTAGAAATACTCGATAAGAATTTAAATATAGCCTGTCAGCACATACACAAGTACAAGGGTGTTTTTATTATGCATAAAATGTAATTGTATTATGTATGAATGCATATGATATTGAATGTTAGGACGACAGGCACTGTCAACTTGTTAAATATTCAATTTTTTCATAAAACTAAGGGAATTTAGTCGTCTAATATAAGAACAACTATATCCCAATAATTGTATCAACAGTTGTAGCACTTGAACATTACTGATTATTTGGAACATCTGCTATATATTAAACTGTCGAATTCTATAGTCGAGTATAGTGCAAACTCTAATAAATAAATGTTTATGCACAAACTTATCATCACTTATAACATTTCAATTTCCTCCTTTTCATAAGAACCTATTAAATGTTATAATATCTCAATAAGATAGTCTGTAATCTAATTATAATTAGTCTGATTTAATTTAATTTGAATATACCTTCAATTAGACAATAAAGGAACTATAATTATTCTGCTATTTTAACCTTAAAGTTTATAAGACAATAAGTCAATTTATTTTGTAAATAGTGTGATATAAATAATATCTATCAGGTAGTTTTTAAGTTCAAGGTTGTTCAATTCTAAATACTACTACTCTTACTCCTCCTCTTGCTACTACTACTACTATTTATACTACTAACAGTAATAATAATAATTATAATACAGACAGACAGAATAAATTCAGACAAGTTTACTAATCTGCTATCATTCATAGAAACAATGATTTTCGGGTCATGGTCTGATTAGATCTATGCATTAAATTCATGTGATCTTCTTTAGACTATTCAAATGAACTATTTATTATTTTAAATCTAAATATAATGATCAAATGAATTATTATGTTTGGTAAAACAGATTCATTAAAAAATTTAATATTAATAAGATAATGATTTTTTTGGGGGGTTCATTGTATTCTTTTGATATAAAATGTTATATATTAATTTACAGTTATAATTCATCATGAAAGTAGACTTAGAAACAGTTGATAGTTTAATGAAATAATATTACCTCTTACTTAACAACTAGATTATCATTAATCTGATAAGATATATATAAATGAGTTAATTTTCAAGTGAACATAACTTCACTTGGTATTGTTTTACTTGATTCTTCCCATTGATGTTTTAGGACTGAAATTGATCAGTCTCTTATTGGCATATGTACATACTGTGCGTATGCCTCGATATTACCTTAATTTACAAGCATTATAAGCAAAGATGGATAGTAGCGCGCCCTAGATTCCACTGCTACCCACTATTCATCTTTGAATATAACTTCCTTCTATTATTGTTATTAAGTAAACTTTCTGACTGATAAATACCATGAATACAAATATTGTATCTCAGAAAAACTATCATCGATTTAAAGTGATTATTATAGATAGTACAATTTGAATAACTAAAGAAATTTATTAAGAAATTAAAAGAAAAGTAATTTGACAAATAAAACGAATAATCTTTCCATCTATATTATTTACTAAACCTTTTTCATAATCATTCAATACATAAATATCTTATGATTGAATTCATGAGTCAATTGAAACTAGATCATCATGGAAAACCTTGAATTACTCGAAGGTCGCTTCATTCTAGTATGGGACTCCTCAACAGTCCGCATCCACGATCCCGCCCCACGAGATTCGAACCTAGGACCAATTAGTCACGCATGAGAATGTTTAACGTCTAGACCACGAAGTCGGCACTCAATGATGTTAATGTCCAGGTGTTCCATGGTGGTCTAACTTCAATTGACTCATGAATTCAACTATAAAATTACATATATATCTATTGTAAAATATGTAGTTATTGTATCATTCCCTTAAGTTGTAAACGTAAACATTGTCACTAAGCCCACATTTCTATTACAATTCAAGAACAATTGATAAACTCAACGTATAATTTCAGTTCAAAAGCCTAATCATAAATATATGTGAATTGACTATGATATGAGACGTGAATTTTAAACAATAAATATGAATGGTTGTTAATTACTGTGAATATTAGATTATTAAATAATTAACTACTAAATACCTACTGTAAACAGAACACAATTAAATGATATTTAAGAAATAAAGATCTAACACTGTTTAATCGAGATATAGATCTGAGTGTCACCTTCATAGATTATATTAACTGAACGGGTATAATGATGACGAATGGTGACGAATTCCCGTAATATACAATATATACAAAAAATACCTTCATCATTTGGGGCAAAAACATCCAACTCCAAAAGTCTAATAACTTTCGGAAGTCATATTGATTTCTGAAATAGGCTTATGTACTGTTGGTGACAGTCATTAGGGTATAAATACACGTTTAATTGAGTTTAAAATACTGACTGTCAACTTTCTGTGCACATAATGTGAAACACTTCAAACCTACTATTTGATACCAGAATGAGTTTCTTTCAGTTCATTTGACTATCCATTTACTTGTAAGTTATTAAGTTTATCAGACAATTTTTCTTATGAGAAAACTTATTGAAAATAAACGTTGGGATGAAAATATCTATCTATCATTTATTATCAATATACTGATTAACTCATTCTTCATAAAAATTAAAACAACACATATCTGCTTAACTATCAGAACGTTATCTAAGAACATTTACTGATTAGGAATCTCTAGATCATTACACTTTATACGTCAATGAAGATATATTCATATGGTTGTCTATATTGAATTTCAATTCATGTACAATGTTCTTGTAAAATATAAATGACCGACTTGGTTATTACATTAGTAATTTAAGTATTTATCTACAACAATAATATTGATATATAAAACACATACAAATTGGCAATAATTTATAACATAAAAAAAGTAATTTCTTTATTTTTATTACACCTACTGGTTGATTCCTGCTATGAGTACTTACACGTACACACATACATACATACCGACGAGAGAGATAAAACATGCTCTAACCGCTATCCGGCCAACTTGCGTAGGCTTACAATCCACCCACGCAAACTATTCATTATACTTTCCGTTTTGCTAAATTTGTTACTAACATATGTAATCTGATTTTTCACTGTATTCTTCTTTAACTAAAAATGCATTTTACCAAACACAACTCTATATTTATCACTTGAACATATGAATCTAATCTTTATAATAAAAAAATTCTAAACTGTACTAGGATAAATTTTTTCATGAAACCATATGGATCACAAAATATTCATTGCTTACTGAGTTTAAACTCGATTATAATTGTTTTATTTGCCTGTGAGAGTAGACTAACATTATTGGTACTATCATTAACAATAATAATAATAATAGTAATAATAATAATCAATTGATCTTGAATGATTCAAGATCAAAGTCGACAGAACAAATTGCTGAGATAGCTCACTTTTATCTGAAGTTTATTCTGATGATATCGTCCAGAAGGACACTAAAAGCTTCATAATTAAATTATCCAGGTGAGAGGACAAAACTCCATAAAAATAATCCACCTGATCTATATATCTTCTCTACCCCCTCGAATACAAATTCATAGAATATATTGAAATTTAGGATAATCAAGTTTATTACCATATAGTTTGCAATAAATATACAAATGATCTGTCAAACAATCTAGTCTAAATTTCATTTGGATTTGAGCAAATTATGAAATCCATAACTCTTGTGATTTAAGGCAATGTCGAGGAAATTCGTACAGCATGCATATATATCAATAAGAGACTGATCAATTGCAATCCTAAACATCAATGTGAAGGTTCAAATAAACAATACAAAATGAGTTATAACTAGTACATTATTTCATTCGAAAATAGGAACCTACTATTCCGACTAGTGATATTTTCTTTAATATCAAGCTATTCAAGAAATTCAGGTCAGTACTTCAATCTCATAAAAGCCGTCACTCAGCTACATCGTGTCATGAAATTCATCTATCAGCCGGGATTTTATTCATACATTTGAAAATTCGTTAACTCGTTTATCGAATCGTAAGTTCACAATCCATATAGTATGCTAAAAACATGAATCGATATCTTGATCAATTCAGTTACTAAAGTATTTATATTTCCCCAGTGATATAACTAAAGCGAGGCAAGTATTCTGTTTATAACACGTTTTAATGACCAGTCTCCATTTTCGGTGGTTGTGAGTGATTATCACTAAGTATCCTCTCACTAGTACATCCAACTGATTAGTGTCTCTTTAACTACCATTGACTTATTGATTTTCACCGTAAAACAATTTTGTCTAAATGGACTCCAATTATTTTAAGATTTGTTCGGAGAAATATTCTGAAAGGCGATACATTAATAATCGAATAATGCACGATGGTACAAACTGAAACAGACACATGTCACAGTGTTCTGTAAACAGTGGAACTTATCAATATAACGTTTTCCTCCCTATAGTGCAAGTTTGCATTCTCTAAGAAGCTCAAAACTCAGCACTTATTACTGTAATTCTCAGGATATCGTCTCATAAGCTATTAAGTCATTACTATTCCTAATTGTTCATGTCACAATGGTTGTAAATAAAACATTATATTCTTCGATTTTTAGTTTCTATAACGAAGTTGTTCATGTCTAAATTCCAGCAATTCCAAATCACAGTAAAATATTTAGACACGGGTTACTACTATTCAGTACTTTTCCAGTCGATAACAGTTCATAAAAAAATAACGTCTTAGTAAACAATAATACTTAAAGCTCAAACGGATATTTAATAATGAAATTGCATTCTGTACAAGAAGTGAAATTCGAATAAGCCAATTCTCTTGTGTGTATTTTTTCAATATGTACGACTGTTGGTAATATTGTCAAGAAAAAAACAATAACTGCACAACTAAATTATTTAATCTAAAGAACTCAACTTCATTAAAAAGGAATAATTATTTAACCTCATATGAATAATAGAAAACTAATTATAATTCTATGTTGAATATTTTTCGAGAAATTGTTTTTTTGTCACCCATAAGTATATGTTTACTATTCCTAAATTAACTTACTGACGCCTGTTACTCCCAATGAAGCATAAGCCACCGACAAGCATTCTCCAACCCATCAAATCCTGAGTCTCCCTTTCTACTTATATCCAATTCTTGTTCATTCTTCTTATGTCCATCTCCATTTCCCGGCGTAATTTGTTCTTTGGTCTTCCTCTCCTCCTTTGACGCAGTCGACTGTTTTCTCCAATGTGTGTCCTATCCACTTCCAGCACTTCTTCCTGATTTCTTCCTCCACTGCAATCTGGTTTGTTTTCTCCCACAGTAGGTTGCTGCTAATAGTGTCCGGCAAACGGATCCGAAGTATTTTGCGTAGTCAACTGTTAATAAACACTTGCATCTTCTGGATGATGGCTTTCGTAATTCTCCAAGTTTCCACCCCATACAGTAGAACTGTCTTGACATTTGTATTGAAAATCATGACCTTGGTGTTGGTTGACAGTTGCTTTGAGTTCCAGATGTTCCTCAATTGTAAATATGCTGCTCTTGCTTTGCCTATTCGCGCCTTCACATATGCATCAGATCCACCACGTTCATCAATGATGCTGCTCAAATATGTAAAGGTTTTAACATCTTCCAAATCTTCCCCGTCAATTGTGATTGGATTGGTGCTTGCTGTGTTGTATTGGAGAATTTTGCTTCTCCCTTTGTGTATATTGAGACCTACTGCTGCTGAGACTGCTGCTACACTGGTAGTCTTCTCCTGCATTTGTTGTTGCGTTTGGAGTGTACACGATCTATCCTTACGGAATCCTACCTGTTGGTCTCGAAGTTGGGCATCTACGGAGTCCTTCATTCGATTTAAAAATACCCTGTTGAAGACTTTTCTCAGTATTGAGAGAAGAGTGATGCCCCTGTAGTTATCACACTAGCTGAGATCTCGTTTCTCTGATATCTTGATGAGGTGTTCTTTTTTCCAGTCTGTTGGTACTTGTTTCTCATCCTAAATCTTGATGAAGAAAATGTGAAGTATCCTTGCAGGTACTGCTACATCTGTTTTCAGCGCCTCTGTTGGAATGTTGTCTGGTCCTGCTGCTTTGTCACTCTTGATTTATCTGATGGCCATGCTGATTTCTTCAATTGTTGGTAGGCCAACATCGGTTGGGATGCCCGTGGGTGCTACTTCGATGCTAGTTGAGTTCAGTGGAGCTGGTCGATTCAAGAGCTCTTTGAATTGTTCTACCCACCTGTTTTGCTGTTCTTTGATGTTGGCAACTATTTTTTCCTCCTTGTTTTTCACTGGTCGTTCTAATTTACGAAAGTTTCCAGAGAGTTTCTTTGTTGTGTCACACAATTGTCTCATGTTTCCTTCTCTTGCAGCCTTTTCCGCCGTCAGTACTAAATCCTCCACATATTTACGTTTGTCAGTTTTGATGCTTATCTTCACCTGCTTGTTCACGTCTGTGTATTCAGCTTGTGCCTTGGCTTTTTTTGCTCTTGTTCGACTGGTATTGATTGCTGACTTCTTGTCCTGGAATCTATTGCTGAAAACTATCTTGAATTCGTTGGGTTTGTCAGTATCTCAAAGGAAGGACATATTAAAATTTTGTGATGTTATCCACCCCGTTGTCCAGCGCTTCTTGAGATTCAGTATCATCTTGGTGACCAGCAAGTGATGATCTGATGCTATATCAGCTCCTCTTTTGGTTCTCAGATCGTCCATTGTCCTCCTGAACGTTTTGTTGACGCAGATATGGTCAATTTGGTTCTGCGTGGTGTGATCCGGTGACGTCCATGTGGTTTTGTGTGGGAATATATTGCCGCCTATGACCAGTTTATTGAAGGCACATAGGTTTGCAAATCTCTAACCCTTTTCGTTCCTGTCTCCTAGTAAGTCCATGTCGTCCTATGATGTTTTCATATCCGGTGTTGTCCATTTCAACCTTGGCATTTAAGTCTCCCATCAGAATGGTCAAGTCGTTTGTTGGGCAGTTCTGAACGATAGACTGCAGGCTACTGTAGAATTAATCTTTAGCGTCTTCGTTGTAATCGTTGGTAGGCGCATAGCATTGGACAATATTCATTGTAATGCCCTCCTTTTTTGTTTTGAACGAGGCTTTGATGATCCTTGGTCCATGAGATTCCCAGCCTACAATTGCTTTCTGTGCTTGTTTGGACAGCATCAATGCAACTCCTTGTGTATGTGGGGCATTTTCTTCTTCATGGCCGGAGTATAACAGAAGCTCTCCTGAAGTTAGTCGTTGTTGTCCAACTTGCGTCCAATGTGTTTCACTGATCCCAAGCACCTCCAGGTTGTATCTCCTCATTTCTGTAGCAATTTGAAAGACTCTTCCGGTCTCCCACATTGTACGAAAATTCCATGTACCTAAATAAATAGTCTCTCTGGTTTTCAGAAGGAGCATCAGCTCTGTGATTTTCGAAAGAACTCAGCTTTCACTATGAGACGTCATAACTCTTCTAAATGAAGATCTTCTAACTTCCGGGACAGATTTTAAATGTTTTGAATAATTTTTTCTGGTTAGCGTTTTTTTTAACATGTTAGTTTTCTACGGGATTGGGTCACTAACCCCATGCCCAATCCTCCTCTTTTATCTCGGCTTAGGACCGGCAGTAGCCCCAGAGGAGCTCCAGGTGGAGTTATTCCTAAAGTAAACTTTCATATAAAATACCCTGACATGTATATGTTTGAATAGAATGTTCATAATGTATAGAACAAATACATCACGTTTTTCAGATCAACTCCATCTTCTCATTGTTCCATTGAAACTATTCAATAAGGAAAAAAGTATATACAACGAAATTCATTAAAAACAATAAAAAAATGTTATTCATTTCCTTTCTTAATTTAAAACAACAAAAAATATTCATTAAACAATTACAGTTATTCATTGTAAAAAAAAATGAATAATTTTAAATAAAATAAAACTAGTAAATTTAAATATTGTTCAATTTTTAAATCATACTACCATCAGCTGATATGAATAAATAAATGACCTTTCATTAAAATCAATAATGGAAGAGAATATTAGTTCTTTTACAAAAAAAAAGAAAAGAAAACAATAGAAAGAAAGTACTCTTCCATATTGATTATTGATTATTATTGATTATAATGCTAATCGTGATTATAATGAAAAAGAGAATGTTTAAATGGTATAAATTTGAATGAATCAATAAATAAATTTTAAAAGAATTTATCCAACTTAGTTCATTTACGCTGTTGTTGTTGTTGTTTATTTCTTTAGAAAATAAAAATTAATCAATTTATTTTTGCCGGTTAGTTGTTGTTTTATAATGATATTGAATTAAATAACTATTAAATAAGTAGTATCTATGATAGATAGTGATGAGATGTTTAAATTTTGTAATTAAATATCGTCATATACTTATTGATTTGTAGTGTTGGTTAATATGGTAGAAATATATGTCAAATTTATCATATAGTTTAATAAAAGTTGACTAAATTTAAAATGAAGGAAAAACTTTATATCAAATAAAGCGGGCAGCTTCTCTTTATCTTCATCTACATGAATACTAAGTTATATCTCTACTGATATAATTACATGTAAATAACTGTGGATATACTTGTGACTAGAAAAATAAGTTGAAATCTTGAACAGAAGTAATACAAAGAAGATCGAGGAATTCCTAGAAGTTTAACATTCATTTTAGTTCATCATCATTCAACATACTGAAATAGATCAATTCGGATAGTGTAATAAGAAGACGAAGATTATCAGAACTATGTGATATATTAACGCAATACATTTCAAACAATCTGACCACACATAAACTTGTTAAGAACATTTATGTATGACAAATTGAAATGTTAACTGGACAAATGGAAGATAAGAGGAGACAAAGATAATAAATTTCAACACGCTAATATCACATAGTTCTGTTAATACTCGTCTTCTTATTATACTATCCAGATCTATCAAAGGGACTAATTGCTTCAAATCTCATGAAATCGATCAAGAAAAACCTAAACAACCTAAATGTCAAGGATCAGATTAATGAGGAAGACGAGTGAAATATGTCGACGATAACAAGGTAAATGTCAACGACAACTAACCAAATATATATTCTACTGAATAACTCACTAATCACGTATCAAGAAATTCACATGTCACGCTTCTATCGGAAATTTGTACTGATAGTATTAACTAGCCAGATAATGAAAGATCGAAGAATAAACCACCTCGCCCCCAGTTCAGGTAAGGAAATTTTATCAAAAGTTGACTGGTTTCGTTAATGAGAATTTATGATGTCAAAACTTAGTTAAGTGCTAGTCGATAATTATAACAATAATAATACAATATAATATTAGGGATTGTCAATGTGAATAGCAAAAAAATATGATTGGAATTACAAATGTAAATCACTAGGACCAACAAATCTACAGAGTTTGATAATTGTGTTTTAAATGGTATCAACGGGTTACATGAATTAGCAGTTGATAAATCTCATAATAAAGTGAGTTAGTTAATTCAATAACGTCATGTTCTTTATTGATTTTTTCAATAAAAATTGATTTTTAATTTAATCATTATTATAACATTGATATTAATTTGATATAGTATAAATGAAAATCTGTTTAAAATTACAGGTCATATCAACTATAGATTAATGTATCAATGAAAAAAATATATTAATCAGATGAATTTATAATTTGCCAGTTTTGATCAGACAAACGAATTCTTCCTTTCACCATCTCTTAACACATACACCATATGTTTTTTACTTTAGTGTATATGAAACAAAGATTTTTGAATGGTACTGGGCATTTTTTTAACATGACCTGATAAACGAGTTGACTTGTTTAATTGATAAGGTCAAAAAATCAAGACATCATTGAAATAAGTTCATTTGTTCAATAGACAGTCTATAAAGAATATATATATATATATGGGCTTGGTCTATGCACTGATCACCACCTGTCATCAGATTTGACCTAGTCTACATTATGATGATTGATTGGGTGGAGGAATTATTCACTGTCATTTGTAAGTTCATGTTTTAGACACTATGTGTTTATTATGCTCTTCAATTATTTAATTTGAATTAATTTAGTTCTATTGACTGTCAATTAAAAGATAACACACATCTGGAGTTGATCGTATCTAACACTAATCATTTACATGAACTTATAAGAGTTCAAATTGTATTCATTTGATTTACTAAAATTATCACAATGTTTTGTAGTAGATCAATGTTTTTTCCAAAAAAATCTGTATATTTACTACTCAATAAATATTAAATAGTATTTGAGACGTTATTACTGTTTTCAACATCATTTATTCTTGTTTCTATCTACAAAATAATAGACTAATATTTAGCTAAAATTAATCACAATGACTCAAACTAGACATATGCAAGTATATAAAAGTATGATACAATTAATTCATTTGTCTTGGTTGTTTGAATCTTCCCATTGCTGTTTACCACTACAATCGATTAGTCTCTTATTGACAATATATGCATCCTGTAGGAATGACCTCGATATTATTTTAAATCATAAGCATTGCAAACAGAGATGGATGGTGGCTAACAGTGAAATCTAGGAAGTGCGTTTCATTTAATTTTGGACTCTTCAAGTAGGTGAACCTGCATCCCAGTGTTGAAGCGAACAGTATTTAGTTTGAGTCCCAGATTGAACATCAACTCTAGGACATTGGTATATCTTGCTGACGAGTCCCAAATAAGATGGAACTTGCGTCCTGGATTCCAATGCTAGCTACCATCAATTTCTGTTTAGTATGATAACACTAGATGAAACACAACTGTATAATTTAACTATGGTTTTTTTGCAAGTTTAAAATGATGTATTATCAAGTGTATTACTAATAATCTCATGATAGAAAACAAATGTATCATATGAGATACTCAAAGACAAAGGTAGTTAAGACCCATTCATATAATCCAGAAATCATGAATGATCAGTTCTAATATTACCTAAACATTGATACTTGTTTCATTTACTTAGTTTTGTTTATCACCAATCTTCTCAATCAGCTGGATTTAGTACTTTTGATATTTGTACTGAGTTAATTCCAATTCACCATCTGATAAAAATAGGCGTAAATTCAAAGAATCAGTTGTACAATGTTTAGATAATTATTGTATATTAATTAATTGTTACTATAGACTAATATAAACGATTTCAACACTTATTCATTAGTTTATAAAATTCAATCATAGTTTCATTATTTTACTTCATTATATTTTCTAGAAATGATAACATGAAAATTAATATTATTGTGTCAGTATGTGTGTACTTATGTACCATATTACTTGTTCACACACATAAAATACAAACATCATTTGTCAGTTATTACATTTTGTTTACTACAAAAAAAAACGACTATATTTACTATACGTTTAGTTAGATTATCATCAATTAACACTGAAATTCAACGTCCAGAACATACACCATTCTTGTGGAAAAAACAATATCAAAACAAGTTAATTCTTACTTTTTTCAATTGTACATATTATATCAGAAGGGTTTTGGTAGAGATTTTAGTAATTTTATAGTTGGATTCACGAGTTAATTGAAGCTAGACCATCATGAAAAACCTCGAAGTACTCGTTCTAGTATGGGACTCCTCAACAGTGCGCATCCACGATCCTGCCCCATGAGATAATATTGTCTGATATATTTTCTAAATGGGTAATCTGATTAAAATGATTAAGATACATGGATTTAAGATAACATCATACAACTCACTAATCAAGTACATATTCTTATTATCAGAAAGGGGGTTTTGTGGAGGTTGTAGAAACGACCATCCAGTGCTTCCAGGTTTTCTATGGTGGTCTAGGCCGAAGGTTCCGAGTCCGAATCTCGCATACGAGGTCGTGGATGCGCGCTACTGAGAAGTCATGTACTAGAACGAAATAGCCGTTCAGTGCTTCCAGATATTTCATCGTGGTCTAGCTTTAATCGACTCATGAATTCAACAGATTCTTATCTTTTAATTTACTAGAGAAATTTATCAGTTGTCTAATTCAATGTATAGAGAAGTGACGGTAAGACTATAATATATGGACGACCTTTGAGCGATGCTGGAGCAATCTTGAGAGTGTCCACCTAATAACTAGGATCAACTGAAGGTTGTAAACCAGTGTGACGAATTAGAATTATGATTTACAATTGATGGCTAAGGTTAGGAATTAGATTTAGGTTTTTCATCACGAACTGACATTAGCTATAATGCCAAAACTCTATTTAGCCAAATGAATGAGTGAATTTCTCGCAAAAATTCGAGACCTGTTATCTTATACCTGATTGGTTCTTCCAAAAATTGTAGTCTCACCAAAGTGACTTTCCAACCAACAACTCACTGGTTAAATTGCATACTCTTCAACTATCTAGACATTAGCTTCACAAGAAAATTAGAAGTTCCCATGAAATAATGAAGCAGAAGAGAAATTATTTCACCAATATTTTTGTCTTAATTTTCAGTGGCTACTCGTTCCTTATATAAATTGCTTCCAAACAAGCAAACTGCAGCATTTTGTAGTACAGATAGATTATTGTTACGAGCGAAATATGATAGGCACATTTTACGCGATTTCCAACCCGTCCGTTAGATATTTCTGAACCCCACTGTTGATGTTCACATTAGGACTCGAATTCAATATTTTCATCTAATTCCAACGCGTTATGTAATGAGCTACTGTGTCAAAATGCCCATCAACTTCTTCAAAATGTATGATGTTTGTATCGTGATCAGAAAGCGTTTGAATTATCTGGTGTTTTTGGAATTTGAGATGAAATATATAGAGCTTGAGTCTCAGTGTGCACATCGTTACTAAAATGTAGGTACATTTTGATGACAAGTTCCAAGCAGAAAGAAACAATTGTTTTGATTCCAATGTCAGACAATGAATCTGCCTTAAAAGGAACTTGTAACAAATGGGTATATAGAATTATTTGATGAGGTCCTTTTTTGATTGGTTTATAATTACTATCAGTATAGGGTTGTGGAGATTGTTAAGTTTTTGTTTGAAATCATAAATCGATTGATGTTAGACCACCATCGGAAACCTGGAAGCACTTGACTGCCGTTCCGTCCTAGTATAGGACTCCCCAGAAGTGCACATGCACGATCCCTTACGAGTGATTCGAACCCAGGACCTTTTGTCTTGCGCGTGAACGCTTAACCACTAGACTACTGATGATCTAACATCAATCGATTCATGATCTCAACCAAAAACTTAACAATCTTCACAACACCATGCTGATAATAATCACCATATGCTCACTAGTGACTGGCTCCGAGATGATTTTCTGGAGTTCTAGTAAGAAGCCGTGACAAGTGAAGTCCAGTCCGTGTCGGGTAGACACAGGTACCTCAGACAATGGATGAATGGTCGCCTAGCCATTCATGGACATATGGAAGTTAGACATTACCACCCTTAGATGCCGGATCAGTGGTCTAGAAGTTAGGCGTTCGCGTGCGAGACCGAAGGTCCTGTGTCCGAATCTCACGTAGAGAACCGTGCATGTACACTGCTGAGGAGTCTCACAACAGGACGAAACAGCTGACAAGTGCTTCCAGGTTTTTAATGGTGGTCTAACATCAATCGATTCATGATCTCAATCAAAAATGTTTATAGTTATCCCAGCAATTTCAAAAGATTTCAAAATCACCAAAACATTGTAAAAATATCAAAATGGACATAAAATAATTTATTTAATCAATAAACATACCTGGTACATTTTTCTTTCAGAACTAAATTCTAAATGAAATCAAACACAATTCTAGTTTAATTAACCGACAGTTTAAATTAATATTCAAGAGAAATTGAACACCATAAAATTTAAAAAAAATAAAAGTTTTTAATACACTTAATTAATTTATTCTCAACAAGAAAAGTATAACAACAACAACAAAAGAGAACAAAATTGGAAATTAAGCTAAAGTATCCCATGACAACTTATTTCTTTCGTTTGAAGCGAACGGTACTGAATTCGAGTCCCAGAGTGAACATCAACTCTGAGATTCAAGTGCATCCAGCTGACGAGTCTTGGACTCGACTGTTAGCCACTATCCATCTTTACACATAAAGGAGAGATAAAATTTAATGATTCGGGCGATTTGTAGTATAATATTATCTTAATTCATAGCTACAGGTGATATATATATTTCATTCCTTGACTTTTTTTAAACCTAATTCTCACAAAGATTCTCATTATTTGAACTTTGGGTATCATAGATCGATGATAAACATGACATCACAAGGATCCATATGAATTTTTAAAAAAAATTCTGATTGGTATGATAAGACTGTTAATTTTCTTATCATGATTATATCCCAATTATTTTTATCTTGGATATTCCTAAGAAAAAAATTTTATTCTATCAATTTGATTTTGTTAAGAAACATGTTAGTCTGTACACCTAATATATTGAAAATGAAATTTCATTTAATCTATACATTAAAAAAATTTTCCAAACTTATCAGTAATGATTCAAAAACTAATGTGAGTTCATTATTAGGAAATATTTTTAAATTCATCCGGTTAATGAAACTAATCACTGATTACTCATGCCTGTTACTCCCAATAGACCATAGGCCGCCGACCAGCATTCTCTAACACACTCTGTCCTGGACCTTCCTTTTCAGTTTTGTCCAATTTTCGTTCATTTTTCCTATGAATCACTGGTAATTACTATTAATAAAATGTTACG
Source organism: Schistosoma margrebowiei (assembly GCA_944470205.2). Lineage (NCBI taxonomy): Eukaryota > Metazoa > Platyhelminthes > Trematoda > Strigeidida > Schistosomatidae > Schistosoma > Schistosoma margrebowiei. The sequence continues at coordinate 67,890,095 of OX104028.1, read as the reverse complement.
GATTCAACTAAAAATTTTAATTTGTAAAAAAACCCATTTACAGGTAAATTTGAGTAGTACCTATCGAATATATATCCTAAGAGATGCAAAAAAGTACAACAAAATAGTTACGATTGTAGCATATTAAATGTCAATTATTAACTGGATTGTTTAATGTGAAAATCATTTACACAGCAATTTTAAATTGACTGCATTTATCGACACAAATTTTATTGGTACATACTACTAACAGAATACAGGTTTGTAGAGATTGTAGTAAATTAGTAGTTGAGTTCATGAGTTGATTTAAGTTAGACCACCATTGACAATTTAAAAGCACTGGACGACCGTTTCGTCCTAGCATGGGACTCCTCAGCAATGCGCACTCATGATCCCCTACGCGGGTCTTGAACCCAGGACCTTCAGTCTTGCGCGCAAACGCTTAACTCCTAGGTCACTGAGCTACTGTACTAGGATGTAACGGCCGTCCGATTCTTCCAGGTTTTCAATGGTCATTTAGCTTAAAGTAAATCATGGATTCAACTGTTAAACATATTACTAATTTAATTTTAAATTAAACTGAAGATTATCTCCAGAGTTTCATGATATTTTATTATTATTATTACTTCTCAACTTGTATTCACTAGTTATCAGCTTACTTAAACTTCTAAATAAACTTTTTCATTAATTCTACACATATATTACAATTAAATTCTCCTGTTTTAAATTTATTTTGCCTAAACAAATCATACATGTTAAGCATATGTATCATATTACTGTTTTGAAAAGAAGCTTAGAACTTGTCATGAAGCTGAAAAACCATTAAATTCAACTGGAATTACAAAATTGATTGATATCCCTTTTTTCTCCTAGTCTCTCTATTGAAGAAATGAAGGGGAACGATTGAATAAGAAGTTTGTCTCTAAAAAATATTATACAATGAAAACTTGTCAGAGGAATGAAATCGACTTTGGAAATTTGCGAACGAAGATGAATGACCGGTGACAAGTAATATCAGACAGATATCTATCACTGAACGTTTTGCGTTCAGGATTCTTAAACATAATAAAACATATTAATATCATTAGTAGTAGTGGTACTAAGTGGTAGTAGTGGTAGCAGTAGTGACAGTAGGATTAGTAACAAAAGCAGTAAGAGTAGTAGCTGTTGTTGTTGTATATAAAATCTGTTTCAGACTTATGTAAAGGCAGTGTTGAATTGTACTTGTATTGGTTTGTATTTGTCCGTTGTTGATATTAAGAACTCTATATGGTCAATTTCTTTTTAAACATGTGCATTCTGAACGAATTGCCTCTATGTAGCCATGTAGCCACATGTTTTTTTGAAGCTAGAATGTGAGTAGTAATGGAATTAGTCAATATTTTCTGTTACTTTTCACGACTTATTCCATTTAGTATTGCGTTTGTAATTAATGTGTTTCATTTTATACTGACTAGATCAAACTTTTAGTATCAGACTAAAACAAAAAAAGTTAATCAAACTAGGTTTATTTGTCCATATGATCTTAAACAAGTAATAATAATAAATAGCTGTGTAATTTATTTGTTAACACTCTAACATAGACTATAAACCACACATAAATGGGACAGCTTTCAATTCTATTGCACAGAACAAAGTATCGATATCAAGCCATCTTGCTTTATCTCCATTTTATAAATCTGATTTATAGAAGTCTATGAAAACTAAGTGTTAAACAATGAAACACTGATTTGCTATTCATTGACTGACTAGTGAAATAAGCTCAATCCTATAAGTAGTCTGTCGTTTACTAAACAGTTCACCGATAACATAACTATTATACAAATTGAAGTGAGTTCTAATAGTTAAATTAGTATCCAGTTTTTTAAGACCCCAGATACTTCTAGTTGGTAAGTTCTGGTAAGTAAAAAGCATATAGCAGTTGTTTCCTGTCAATAAGATTCAATAATCCAATATTGAGTAAGATTTAAGTAGTAGATTTGTTGACTCATAACTAAGAATAATAAACACAATATACCGGGATAAAAATAAACTAAATAAATAAACAAAATATACAAATTCAGAAGGGTAAATCTAAAAAGAAGGTCAACATCATAATCTACAATTTCTAGTTCATCTGCTATGCATTTGTTTCATTGTTTACACTCGTACACTTTCGTTCATACACTAATTGACTTTATTATTTATTCATCTATTCATTCCAACCCCTACCTCACCTCACCCCACCTTTATTGTCATGATATAGTTCACTGTACGTTTTTTTTAGTCTTACACTGTAGAATCACCTTTTATTTTATTGCACCCCACTATCCTTTACATAGTTTTTAATATATATCTTCATATCTAGTTCTCTTTTCTCTCTTGTATGTTTTACTCTGCCATTCTATTCATGTATTCACATTTAAAATTATTACAGAAATATATTCGAATCAGAATGTAGCGCGGCTAACATCAAATAGATAATTAGCCACACATAGCGAACAAGTAAGAATAACTGAATGATAAAAACAGCATGTTAGAAATACTATGTCAGTCAGTCAATAATTTACATTTTAGGACCATGCGCGTATATATGCGTCGGTTCAAGTTGCCACACCCCATTAGCACAACAAGTTGAACACCGGATTCATAGAAATAGTCACTTCAATGGTAGTAATATATAAAAGAAAGATTTCATATAAGAATATACTGCAGGAAGAAAGAATTAATTCGTAGAAAGGTCTAAAGTAATTTTAATCTCACCGTTTATGAAAAGACAAAGAGTGTATACACCGACGCCATTGTGATCGATTCTGAGTCGTGTTACCCAGAGTCTCCAACTACTGGTTATAATAGCCGCACGAACCCCAATCAAATAGTTTACATCGACCAACATGGCTCACACCAGAAGTTAGTGACTTCAAGCACTGATACCACGTTTTGGTTAGGCCGCCCCTACCTTTCTTTCATCCGTCTCCAACACTAGTCAGCATTCCGCATTGTGATAATCGGTGTTCAGGCATTCGTAACACGTGACCCAACCATGTCAGTCAATGAAGATTCACAATCTCATCAACTGATTTACCATCATCCCCTAATATTATGCGTTTAACCTCACTATTACTTACCAGGTGATCCTATCAGATGCTGGCAATATTTCTGAGACATCTGTAATCAAATACTAGTAACCTATAACTATCCTCTACTCTTAATGGTCACGTTTCGTGGCCGTAGAGTAGAACAAAAGGAACTGCTGCACAGTATCCTCGTCCTTTATTTGATAGACGGATATCTCGCCTTCCACCATAGGTGACATAAGTTAGCAAAAGCCAAACGAGTCTTTTGAATCCGAGCAGGGAATTCGTCAAACACTAACCCATTAGGGCTGATCAGACTTCCAAGATAAGTGAAGTTGTCAACGCTTTCGACTACCTCCCTATCCTTAGTTCAGGTGTTGACGCAGGCCAGTTCTGAAACAACAATTTTCATTTCGAAAGGGGGAAATGCATTCCAAATATCCTAGCATTGTTACTCAGTGCTACCAAAAGACTCTGCATTTTATCACCGTCTTCACCGAACAGAACTGTGAACCTCCTGGAAGGAGATCAATTCCTGAAAATTCAGTCGACAAAAACGTAGGTTTATGATGACATTAGACAGAAATGGAGATAGTGGACAGCCTCGACTGACACAATTTGAGGTTTTAAAATCAGATGACAGTTCTCCATAAGCTCTGGTTCGACTACCAGTGTTTGAGTAAAGAGCCTTCACATGATTATATACTTCTGAGATGCGGCTTTCAACAACAGACACTGACACAGAACTTCCCGGTCTACAGAGTCAAATGCCGCTTTTAAGCCAAGGAGAACTATCATTGTCTGACGCCGATAAGCATGTCTGTGTTTTAGAACCTGACGAATGGTGAATATGTGGTCGATGCAGCCACGATCAGTTATGAAGCCACCCTGATTTTCTCGTGTTTGTAATCCGCGAGTCTTTGTTAGGCGTCCGATGATTATTGAGGCTAGTATTTTAGATGCTCGTATTAGAACATGATCAGAGTCTAAACATGTACTCCAGAACGATCGACAGTTTTCAATCGAGCCTTTTCAACGATGACTGATGGCAATATGATCTATTTGAGTCCATCGTTGGTTTGATGAAAGGGTTCGCCATGTCAGACGATGTCTTTCCTTACGCCTAAAATTAGTGTTTGCTAGAAATAAACGATTGTCTGAGCACAGTTGCAGCAGACTATCACCATTATCTGTTCGTTGAGTCGGAATACAAAAATACCCACCCAAATGTCTTTCTATTTGGTTTAAGCCACCTACCTGGGCATTAAATTCACATGCTACGAGTACAATGCCTGAGTGTTTAGCTTTATAAAGAAGTCCAAAAAGCTTTCTATAAAATCCATCTTTCACTTCATCCGGGCTGCAGTCAGTGGGATCGTAAGCAGAAACGACGAAGAGGCAACGACGTGTGTCTCTATCCTTCCGAGTTCTCACATAGCCACCTAGCCGAACAATACATAGGAAACTGTTAACTGGGATCCCTTCTATTAGTGCTTGTTCTATCCTCATACTTAGTGCTATGCCTACACCCGCCAGTCCACGAGAACTAGCCATCGGGTAGCCAGATACACGTAGAGTGTCTCTGGTCGGCTCTCCATTTTGGCAAGGTGAGGTCAAGTGAGTGTGATCACACTAGTGTTCTATATGCGTATTTCGGAGACACAGAATACGTCAATGGTACGAGATTCTAGGGTTTTAGCTAAAGAGGTCTGCTGGCCGATTTGATATAGAGTGTGTTCGTTGAAGGCTTCAATGGGTAGTTTGGAGCGAGGTTTCAGTAGGCCCGGGACAGTGTTTTGCGCACTAGAATCGTTGGCCATGTTGACACTTGAGGAGGAAGTTGATTTAGGTAAGAGGAATAACGAGAATTGAAGAGGGAAATTAATTATGAATACAGCGAACTTGTGTGCTGTTAGAGGTATGGGGATGGTTGTCACTTGCCTAGTATCCACACTTGCCAGTTGCTCACACCGTAGAAGGGTGCTTCTGGAGGTACCTGAAAACGAAATTGAATTAGGGCTTGTCTTGGTGACGTGAGGGCGTGATCGCAGTGCCCAAGAGACAACTACTTGAGGTCAGTCACACATAGCCTTTTTGTGAGAAGTTTTCGTGTTAGCCTGTACTTGTTGAGACCTTACAGCCGTAAACGGAAATACATAGGCCAAGGCGAGGTATGCACTTTGAGTGTCGATCTTTTCTTACTCCACCCTTCCTTGTGAGAAGACGGAATCTCTGTTGTGCTGGTTATCTGAGGGAAACATCTTACTGTTGTCACACCTCTGTACATTCACCAGTACAACTTCGCCACCGGACCTTGAGTTTGCTGCTTTTAACCTAACCGTTTTTCAACCGACCAACGTGGCATGGTAGGGCCTTGAGGAACTATTGTTCAAGCCATTATAGCCCGAATGATTCATCACTATAGGTGATCCCGGCCACTACATCAGGGTAGCACTAGTGGTCCAAAAGTGTATAATATTTTTTATGGCGTTTTAAACATGCCTATGATTGTAAAGACACTTGTGCCTATAGTTATGGCAACCATGAAAAGATTCGAGTCATAAAGAAATATTATTTGGTTTGAACGAAGCATTAAGATAACAGAAAATTGCGTCAACAACAAATATTTATCTTGAATTATAGAAATTACAAAATTCCAATCCGCCTATAGCAATCAATCAGACCATTTGCTACCTACCAACGTAATCTAATTTTCTGTACTTTTCAGTTAAAAAAAACGCTATACGAAGCTGTAACAAGCACACATGCAAATAAATGTCCAATCAGTAACCAATTGTTTGAAACATTATGAAAGTTTCGCATCTTAACGACTTAAAAGGCGACAAATAATATAAACGCAGTTTGAATTGAAGGAAGTAATACATAAGTATTTGTATATATATCCTCATAAATATAAGAGGATAAAAAATTCGAATAAATGTAAACTAGTTAAAAATCATCTTAGTTTTGTTTGATAGTTTTCAATAAAGACAAGAGCTTCAAAAACGATTCTACGCTTCCAATCTCATACATTTTATTATAAATGTGTATTGATTACTTTAGAATATACAATCTGTGTTAAAACTACTATTAAATATTCTCTTAATTTTTACCTTCTCTAATTTGTATTATCCAGTTATGTAAATAATCATCAAAAATACCATTCACGTTTATATGATAAAAATTCAAAAGACAATGGATACAACAAATCGGAAATAATGTTACCCAAGTATCGTCTAACAAAATCATTATATTTGCTACTCGAACACTTGATATTGATTTTTTATCAGCTTTTCGGATGTACAGACAACTCATACATTTGAACCCCAAAGGTAGAGAAAATGTAAAAATTAAGAATATAAGCCTTACTTTAATGTTAATTTGTGTATAGAAAATAAGCTTATTTATAGCTATACTGATATTATTAACCTTATAGAAGTTTCCGGAAATACACTAAATTTAGTAGCAAAAAAATTGTCCAACCAAAATGTGATACATATTCTCTCACTTTTCTGGATGTCTCTGGGACGTACCTAGGCGACATATTAGTCTTTTGCTGGCTTCTGCAAACCTTTTCAAAGAATCCCTGAAAGAGAAATGATTCAAAGATAAGCAAGGAAGAAAACGGTGATGGTTGGAAGAAAAGTTATGTTTCATTGTATGCAGAAGTAGAGGAAAGTAAAACGTGTGAATTGACAATGTCTTGCAGAAGTAGTTGTTCATACCATGGTGTGTTGTAATCTAGCGATGAACCTTGACCAAATGCATTCAACTAGTTCAGGTCCATTAAAATTAATATTGTTAACATCAATGTCAACTGTTCACAAAACTATTTGATTTAGAAAATTACTAATCTCTGGAAAAAATAGTTGTTTCATTCAAAAAAATAAAAAACATAAAATGGTTGCGGAGATCGTTAAGTTTTAATTGAGGTCATGAACTAATCGATTTTAGAACACAGTCAAATACCTGGAAGCACTGGAAGGCTGTTTTATCCTAGCTTCTCAGTACTGTTCATCGATGATCATGTACGCTGAACTCAAACCCAGGACCTTCGATCTCGTGACAACAATTGACCTACAGGCCCAATGGTGTATAGATAAAGCGTTTGTGCGTGAGACCGTAAGTCGTGGATTCGAGTCCCGCTCACATGATCATGGATGAACACTGCTTAAGAGCCCCATACAAGGCCAAAACAGCCGTCCAGTGTCTCTAGGTATTCAATTGTGTTCTAACATTGATTATTTCATGATCTCAATAAAAATCAGAAGTTAAAAAAATCTATGCTCTAATACAACCTACTTATAAGAATCTACCCAACGTGTTTTTCAGTATTAATCACTAGTTATTTATTCATTTTTTCTGGAGCCGACTGGTGATTGAACGAAAATTGAAAAGAATTTTCATCAGTTCGACGAAAATCGTCAATTTCATTCTTGAAGATAATGTAGTATTGAAGAGTTATTTTATTCTAGCGCTTTCAACTGAATATTGAAATTCTTAAATGTGATCGAGTTTGTGCACCAATACTAAAATAATGTCCTCCGATTAGATTAAAATAAGTTTTCTGAATACTCTATGATTATCAATTCGTGATAAAAAAAGACATTTATTTGGCATTGTAATCACAGTCTCCCTTCAAAAACTGTGTTGTATTTGGTCTGTACATTTCGAACATTCTGGTCACACATACGCTCGTAATGGCATTTTATTTGAAATTTAGTAAAGATCAACTTCTTGTTCTCATTGTTCTAAAAAAAGGGTCATACATCCAGTTGAAGACCGTCCTCAGTGGAATATTATCATTTTGGGCATAAAATAGAGTTACACAAACAGGAATATATATATATATATATATATATATATATATATATATATATATATATATATATATATATATATATATATATATATATATATATATATATATTACGCCTATCACCCCTCGTGGAAGAGCATAGGCTGGCCACCAGCATTCTCCATTGAACTCTGTCATGGACAGTTCTTCCCAGTTTTTTCCAGTTGCTGTTCTTCCTTTTCAAGTCTGCTTCCCATTCACGGAATAGTATGTTCTTTGATCTTTCTTCTTCCCGTTTCCCTTTACGATTCCAATTTGGCGCTTACCTCGCGATACAGTTTGATGATTTCCGTAATGTATGTCATATCAACCTCCAAGGTCTCTCTGATTCCCTCTTCAGCTTGAAGCTGGTTTGTTCCCTCCTATAATAGGATGTTGCTGATGGTATCCGGCCAATGGACATTGAGTATCTTGTGAAGACAATTGTTTAGAAATACTTGTACATTCATGATTATGGTTGTAGTAGTTCTCCACCTTTTAGGTCCGTGCAGTAGAACTGTCTTGATATCCGTATTGAAGATTGTGACTTTAATGCTAGCTTTCAGACAGTTGTTTTAAGTTCCATATGTTGCCCAATTATAGGAATGCCGCCCTTACTTTGGCAATTTTCGCCTTAACATCTGCATCCGACCATCCTTTTTATCGATGATGTTGCCCCGGTAGGTACGTGAAAGAATGCACCTCTTCCAGAGCCCCATCAAGTGTGGATGTGTTGGTGTTCTCCATGTTGTACTTGAGGATATTGTTTTTTCCCTTGTGTATGTTGAAGCCCATTGATTCAGAGGCTGCTGCTACACTGGTTGAATTCATCTGTATTTGTTCGTGTGTATGGAATGGAAGGGCCAGGTCATTTGCGATGTCCAAATCTTCTAATTGATTCCGAGCTGTCAATTTTATTCCTTGCTTCCCGTCAGGTATGGAGGCCTTCATAATCCAGTCAACCACCAGAATAAAGAGAAGAGGGTAGTAAGCAGCTTTGAAAACATTTCCTGATACTGACAGTAATATGATGCCTCTTTATTTAGTTCTCACATTTGCTAAGACCTCCTTTCTTTGGTATCTTGATGGATCGTCCTTCTTTTCAGTCCGTCAGCACTTTTTCTTCCTCCCAAATCTTCCTGAATAGAACGTCGATCATCTTCACAGTTACTTCTATATCTGACTTTAGTACTTCAGCTGGTATATTGTCAGGTGCTGTTGCTTTCCCATCATTCATTTGTCTGATGACCGGCTATCCTGATTTCCCCAACCGTTGGTGGAGTGACATCTGTGGAAAGGTCTGTGTGTGTTGCCCCAGTATTCTGTGGGTTCAGTGAAGCCGGTCTATTCAAGAATTCCTCAAAGTGTTCTAACCATCTGTTCCTCTGTTCTTGAATCTCAGTGATTGTCTTGTATTATTTGTTCTTGACCGGTCTCTTTTGTCCACCACATTATCCTGCTAGTTTCTTTGTTGTGTCAGATAGCTGTCTCACATTTCCTTCTCTTGCAGCTTTTTTCACCGTCGTTGCTAGCTCTTCCACGTATTTCTGCTTGTCAGCTCTAATGTACCTCTTCACTTCTTTGTTTGCTTCTATGTATTTGGCATGTGCCTTGACTTTATCTGTTCATGTTCGTCTGTTGTTAATTGTTGTCTTCTTGTTCTTCCTTTCTTAAATTTTGTCCAGTGTTTTGATTGAGATTCATTCTTTATGATGATGCTTGTTGCGGCCCAGCACCTCGTGACACGTTGAAGTTAATGGCTCTATTATCCCTTTCCAGTTGTCCCCCATAGTAGTTTCTTGTTGTGTGAGTAGACTTTGTAGGGCTTGGAAGCCGTTGTTGAGGGCTATCTTGAATTAGTTGAGTTTTCCAGAATGTCGAAGGAGGGTTGTATTGAAACTTTGCAATGATATTTGTCCAGTTGTTCAGTGCTTGTTTAGCTTCAGTTTCATCTTGAACACAACCAGTTTGTAGTGATCTGATGTATGCGTTTGTGTGGGAATACTGCAGCGCCTTTAACCAATCAGTTGAATGCACATAAATTTGCAAATCTCTCACCATTTTTGTTCCTTTCTCCTAGTCCATGTTGTCTCATGATATATTCATACCCGATGTTGTCCATTCCGATTTTGGAGTTTAGGTTTCCCATCAGGATGGTCGGGTCTTCTCATGTGCACTTTACTATGATTGATTGCGGCCTCTCATAAAACTGATCATTGTTACCGTTGGTCGGTGCATAACATTGGATAAAATTCGTCGTGATTACCTCATTCTCTGTTTTGAAGGATGCACTGATGATCCTGAATGCATGAGATTCTTATCCAATAAGTGCATTTCGTACTTCTTTGGATATCATCAGAGAAACTCCCTGAGTGTGCAGAGCATTCTCTTCTTCGTGATCAGAGGATATATATATATATATATATATATATATATATTCTCACCGTTATATTTCTCTTTGATTCTTCCCTGTAACCATTCTACTTAACTTTATAGTTTTCGCCAATTTTCTTTTGTTATTTTCCTTATTTTTTTGTTGGTTTAAAAATTTTTTTTTGAGACATGAGACTCATGAGAATATATATATATATATATATATATATATATATATATATATATAAAAAGAAAAATCAGCTGATTTCTAGGGTCTTTCAACAATTTTTCTATCACCTTTTTTGCTTTCTCTTCACTATATTTTGGTGGAAAAAATTATAGCCATATTAACTGAAAAAAAGTTTCGTTTTACTTTCGTTTCGTTCTATTTCATCTGAAAAGTTGTATCATTTTTGGATATTTCCTTTCTTAATTATTATTATTATCATTATTATTATTATTATTACCATTACTAACCGTCTAAGAATGTTGGCAAGTGTAATCTAGAAAACGTATTGTCTGAGCTAATCAGCTTTTAATAAATTATTCTTTTAAAAATAACCATTATGTCTTATCACATGATACCAATGGTCAAATTAGTGGTGGTATTTAATAGTACACTTAATAATTTCACGCTTAACTTTAGTTAAAACTCAAAAAGTTGTTTAAATGAAACTAGTTGATGAACAACATATAAAAATGGTGAATAATGAAAAAGTTTTAAAATTCAGATTCATACTTTAAATGATGTTTTGATATTTCAACTGGATGGTTCAATTGAAGAGATTTGATTGTCATTCCGGATAACATTATGAGAGTTTACTTCGACATAAATTTATTCTCACTTGTATATAAGGTAAACTCAAATAACAGAGAACATATCACTGTTAAAAACAGATGGTGCTTTTAGATACTGAGAGTAATAAAACTGTTGTGGATGCGAAGGATAGACCAATAATTATCATGTTAAGTCCAATGGTGTCCTTGGACCTTAAATGGACATTTCCTACCGGTCGATATCTGTTCACTTGTTGAATATGGTACAAAATGTTGTTTTCTATTTTAATGGTACGATGTGGTATGTTTGGTTAGTATATAAATAGAGTATGTCTGAAATACAATGGTTCATAACTCAGAGGCTGAGATTTGTGTTATGGACTCAACTGGCTGGGATAGACAGGGAATTGGGACCAATCGTAACTCTAGGTCGTCCATTACGTTCGTACGTGTTTACGTGTCATTGAATCGGTCGATAAATACGCTGCTCTCTAGTTTTTCAGTCAAGGACACAACAATTAGCACAGGGTAAAAATCAACCACAACTTAAATTCACAACAAAAACTAATAACGCGTTAGTAGTAATCTCTTCACTTAGTATTTTACATATATATGAAATTTCATGTATTAATTCGTACTTGATGTAGCGATTCCAGCGTAATAGTATCTTATTTCTGCAAAGGATAAACCAGAAGGAAATATACTAAATACTGTGGTGTTTTCATTTCACTTTTACAGTATTTCCCCTCATGAATGTACATGAGTAAACTATACAGTTGATATATATTTATTTATTTGGTTAAAACAAATTCAAAATAAGAAAATTTATCACAATATTTTTTTCAGATTTAAAAAATAGGTATCTAATTGGTTTGAAGTTAGTCATCCTTTGTACGTAATCCTGACAAATAAGTCATCGTATAGTTTATCGAATTTACTTCTCTACGAAGTAATGAATTAATAGTGGAAAGCTATAATTCATTTTGGAATGGAAAAAGAATGTTCGAGGAAGCAAATATCTTCACAATAACTCTCTCTTTAGATTTATAAATAATACATTGTCTTAGTCATTAATGAAATAGAGAATATACATGAAAGTTTGGACTGAATTAGTTATCGTTGTACACCAGTAAAGTGAGGCAGACATTGATTTGCAAAGACGAGGAATAGTGAGTTTATTTTAGATAATTATGAATTTATATTTACATCATCGATACATTAAATATATATATATATATATATATATATATATATATATATATATATATATATATATATATATCCAATTCTTGTTCATTCTCCTCATATCTATCTCCATATCTCCACACAATGTGTCCTTCGGTCTTCCTCTCCCTCTTTGGCCTTCACGATCACAAGTCAGAGCTTGCCTTGTGACTCAACTGCGTGCTTTCCTCAATGTGTGTCCTATCCACTTCCAGCACTTCTTCCTGATCTCTTCCTCCACTGCAATCTGGTTTGTTTTCTCCCACAGTAGGTTGCTGCTAATAGTGTCCGGCAAACAGATCCGAAGTAGTTTGCGTAGACAACTGTTAATAAACACCTGTATCTTCTGGATGATGGCTTTCGTAGTTCTCCAGGTTTCCGCCCCATACAGTAGAACTGTCTTGACATTTGTATTGAAAATCCTGACCTTGGTGTTGGTTGACAGTTGCTTTGAGTTCCAGATGTTCCTCAATTGTAAATATGCTGCTCTTGCTTTGCCTATTCGCGCCTTCACATCTGCATCAGATCCACCATGTTCATCAATGATGCTGCTCAAATATGTAAAGGTTTTAACATCTTCCAAATCTTCCCCATCAATTGTGATTGGATTGGTGCTTGCTGTGTTGTATTGGAGAATTTTGCTTTTCCCTTTGTGTATGTTGAGACCTAGTGCTGCTGAAGATACTGAGACCCTGTTCGTCTTCTCCTGCATTTGTTGTTGCGTGTGTGATAGAAGGGTCAGATCATCTGAAAATTCTAGATCTTTCAGCTCCATCGAAGCTGTCCACTGTATCCCATGCTTCCCCTTGAGTAGTAACCTAAATTTTCAGTTGCCATATTGAAATTAGATTGTGTTCAAAATAACCGATTATTGATGATAGCTGTTTACAATGTATTTTGTTTGAAAATAGATTTTTATCTAAAAACTTGTCATTATTACTAATCTCAACATACTCTTTTTCTATGATAAGCTTACGCTAATCTAACAACTGATTATATTTCTCTACAATTGAAACGTGGAGAACTTAATTTTTACGCTTTCATTTCAAATTCCTGATGCGAATACATTTTTTAGTCTTACAAATTTAGCAAATGTTTTTTTTCATTTAAGTTCATTGCGAATGAAAAATAACTCCTCCTGGAGCCCCTCTTGGGCCACTGCCCGTCCCAAGCCCGGATAAAGGAGGAGGGTTGGACATGGGGTTAGCGACCCCATCCCGTATAAAAATAACTTGCCAAAAAAATACCAATCAAAAAAATTATTTAAACCATCTATACTCTGCCGTGGGAGTCAGAGGGTGAAGAATGAAAAAAAATACTGAGGAATTCAATGAAATACTCTATTTATTATAGATACTGCGAATGGGATTTCTCATGCAGCCTAACTTTTGAAGAATATAAATTATGTTCTGTTTTGCTCTCATACTTGTTCTTGCCCTTCGTCTATTACCCTTCACAGACTAGTCAAAAACCTAATTCGCATACACTCAATGAAAGATCTACTTCGAAATCAATGAAAACAGTAAATTTTGATTTAGGTACTAATTTGTAATTCCTTTTATCGCATTCATCTAATCTTATATGTCTATTCTGAATAACTAGTCTGATAAAAATTTTCACTAAATGTCTATAGAGGTTATATTTTCATCAGAAGTGAGTGTCAAATAATTAATAATGTATGATAATTAAACTTTCCGTCATTTAGTTATTCATAACAGCCCTCACAAAGTAAACGATTTTTATATGAAATACGTATGCAGAATGAAAGGACATCCACGATGATCGACAATATTGCCATTAACACAAAAGTAAGTTTCTCAAGATGTTATGATCATATAGTATTACGAATCAAACAATTAAACAACCTGATCTTAATTTCAAGAAAAAACGTGGGCGATAGAAAAAAAGTCAACTCCCATCATCATCACCACCACCACCACCACCAGATCGGTCGACAATCCGTCATATTTTCACAGGTATTTCATATACATGTATGTGAGTGTGTTTTTACAAATTAAAAGTCTTGTCTCTTATTGTTTAACATTTTAAAGTGCAATTGATCTTTGGTAAAAAAAACAAACATGTTTATTTATTTTTTTAGAAATTGTATTTCTAAATCAGGAGAATCAACTAAAAAAAAAAATCACAAACAAAATACTCCAATATAATTGTCCTAAAAGAATATACAGTAATTACATTCATATACTGTTTGTCCATCATAGAATAAATCGTTGCAACAATAACAAACTGGAAAAAGCGATAGAAAAAAATAATAATAAAAAGAAAACACGTGCCATGCAAACTTATTCATTTACAAAGTTTCTCTTTTTTATTTAACCTGAACGATGAATCATCCAATTTATTGTGTTAGTTGGTAAAGTTTATTTTATTTTCTTGTTTTTCTTCTCTTTCTCCCTCTCCCTCTCTCTCTCTCTCTTTGCTTTTCTTCCATTGAACACCCTAGTGTATTGTCCAAAAACTGCTCAATTTCAGTTCTTCTCTCTATGTATGCATTTTTCTTCTTAATATTATTGTTTTTCTATCCATCCCATTCATGTTTCACTATGCTATACTATTGTTCTTCACTTTGTATTCTTTTCCTCCTCAATTTTATTGTGTTCATGCTTCTACTTATTTCCTTTCTTCTTCTTCTTACCTCTCTTCATTTACTTTTCTACTCTTCTACTCATTTTAGAATGAATTTTCTTTCCTAACTTATTCACTTGTACTGCACTATAAATACCACTATACCTATGCTTATGAATATATATATATACAAACTAAAATGGATACCAACACATTAGCATTGTTTGCAACCCTGACCTCATATCCTACACCCAACCCATCATTATTTCTCTCAACTTTTGAATCATCTAAAATTCACTATTTAATGGACACATACAAAAATATACAGTAGGTCAACTAGTCACAAATTTGGGCAAAATTTGACCTGATTTTTGGAAGCCCATCAATTTAGATCTTAACTAAACTATTCAATGATATATTTATTTAGTGATACCTTTTACAGGGCGATGGGTAAATAATTATTCCTAAAGTTTAATTTTAAATGACCTTCATACACCTACTTCCCGAGATAGTTTGATTCGCATGTGGAAATCAGCTTGGCTGTGACTACGCTACATTCTACATCATTTACACCAACTAGTTTAGCTTCAGTTATCCAGACGCGTAACTTCAGCCAAACCATAGTATTATATTTTGATCAATTGTTTGTCATCATCTTAGTAAGATGACTAGCCAGATATATTAGGTTCCTAAGCCTAAAAGATTTCAACATAACCTCATAGATTATCAAAAATTTATTTTCTATAGCATAAAAGAACATCTTTTCGGTAAGCCATAATTTTTGTGATATTCCGTTCATGGAAAGATTCAACCTACTACTCTTACGCTTGGTTTGACTTTCATTCATTCAAATATTCCATCTATCCTCCTATCTTCATCTCTCTTTATTAATAATACTAGCACCACCACGACTGATAATAATAATAATAATAATAATAATAATAATAATAATAATAATAATAATAATAATAATAATAATAATAATGGTAATAATGATATGGGAATTATTATCCATTCCATTCGTGAAATCGTTTATGTAAACAGCAAGCTTTCTAAAAAAAGATTACACTAATCCGGAAATGTACAATTCAATTAAAAACACCTAAAAAATCTTTTTAAAACACAATATTGAAAGTATTTTAAATAACTGTACATTGCATATTAAACTCAATTTTTAGAATATATAATCATCAGATTGTCTATTTCTTAATGACAATCATAAATTATAGCTTAAATTACTCAGTTAAGTCATCAAATGAAATAAATAAATAAACCATTTAACTATTATACGTAAAGATGGATAGTGGCTAGCAGTGGGATCCAGGACGCACGTTTCGTCCAATTTGGGACTCATCAGTTGGATGTACCTGCATCTCAGAGTTAATACTCACATATGTCAACAAGAGACTGATCATTTGCAGTCTTAAACAATAATGGGAAGATACATACAAACAACATCAAGTTAATTTAACTATTATGTTGGTACTGAGTCGAGAAAATAGAAATCATCAAAGTCGGATTTATTGATTTTCTTCCATAGACTGTTATTTCCAACGAGTATGAATTCTCAATTGAAATATACATCAACGTCTTGGTAATTTAAGAACGAAAAATTGAACCCTTTTGAGCCAGTTCGAAAAGGCGGATCCCATTAAATTTTACTGATTACCACTCGTTTCTCTACTGATTAATTATCCTTAAGTTATGTACTCTTTTAAATATGTCACTCTAGTAAATGTAGAATATTTTATAAAGGCTTATTTTTTCTGAAAATTTACTGTTTGACAACAAAGGAAATTTTTTTTAAGATTTAATTTTCTTGATAAACAATTCGGTAAAAGTATAGTTATATGAACCAGCTTGACTGATTCTTAAACTGATCTCGTGAATTCAAGCAATCAACAGAGAGTCTGAATAAACCAACAATATTTCCTAACAAAAGTAATGAATCCTTTTACAGTTGAGCATTTTTAGGGAGTTTATTGGCTTTCGAAAGCTTATTTTTAATTTTTAATAGTAGTATTGTAGAAATATCTTTAAACAACTTCATTAATCTGAGTGCAGATACATCTTCTTGAAGGTTTCTTTCTAAATCATCCTAATGGGCATAAATAGTTTTATAGAGTTATAAGACATCAAATATGAAGAGGTCATGTGTAGCGATGATCATCTACCTTAGCATTCCTAACTAACTAACTAGTTTATTATTCAGTAGACCAGTAAACAAACGATTGCCTTAGGAGTCTACTAGAAGCAAGTTAAACTGAAATACGAACAAACTGATTTACTTCTTATGTAAAATCCATGTTTGTATAAAAGTGAACACTTGATACCCTCAACATTTATCACTTTTACTATATAATGTCGAAAAGAATTGTTTTTATAACAATTTTAAATCTTCTGACTCCTATATCAAGGTGTTTCTATCACTTGTTTTATTTGATGAAAGATAAGTCATTAGTTCTTTGAATGTTTCACAAAAAATCAAAATTAGTTGTCTCCGCTCTGGTTGATTCATTTATGTACTATATTCGTGCCACCAATTATAGGACAATGTTTTTTGGAGATTGTTCAATTTGAAAATAGATTATGTTAAGAAACAATCCCTGTTAGGCAACTATTTAAGTAATACCCTGAACTAATAGAAGTTGGAAACGTGTGAATTATTGGATTACAATACTGTAGTTTGAGGTAACACATTCCGTCTTGCCCAATGTTAGGTGGTTGTCGGTTAGATTTGTAAATATGCCATGATTCCACACCACTGATGAGTCTAAAATTAGAATGAAATATATGTGCAGTGTTTCCTGACCTTTGACAGTTGTATAGAGGAAATTGGTTTGTGGTGGAAAAAATATTATTAAATTTAAAACTTAATATAATTTTGGTAATTGTTGTCAAGATGAGTTTGTGATTAATCTTGTATAACACCGTTAAATGGTGACCCAGCTGTCTAGATGTCAGGCCTTCGCTCACAAGACCGAAAAACTTGAGTTCGATTCCTGTGTACGAGCTCATGGATGGGAACTATTGAGGAGTCCCAGTGTTTCCAAGTCTTCAATGGTCGTCTAACTTTGATAAATTAATGATTTCAATGAATTTCTTTGTTTTTCAATTACCATTTCTAACACAAACTAATCTCGATTTTAAGTCGATTACAACTCACAGAGTAATCAATGACTTGAAAAATTCCCATATTGTGATTTAGAACAACATATATAAGCGAACAATATTGATTTGGATTAGATCCTCACCAGGTTTTACTCTAATATACTATAATATTTATATGGATATACGAAGCTATTAAACCAATCAAAACAGTTTATGAATCAATAAAAACAGTGGAAAGATTACATAAATAAACAATAAATGAAAAGTACAAATCAGTAGTGTGATGACATTATAAAAATTATAAGATTACGTAATAAGAAGAGTTCAGATAATTGAACCGTCAAACTTATATTTGAGAAAAAAGAAAAGGATGGGAGGGGGTGAAGAAAAATAAACAAAGAAAGAGTATTGAAAATAATAATAATAATAAATAAAATCATCTATTAAGACCAAGGGAGAGATGGTGTTATGAATTTATTATGAACACGAAAACTTAGATTGTTAGCTCTAATTCCTATAGCTTCTGCTATTTGTAAGAGACGAAATCGAATCCCATTAGAAAAACTAGTGGAAATACAATAAATCACTTCAAATGACCTATTGCTGTACAATATATGACTACTATTGATCAAGTATGATAGAATAGAGCTTCATATTGTTTTGACGGTACTCTTTTATAACCACGAAGAGAGGTTTTCACTAACTCGTCGGCTCAGTTGTCTGGTAGTGCGCCCAATATAGCTTTCGACTAGTTTAATAACCTCGTATATGCATATAAATATTACTGTATATTAGAGTAAAACCTGATGAGGATTTAATCGAAAACAATATTGTTCGTTTATATATGTTGTTCTAATGAATGATTGTTCATCTTAGTGCTTGAAAGTAAAAGATTTGGATTCAATCTCATATCGAGTCGTTGTTGAATATTGTTAAACAGTTTTGAGAACTATAGAGGCATTACACTGCTGTCAATACCAGGGCAGGTCTTCAAAAGAGTGTTGCTGAACCGGATGAAAGATGCAGTAGATGCCCAACTTCGAGATCAACAAGCTGGATTCCGCAAGGATCGATTATGCACAGACCAAATTGCAACACTACGGATCATCGTCGAACAATCAGTTGAGTGGAACTCATCACTATACATCAACTTCATTGATTATGAAAAGCCAGTTGACAGTGTGGATAGGAGGACGTTATGGAAACTTATTCGACACTATGGAGTTCCTGAGAAGATTGTCAATATTATCCAGAACTCATACGACGGACTACATTGCAAAGTCGTGCATGGAGGACAGCTGACAGATGCATTCCAAGTAAGGACCGGAGTCAGACAAGGCTGTTTACTCTCTCCCTTCCTCTTTCTTCTGGTGGTCGACTGGATTATGAAGACCTCGACATCTGAAGGAAAACACGGAATTCAATGGACAGCTCGAAATCAATTAGACAACTTGGACTTCGCAGATGACTTAACCCTCCTATCGCATACACACGAACAGATGCAGATGAAGACAGCCAGTGTAGCAGCAGTCTCTGCATCAGTAGGCCTTAGCATACACAAAGGGAAAATGAAGGTCCTCAAATTCAAAACGAAGAACAACAATCCAATCACTCTTGATGGCGAAACTCTGGAAAATGTACAATCCTTCACATACCTAGGAAGCATCATCGATGAACAAGGAGGTTCAGATGCAGACGTAAAGGCGAGGATTGGCAAAGCAAGGACAGCATTCCTACAATTGAAGAACATATGGAACTCAAAACAACTGTCAATCAACATCAAAGTGAGAATCTTCAATACCAACGTCAAGGCAGTTCTACTGTATGGAGCTGAAACTTGGAGAACTACAACAACCACCAACTAGAAGGTACACGTATTTATAAATAGTTGTCTACACAAGATGCTCAACATCCATTGGCGGGATACCACCAGCAACAGCCTTTTGTAAGAGAGAACAAATCAACTTCCAGCTGAAGAAGAAATTAGGAAAAGACGATGGAAGTGGATAGGACATACATTACACAAATCATCAAACTGCATCACGAGACAAGCCTTAACTTGGAATCCTGAAGGGAAACGGAAAAGAGGAAGGCCTAAGAACACATTACGTCGGATACTAGAAACAGATATGAAAAGGATGAATAGGAACTGGAAGGAGCTGGAAAGGATTGCCCAGGATAGGGTTGGATGGAGAATGCTGGTGAGCGGCCTATGATCCTTCACGAGGAGTAACAGGCGTAAGTAAGTATGTTAACTTTCTGGTATACTTTGATTTCCAATGATTCTTCGATTAGAATTAGTTTCCGATAGAAGATAGCCTTGGAAATCCATTGAAGCGGTATTAAAATGTTTTTATCCAAGGTTTTTTATTTATAATATGAAAAAAATCTACGGTTAAGTATATTAATAAACTTGCCTGGATACATTAAGTCCACTTTTGACCAATAATGGTTTCATCACTGACTAGCAAGTTCTAAGATTTATGAAATCAGCTTGTCTAATAAAACAAAATTGACAAATTTTTAGAATGTTTTATTCCACAAACTTGATATTTTGCAGGTATATATATCATATAAAAGTATTTACAAGCCTCTTCATACATTTAAACATTTCCAATGTTTTTTAGGTGTGTTATAGCCTGTGGATTC
Organism: Schistosoma margrebowiei; assembly: GCA_944470205.2. NCBI lineage: Eukaryota > Metazoa > Platyhelminthes > Trematoda > Strigeidida > Schistosomatidae > Schistosoma > Schistosoma margrebowiei. The sequence continues at coordinate 67,869,503 of OX104028.1, read as the reverse complement.
GTATACTATCCAGTTCGTTTAGTTAGTGAGTGCTACTTGGTGAAGTATAATTTTCGCCAAAGATTTCAGTTTATATTCTTGTAGTTATCCAAAACTATGTACTATGTAAATGTCAGTATAGTAAAGATTACGATACCGGATTAAAAATATAAATGTAGTGGGATGTGTATTGAGAACTGTAATTTTAAATGCAACACTAGTCCACAAAATTAACACCCAAAAGTGATAGATACAACATACTAATCTAATGTTAAAAAAAGTTAAGCATAGCCTCATCCGAATGTTACCTTGCATTACTTTTTTGATTTTGCTCCAAAAAGGTATCCTCAGTCACTATCTTGTCAGTATAAAGTGTTTTCACATTGAATATTATCAATATGATTTGAGCACTAAGTAAACATGAACTAATATTTTCTAATTTTATTTGAAATACCAAAATAAATATCCATGTAGAAAAACGGTAAATAATTTTATTTCACAATAATATCAGTGTGTCAATAGGGGCTTGTGGAAATTGTTAAATTTTACTAAAACCATGATCCGATATAAGTTAGCCAACCATTGAAAGCCTAGAACTATTGGAGGGACGTTTCATCCTAGTATGGGACTCTGCAACACCACACATTTATGGCCTTGTACTCGGGAGTGGAGCGTAAAATCTTCGGCCTTGGGCGTGAATGCTTAATCCCTAGACCACTGAATCGGCGTCCAACAGTGTTAATGTTTGACCTCAATCAATCCACAACTTCATACTTGCAATTATCATATACTCACTAGCAACTAGCTTCGAGAGAAAATTTCCGCAGTTCTGATGAGAAGATATGAACAGTGGAACAAAATTTTGTTTGATGTGAGCCATTTATCCCTTAAAGACAACTAAAGATAGTCGCACAGTGTTGTGGATTGATTGAAAATAGACATTAACATCGTTGGATGCTTAGTGATCTAGAGGTTAAGCGTTTCTACTATATGAAACTGACGAACCTGTGTTCGATTCCCCTGTTCAGAGTTGTAATGTGTACTATGCTGAAATGGACATTGATTGGTCCCTCACATTCATTAATTTAAGAAAAAATACACAATAAAATGATGAAATTTCTCTCATTATGTATCATAAATCTTATAATGACAGCTAGTAGTACCTAATTACAGTAATATGATTAGTAATGATTTTGGAGTAAAAAAGATATATTAATAATAACATTGAATATTGATTAGTATCAATCACTAAGAATTGCTGTTATCAATACAAATTCTCATCAAATTAAAAATACATATACTAAATAAATACTCAATGAATTGTTTAAGTAGTCAGTCACATGAGAGAAAAAAGAATAACTGATAGGAAAGAATGTAAAACCTTTTATATGAAACTACTATAAAATTAAGGATTTAGTTAGATTTTAAGGTTAAAAGATTACAATTTAGGATATAAGTGGTTGACCTTTTTTTAATAACATATATTTGGAGTTAGTACCAGTGTTAATGAATAGGAATTATACTTTCATATTCTCTTATGCTTTATGATCTGACATTGAATACATGTTAACGAATTTTTTTTTAATGAGCATGAAAATGTAGCACGCCGATTAATATGATGTAATACATTTGTGATAATAATATTTCACATGATACACGACGGTATAAAAGTCTTTACTGAATAGGATATTTAACCTCTACGACTAAACTATACTGTGTCAAGAATCAATAGATGACCTTGAGCTATAAAGTACATTAAATCTTCCCTTAAACTAGAATCAACCGAAAATCAATAAAAAAATGGGGAAGTTAGGGAAACAATACAAAATATTGGGAATGATGCGAAGAATAACAATTCATTAATAAACGGATGAGGGAGGAATCAATGTTTATGTACATTGCCAAATATGAACCAAGGAATAAGATTATCCTATTGAGCTCCAAAATAAACATAGGAGATGAGTGTTTCACTTTTGTACTCATAAGTCAGATTTCTTTGAGTTGGTTGATTGTATTGTTATTTACCATCTTATTGATAATGGACATAATATTAATACAAGTGAAGATGAATTCTTAGTTGTACATCAAGTTTTAAGTAATTTATCAAAAGGTACGAGATAACACATACTCTACATAACTGTAGCAATGAGCATCAAATTGTAGGAACGTGATATATGTGTACAAAATAAGAAAATTCAATATTAATAATAGTAACTATTATAATTCATAAACAATTAGATCGTTCTCAATGAAATAATGAAAGAGAGTGTTGTGAAATATGTCTAGTCTTAACTACAGAATGTAGATAAAAATGTAAATATTGTATTCTTGAAAGATTTTTATTGCTCTCCGACTTTATAATACTTGCGCTATATTTTGTATGGAATTTATCTTTCAAAAATAAATTTATATGAAATTACCTTCCAATTGAAATCGTCTCAAAACTGAATATTTCACTATATAAGAGTGAAAAAAATAGAGCTAAATATAAATAGATTGTGGCTATTAGTGAAATTCAGAGCGCGTTTTTTTCTGTTTATGAATTATCAACTGAATGTACCTACATCTCAACAGTAATGTTTACACTTAAATCCAATAGCCTTTGCTTTAAACATCAATAGGTTATCCAGTGAGCTACTTAGTCTAAATAGCCATTATCTTGTTCAGCAGGTATGATATTATCATTTATTTTATTAATATAAATGGCTATATCAAAACAATCCGTACAAGATGAACATGCACCAATAAAGACTTATCGAAATTCAATTCTAAATATCAACAACAAGATGATTCCAAACCCTTAATACTAATGATATTAATAACTATGATAAAATAATGAGTATAAGAAGTCTGATGATATACATTTGTTGATATATTTCAATTTTCTTTTATCTATGTTGAAATGTTGCCATATACATTTTTTCTTTGACTCACAGATCACTATTTCGTTACAACATATACAGGAAGACCACCTATGGTCCATGATAACTCATGAAAATGATTTTTTTCTTCTGAAATGATCTTATAATGAACGCAAGTAGGGACAATCGAATATATTTGAATACAAAATTACAGAATCTCTTAGTAAAATCTAAGAACTATACAGTAATAATTCATTTGCAAAATATCAGTCAATCGTCTCAGACTATATTGTTCCTTCGTTTTCACACCAATGACTCTCTGTTCTCCTTCTCTTTTCTTCGATCTTGTTAACCTCCTACCGCCAGACATTTCACTTTTGACTGATGATACATACTACTTATATCTACCAGCATCAGTAGCATACCTCACAATCTACTGTCAAAATAAAATACAAATTGTATTGAACTTTTAGTGCATATATTAAAAAATTTTAATAATTAAGATTCCGTTAATCATTCAAAAAAAATCTAGTTTGTATTCCACTTACCTGTTAAGATGTAATCTTAGTAAGGAGAAAAAATAGTTAATGGAAGATCCTTGAAATCAATTATCAAGACTATTATTCTTTATGATTTATTTTTGTTAGTAACTTTGCTATAACTTGTAAGAAGATTATGATGCTGTCGAAGTGTCACAACTTGAAATGATCACATGAAATGAAGTCTTCATCCAAATGGTACAATCTATAATAAAAGAATATCATTTGTTAAATTCTCATGGTAGCTTCTTGACTGAATTTACTTTTTATGTCATTATCTCCTATAAGAACTTGCAGTTTATATACACAACTGATCTTAAATAAATGTCTTTCAATTTCTTGAAGTATACTTCAGAGATTTTTTACTCCTTTCTTTTACTGTTGTGAAAATTTTCTTACGTTTTAAAAGAATTCAGTAGAAGATCATAAATGAACAATTGTATGGAAACATTTGAAAAAGTAAAGTGGATTCTCTCTACCCTCCAACCTATTACAACATTCGAGGGATGTTAGTAACTTTCAGTGATGTAAATTTCCAACTCGTATGTGTTCATAGATCCATATCTTCATTGTTTAGTTTCAATATCTGTGATATAAACTTTAAGCAAATTGATTTTGTCTAACTTAAATGTTCATAGTATAAAGTTTGTCAGATAATAATCGAGCCTAAGTATTTTTTATTTCATGGTTTATATCAATGCTACCGATACTGGTCATATGGTATCTCAGTTAACTATCATGAAAACTAACCGAACAGTCAGTTTTATGTCATGTAACGATTTGAACCAATGTACATTCTTGTGAAATTTCACCTTTATAATTACTGAAGAGTTATTATTAGGCGTTAAAGTACCAATAACTATCAGTTTCATTCCTTTTACCCATATGTGAATTTCATCAATCCACATTTTGTAATCATTGAAGCATTACCAATCCGAGAAAATCAAATTTAACTTTTCTACATTTGAATCTGTATCACTTGAAAATTCGATTTTAGAAAAAAATAAAACTTTTATCTCAGTTAACTTCATTAAAATGTATGTAAATATCTGAATACTTAAACTAGTGGAAAAGAATAATTTATTCCTCAATCAGTATTTATGAATAGACAATATATAAAATCAATAACTGTTCAATTATCTACTGGTATATAGAATCGTGAATATTATAATTAATCCATTATTAAAAAAAATGTCTATATAACTGAAATTGAACATCATACAAATAAATCATTTTATTGATAACAGTTCTCTTTTAATTTTCACCTTCTTTAATCCTGAACATTTGTTTATATCTTCATGTATATATATAATAGGCAACCATATGGGCTTATTTGAAAATTATATCTCATCAAAGAATCTTTTGATTCAATTAAACTAATTCAATTCAAATCCAAATTTATATATATATATATATATATATATATATATATATATATATATATATATATATATAGAGAGAGAGAGAGAGAGAGAGAGAGAGATTGTTTGTTTGTTTGGAAAACCTGGAATTATTTTCAAACATTTTAGCAATAAATAGTGATGATGATGATGACGATGATGATGAGCGTATTCTTTTTTCCCTTATTCAGAAATAAATAAATATTAGACATGGAAGTCAGTTGTTATTCAGTTAATCCGTTAGATAAAAGAAAAAAACAACATTAACAGACAATACTATACAAATATAATATTGAATAGAGCCATTAATAATAATAATAATAATAATAATAATAATAATAATAATAATAATAATAATAATAATAATAATAATAATAATAATAATAATAATGGTAACTAACTGATGGGATTCCCTATTAAAACATTTTTTTTTTTTTTTTGAATGAAAAAACAATCAGAACCAACATATTCATTTAACATTTGACAGGTGTACTGTGAAAGAACATTATAACATCATGTATGATATTAAATTTTTTTATTTGTTGGCACCAAAAGACGAAAATATACATAAAACGGACTTTATTCCGTGGACAACTTTGTAATATCGTTAGTTTATTTCAGAAATAATGATTGACTTGATATATTTAATTTAAATCCAACATATATATGATGTAATAAGAAGTAATTTTAAAATTTATTATTCTTATTAGTTGGTTACCAAGTAGTAATCATGACCACATATTTTCTACATTGAAAAGTACTGTTAATTTGAATTTGTACGTATGACTAGCAAGTTATGCAACTTCTTTCAGGATTAGATAACATTTTACTTTTATATTTACTGATTGAAATTGAACAGTATAAAATTATCAATGTTGCTGACTGGTATTTATCGGTAAATCAGTGTTTACAATTTTCAAAAGATTACTGATGACATCTTAAGAGAGATTTGAAGTTTCATTCAGCAAGATTTACAACTGGATTGCATTCGAAATAGCAATTCAAGTTTAGATTATTCATAAGTAGTACAATGAAGTAAACTACTGATTTCACAAGTTGAAATCATGAGTCAGTTGAAGCTAGACCACCATTGAAAACCTGGAAGCACTGGACGGCCGTTTCGTCCTAGTATGGGACTCCTCAGCAGTGCGCATCCACGACCCCGCACCACCCGGGGCTCGAACCCAGGACCTACTGGCTTCGCGCGCGAGCACTTAACCATTAGACCACTGAGCCGGCATCCAACGGTGTTAATGTCTAACTTCAACCAATCCACGAAGTTGCGCTACCGTACACCATTGTCCTCAGTGAGTTCCTATCTCACAACAGACCTGGTTGAACTCACTAGTGACTGACTTCAGGAGACACTTCTGGAGTTCTAGTGAGAAGTCGTTACCAGTGGAGTTCAACCAGGTCTGTTGTGAGATAGGAACTCACTGAGGACAATGGTGTACGGTAGCGCAACTTCGTGGATTGGTTGAAGTTAGACATTAACACCGTTGGATGCCGGCTCAGTGGTCTAATGGTTAAGTGCTCGCGCGCGAAGCCAGTAGGTCCTGGGTTCGAGCCCCGGGTGGTGCGGGGTCGTGGATGCGCACTGCTGAGGAGTCCCATACTAGGACGAAACGGCCGTCCAGTGCTTCCAGGTTTTCAATGGTGGTCTAGCTTCAACTGACTCATGATTTCAACTTGTGAAATTTCTAAAAATCTCCACAAAAACCCATTCTGATAATAAAACTACTGATTATTTGTAGAGGTTTATAGTTTCTCTTTGTTATTATTCTTATCTACAATTGATCAGTCTTTTGATATATGTGTATGCAGTGCGAATCGCTTTGATATTTTCATTTAGTAAGGAGTTTCAGTTTGTTTCGGCGTGAACATCAACATTAAAATGCAGGTACATTTAAATGACAAGTCCAAAAATGTGATAAAATAAATGTTCTTGACTCCACTGTTTACCACTACCCACTAGTAAACTACTGAACTTTTATGTAAACTCATATATTAACAAAATTAATATTCATTTCTTCATTGAGCTTACAATTAAACACTCGTGAATAGGAACACATAAACTGAATTTTTTCTAGCCATTTATGACTGGACACATACTTTCAGTATCTATCATCCGATCGATAGTGGGGACTAATGATTGGAGGCAAGGATCAACAAACATATTCCAAAGTAATTTTAGCAGTTGAATTCATGAGTCTATTTAAGTTGGACCACCATTGAAAACCTGGAAGCACTGGGCATTACACTGTCGGATGCCGGTTCAGTGATATATAGATCAAAAGTTCTCGCGCCAGACAGATCCTGGGTTCGAGTCCCGCTTGCAAGGTCGTCGATGTGCACTGCTGAAGAGTTCCATACTAGGATGAAACGGTCGTTCAGTACTTTCTGGTTTTCAATGGTGGTCTAGCTTAAATCGACTCATGAATTCAACTATTGAAATCACTACATTCTCAACAAAACCCCATTCTGATAATATTCCATAGTGTTCTGCACATTGAGGAACTTAATTCATTTAATCAAAAAGTTATTGGTTCTAATCCTTTCTAATGGAAGTATTAGTTTGACTGTTGATGAAATTAAAATTTGTACAGTTCCAATTAAATGGTATAAACTTTTCTCATTTTTAGTTCAGTTAAGTAATCAAAAGTTGTATGGAAAAATTAATCGTTCAACTTCATTATTTGAATTTAATGACAAAATAAAGTGAACCGAGAAAATAGTCAAAATGTCAGGTGATGCAGATAGTAGAAATTATCTGCGCGCTAAAAGTACATCTAAAAGTCTGTAGCTTTCATTACAGAACAAATAGATAGATAGATAGATAGATAGATAGATAGATAATTTAGTCATAACATAGCTGTTAAAGGTTCATGACTTAATTGATTCATTTATTCTCTTTTCGACTGCTACATTATTACTATCTGCTTATCCAACATATCTAAAGTTTAACTCTAATATATCAAAGTATATATTAATCGGTTTCCAAGCCTAAAGTTAACTGACACAATCTAAACATTACATAAATTGTCTATATTTCCCAAGAACAAATCTGACATAATTTTTTGTGTTTTAATTGTTCTCTTACTTTGTAACAATATAAACGAACGTTTATTAATTTGTTGAATATAAAACAAACATTTCTGAGTATTATTTGTGTTAATGTAACTGACATATTATATCTTATCTAATCTGTTTATCATAAGACTGATATTTCTACGGGGTAGATATTTAGAAAAAAAGACAAGTGAGGATAGGAAATGGAAAATAACAAGAAAGAGAAATGTTTGTAATGGAATCCTTATTTTAGACAAGACTAATTTTATCAGTAACTATTATATTTATTATCAGAATGGGGGTTGGTGGAGATTTTAATAATTTAGTAGTCGATTAAAGTCAGACCTGGAAGCACTGGACGGTCGTTTCGTCCCAGTATGATTAAACATTCACGCGTGAGATGAAAGATCCTGGGTTCGAGTACTCCATGTGGGATTTTGGATGCGCACTGCCGAGGAGTCCCCTGCAAGGACGAAACAGCCGTTCAGTGCTTCCAGGTTCCCGATGGTGGTCTAGATTTAATCGACTCATGAATTCAACTATTAAATCATTAAATTTATATTTGAAAATAGAAAACTGTTAGACTGTTTTTGTTTCCCTATATATATATCATTCTTTTTATCAGACACTGGTTAGTCAGTTCTTTAAGTTATGTAAAACTTAACTCCTCAAAAAAATCCATAACGCCCAAGTTTGTATTGACAGGTGAAAATAACTTCTTATTCATTGAACTGATATTGTTACTAACTAATAACTGTAGTCCATATTCTGTATCCCCTGTTGATAGCTGTAACTTACTTCTTCAGTTCGGCAATACATATACATACAGTTGAATCTACAACTCGACACAAGTGAAAGAAAGTACAGAATAAAAAGGCTAAGAGTAATTTATTCACTCATTTAAATAATAAATTTCAAAATAATATTTCAATAAATCCATTCACGAACAAATATACCTTAAAGTGATTATTAATTAAGAATTTAAATAACTATGACTGATATCATTCAAAACAAATTCCTATCTGAATGAATCTATGATTGAATTAGTCAAAATACGTTCAAATGTTACACTGAACTAATATGATACTGAAATTAATCTGTTGTTTACTAAGGTTGATTGAAGCTATTAGTACAGGGTTTATTGAAGCATTGTCTGTACAAAAATTCAACTCCCCATCCACCCAAAGTATTCAAAAACAGTTTGCTCTCACCTTAATCCTACACTGGTAATATTGTTTTATTATCCAGCATGGTAAGTTTTATACTGTTTTTATCAGACTATTTTCTTGATTATTATCTTTGCTTCCTCTTACCTTTCATTTGTCCAGTTGACCTTTTAATTTGTCATACATAAATGTTTTGAACAAGTATATATGTGATCAGATTGTTCGAAATGTATTGCGCTAGTATATCACTTAGTTCTGATAATCTTTATTTCACTAAAATTTATCAAAGGGATTAGTTGCTTTAAATATAGTATTATTCTTGATTCACCCCTAACAGAATGAAAACATAATAAAGTTGATAAGTGAAATCAACTATTCATTATAAAAACAAATGAACTGATATAAATAGTTATGCTCGACTAAAAGATCATTAAATTGGTCATTCTTGAGCTATTTACAAAAGTTATAATCCAATTCACAAAATTTTAACAAAAGTCTTTTTTATAATCAATTCGCTCGAATTCACTAAATCTTGAGATGTTGTAGAAAAGTTGTAGCTCAAATGGATAATTATGATAAAGTTTTATTCTCTATTTTTATTTATTTATTTAAACGCATAAACATTGGTAAAAGGAGGCATCAAACAGATATGCACCACATAAATCATTTGATTTATGTGAGGGCTGGAATACTACCCGAGTGCTCAAACTGAAGCTGGTGGTTTTCTTAGGAAGCCACACCCAGGGTCTTCGACCTAAAGGTTTGATCCACAAGGCAATAGAGCAATGTAAGGAGATGCAGTCTCATGGTAGCTGGTCACGAACAATTGGTCCATACGCCATTTGTTCCCTCAGGAGACTGGAGCCCATATACACCACTGGCTTGCAGTCAGGGTTTTCCAACTGCCCTAGGTGGATCCTCCATATCCACTAACCCGGTTAAAGTTCCGGACATCCTATTCTCGTCCTCTATACTTCGAAAACAACACCCTCTTCACGAGAAGGCAGTGTGTAAGACATCCCTGACAGTAGTTGTATGCACATGGCCGATTGAGAGCATCGGTCGTACCAGTGCATTTGGAAGCTTTTTTTTAAGCTGGGCTGATTAGTTAGAGAATAAAACCTCATCAAAATTATTGTATTTTATATGTTTAGAGATAGGCGTTAATTATTAATTCATTCCAAAGAATGAATAATTTTATTTCTTATGATAATCTTGACGAGGAGTGAAGATACGACGTTTGAGAATATTCACAATCTGTAGACGTATATGATATATAACCATAGACTTATTTGTAACCTAATAAACTGAGTAATTAATATACTATTTAAATTTGTGCCATAGTAACAAAACTGTCATTAATACCAATTTGGACATTAACTTGAAGGTCACATTTCCCTCTCTCTACGCTATGTACTTTCGAAGATGTGCTTTTCATTCACTAATGAAATTCTATTGATTTTGAGAAGTTTTTTCATATAATTGGTGGTCACATGTGCAAATTTATTTATAGAATTGAAGGTGTTATTTACACAAATGTCAGGTTTTGGCATGTGATTAACCTTTAATACCTGGTATACTGTAAGTGCATTTTGTGTCCACTTTGTAATGTACTTTGTTCCACATTAGAATTTATATTTAACTTGAAAATTAATTTTACTCACAAAGATACATGTTTAATAAATAAATAAATCTGTGTGAGTATACAGTAACTATGGCAAATATATTTGTTATTTATGTGAAACGAAAAAACCGAGAACTTTAGATGAAGTTTCAGGTGGATACATATTTATATTTGATTGATAAATATAACTTCATCTTACTATGATCAGTTTCACACATTAACTATAAAAATATGTGTAAATTCTGTTTTGTATAATCTCATCTTAAAAATAAAAATATTCTAACAAAATGGTTGTCGGTTTATTTGGTATCTGGCTAGTAGTGGGGTCCACAATACGCTTCTCGTCCTATTCGGAACTCATCGACAGGATATACTTAGTTTCCAATGTTAAAATTCAAAATATTCATCCTGAATTTTACTACTAGTCACATTCTGAATATACTAGATCTTCTAACATGAAGTTACATCGAAACCGTCCTCTGTGAATGCACATATACCAATAAAGACTGATCAAAATCCAATTCTAATTTTAAATAATAGAATAAATCAAACTCTTTCTTATAATGATATTGACAGGTAAATTACTGTTCAGATATACACAAAAAGGTATACTCTTTAAATTAACAGAATAATTCATATCTTTTACAAAATTATCATCTCACGACTACTAGATCATAATAAAAATTCTTTATTGAATTCGAATTTTAAAAAAAGCGGTATTTTCCCATGTTAAATAAAATTTCTATTTTTAGCCATTTTTAAATTATTAAGACCAATCATTATATATGAAAATTATATTTGAAATAATCTCAGCGATTGAAATTTGAATAATTTCAACGTTTCGTCCAGCTAACTTGTCTGGACTTCTTCAGGGTAATAAGTTAGCTGGACGAAACGTTGAAATTATTCAAATTTCAATCGCTGAGATTATTTCAAATATAATTTTCACATATAATGACTTCTCTATACTCGGCGCCCGATTTCTGTCGAACTATTCGTTCAAATCTTGACCAATATTCCTATATATTAAGACCAATGTTTTAACTTCAATTGAGTTCCCTTCAATTTATGTATTAAAAAGAGTATTGCTTTTGAAATTTTTATTATATGTACTCATTTTATAAATACAATATATTTATGAATTGTTTTATCACTTCTTAGACTTGAATAGTTCATTGACAAACTGATGCATTATTTTATTTCCTCATTCTTATTGATATCCAAGCTGTTTTCTGAGTTATTATCCGAGAAGCGTCGGATTTCCACATCGTTAATATCCTGAATCGAACAGTCGAAGTCAAAAAGGTTGGTTTCGTGAAGTATACACAGATCTAATGGTTCATGATAATAAGCCTGTGAGTGATAAGGCTTCAGAAGCGAATAATACCGAATACACTATAAATTCAATACGAAGTCAATTGAAATGGTCCTCAAATCTGTTAAGAAAATGTTCTAGAGTTACTTAACGAATGATAGGAGCTAGATGTATTAGCAGACTCCAGCAGACCAAGTTTAATAGCAGAAATGAAAACATAGCTGACTCCATCCGTAAACAATAATGAGATCGCTTTGAAAATTTTATAATACTGAAGGCTGACGGAATCATAAAGAGTAAAGAAAAAGGTGTAGGAGAACTAGACAGGAAACACTATTCTTTTCACAATTACTGAAAGTGAGAATTTTGAAATAGTAAGTATACTTTTACCAATATTCTTCAATATTTCAACGAATGGTTTGACAGAAATCAGGCGCCGAGTATAAAGAAGATATTATCGGAATGTTTCGTCTATCAAACTTGCCTATACTTCTTCAGGATAATAATTAAAATTTCAATCGCTGAGATTACTCCAAATATAGTTTTCACAAATAATAGATATATTTTTCTTGTTGTTTCATTGAATCATACAATTGTTCTTAGGTTGCAAACAGCTGGAGTGAATCTATGAAGAAAATGAAATCTCTTACGATCGTTATTCTTGCTTCATTTAAACGTTTTATTTTGAATTGTATATGTGATCATGATTATCTACGGTTAGTGAGTTGCACACTAGAACAACGATTTCCCATCTGATTGTTATACAATAAACGATACTTTGTACTTTACGGTGATTAAAACTGTTTTCTGATAAGCAGTGTATATTTGGTGTTTAAATTAGATGAGGTAATGATATAATTCGTTATGTTTATGAGAAAAAAATATCACAATGTTCACAAATGATGAAAATCATTCCAAATTATTAAAATACTCGTTTTGATACTTTAATATATTTTAATTATTAAAAAACAAGTATGGTTAAGTATAGTTTTATGATAAAACAGCACGATAATATAAATCATGTATCAACCCCCTCACACACACACACACACAAAAATTCACATATTCAACTTTGGGTTATACTTTATGTTTGAAGGCTAATGATACTAAATGAATAAATACCCGCATAGAATCAAGTTGATTAAGAGTTCAACAAATAAATTACTATAGTTATGATTATTAAGGTTTGGCTTGATAATTTTGAAGAAATTGAGGATTGGATAGATTGTTATAAAAAAAAATTATTTGTATTATTACTTATTCTCTGAAGAAGCGACTTACACTGAGTTACGAAACGTCAGAGAATTTAATTTTTCTACTCATTCAGATATTACAAATATATTAATTTATTTATAATAAATTACTGTTTGAAAAGACATACGTTATAACCAATAAACTTCAACTTCACTGTTATTAAATAATCAATTGATAATTAATGTTTTTAACTACCTATTCTAATTAGTTCAATATTCATTATTATTATTATTATTATTATTATTATTATTATTATTGGTAGTAGTAGTCCTGACAAGATCACCAGTCAAGAGGAATTACCTGAAATAAAATTTAAAAAATGTAGATTATTTCTCACTGAATGAATAACTTGTTTTAAATCTTCAGAAACTTCTATTGACAACATAGTAATAAGTAGATTTTTTTGTTAATTTTTGTCCTAAATCTAATAGACACTTTTTAATCTTATTTATAATCTGAAATTGTCCCATTATTATTATTATTATTATTATTATTATTATTATTATTATTATTATTATTATAGTTGATTTAAGCGTTATTTATTGCCAGATTTCATAATTACTTTTAAAGCAATGACTACTAGCTATGATTGTCATACATTGTTTTGATTTTCATGTAATTCCACTTCACCCAATATCACAAAAGAAATAATAACTAATTAATTACATTCTAATATTTACTATAACTAATCATGGTTATTGGTTTATTAAATACACATACATATTTCTTATAATCATTAAATTGAAATTTGTAGAATTGAACATACGCACATTTACACACACACACGCAGACATACATACATACATGTATACGCACATACAAATCAAGTATATGAGTAATACTAAAACGGTCCAATAATTTATAATCAAATTTAATTTTATCCGTCATAATACTCAAATGTAAAATAATAATAAACTAAGAAAATTAATTCCATGATAGGTAAATTATAAATAGATTTTTCACTAAATAAAATTCATTCTTCTTTATTAACTTGTTCCGCCTTTTTTTTTCTAATAATAAACAAGTAAATGTTCATTTAAGGTAAACAAAATAACAAATATGTTAGTCTCCTACAATGTCCACTAATTCAAATCACTAAACTAAGAGCTATATTTGAAATTATTAAAAAAATAATTCTGTTCATAAAATAATAATAATAATATTATTAAGTGTAGTTAGTGATTAAATTTGAAGTAAATTGTAGTATTTAGTTGAAATACAATTAGTAGTTTACAAGTAATGAACTATAATTCTTTACTAGTTAACGTATGCAACCCAATTCTCAATTTATAGACAGATAAACAAAATTCAATATGCAATTCATAAGAATTTAATAAAATATATTCAAGGAAAGATGAAATGAACTAAAGACTTAACTAAGAATTGTTTAAATATTATGAAAACGATACCAATTACAATATAAGTATGGTTTTACTTTTTTAAACAGAAGTAATTATTCACTTAAATTTACTAATCCAAACCTTATTAATATGATTATTTGTATTTCAGGTGTATTAAATATCTAAATAGGGAATTGTGATGTTTAAATGAATTAATGATACCTTTGTACTTTTTGAATGCTTGATTTCAAATTCTAAATACAGTACATTCGTTTGTGGTTATCTAGTACTTTTTGATCCGATTACGTTATTTCTGGGATTCTTAGTTCATAGTATAATTCAAATACTCCTGATCATCATAGGAATTTTCATTTAAGTTTACGACATAAACTCATTCTATTTAAATCTTTATCACAGTGTTAACTTAAAGTTTGACAAACCACTTGACATGTGTCAAAATATCAACTTATTTATGTTCCTCACTTCATAGTTTTGATAAAGTTTTGTTCTCTAAGCTGGATAGTTTGGTTATCCCTTCATGATTATTGAAATTTTTCTAAATATTCTCTTATATTGTGTAATTTATCAATAAAACGTTATGTCTGTTCGTCTGAAACAAGTCTTTATTATTCTTGTGTAAAATTATAATTCTATGAAGTTGTTGAGTACTGCACTACATTTGTGACATTGCAACAACTCTAAAGATTCATATCATATCATAAATTAATTCAAGTCAAAAATAGTACTGATAAGATTAAGAATTATAAGTTCAATGTTTATTACCTGAAAATAATAGTTTCAACTGTACAGAATTAAACATTTAAAATGAATCATATTTTTTATATTACTAAAGATTTTTAACGATAGAACATAAATCCACTTCAGTAATGTTTCCAATTTTGTATACATCTAAATGATCAAAACCTTTTTTGTGAAATTTCCCTCTTAAAATAGAATTAAATGATAAGAACTAATAGATAATTGTTCAATAAATCAAATCAATTTTATCTTCACGCGACATTAGTCTAACAGTGTAAATCTGTTGGCCTACTGAGTATACCACATTATACAACACTAAATCACATAGTAAAATTATTAAGCAATATTGAGAAGATAAAGATATCGGAGTATTTATTTATTTCAGCTTATTTTCTAGTCCAATTTTCAACCTTTTTCTTGATACATTTTTTATCAAAGTTGAAATATTCGGGCTCATATTGTTTGGCTTGTATCTTCCGATTGAGGTTCAAGACTGTAATTGATCAGTCTGTTATTGGCATATGTGCATAAGCACAAGCAAGTGGCTATCAGGACTCAGTAGCTGAGTGGATAACGCGATGGCGTTTTAGGCGAATGGTACTGGGTTCGAGTCCCAGAGTGATAATCAACTCTGAGATGCACGTACGTCCAGCTGACGAGTCCCAACTAGGACGAAACGCGCGTCCTGGATTCCACCACACGCCACCATCCATCATTGCTTCATTGGAATGACTTATAATTCGGAAATTGTAATAAATATACTGGTATTTTAGGACAGTAACTTAAAAAGAAATACTAAAGAGGAAGAATATATTTGTAAAATCTCAGCGAATATAAAAAATATATTCGATAATTTTGTTGTTTGATTATATTTTCCTTGAAAAAGCTTGCACCAGATTGCCAGGCGAAACGGATTTAATTCAAATTCTTTCGCTGAGATTTTACAAATACGTTCTTCCTCTTTAATGTTTCACATTAACTAGGCGCCCAAATATTGTGAAACTACACGTTCAAATTTAGACGAAAGTTCTTATTTATGAAAAAGAAATAGCGTTTAGTCTAACTATCAACATATTATTATTATTAAGATTTCACCTTTTCTCCTCATCCTTAACATCGTTGTCATTTTCATGTTCTTTGTTACTGTCATTTTGTTTTGTAACGAAATTCTTTCTTCTTTCGGACAGTTTTACAGTTTCGGAGCAAGTGCTGGAAAGTACAGCATTTCAACCTTGTTATGTCTGCGAATTATCAGTCTGTAGATTATTCTATGGGTATGTATGTGTGTATGTGTATGTTTATTTGGGCATAGACCCTGTCTTTTTTTTGTTTAATCCCCAAGTTTTACTGGTACTGAACTTTAATAAAAATTTCTTTATTAAGTATTAAAGCTATTCTATTCAGTCTTATTCTTAGTCATGAAATTTTTTAAACTTATTTTGGTAGACGTGTATCAAGTGAACACACACATAGACTTACACTCAAAGTTGTATGTCTCCTACCCCATACATGCATACTGATAGACAATGAATTTATGAATCATTATAACTTATCACTCTTGATAAGTTGGCCGGAATCCAGATTTGAAATGTCTGTCTTTTTTTTTAATAAAGTTACATGATTTATTTATAACTAATTGTCAGATTAGAAATTAAAGTACATTTTTTGAATAAATATGCAACAGCATTCAGTTTGTCTGTCTATTTTGATCAGTTTGGCATTAATAATATAAAGATTAAAATTGGTAATCGGACTTAATAGATCTGCTGGTTAGATGTTCATTGAGAGACCTAAACATCCAAGGTTCGGTCTCTTTAGGTTACACGAGTAGTAGTACTGAGATGTTATATACTAGGACGAAACAGCTGTTTAGTTCACCCTAGTTTTTCGTGGTACTCCAGATAGGACTGATCCTTGAGGAGTGTCAGTCACAAGTGGGAATGATATTCACATTACCTCTTCATCTAAAGAAACAAATCATTTGACTTTAAAACTTCCGATTGAAAAGTTTAGGGAATGTTTTGCTAAAATTTTTCGAAAGAATGGGTTTCTTTAAGGACTCAGTGATGCTCAGCTTATATATTTCCTTAAATCTCTAACTTGTAAATATAAAATTATACTCATTATCGGTCTCAAATTTACTAACATCTTGTGATTAAATCAAAATATTGAATTAGTATACTCAAGATTTTCATGAACAATGGAGAATGGTCAATTGCAATAGACAACATTAATGGCGGAAAAGTACAAATCCGAAGAACATAATAATGATGTGTTTTAGAAACTAAACCATCCAGGATATCGTCGTCTCTGGTTTATATCACTGACGGCATACTGGAATTATCTAACACTAGAAACAATGGACAGTATAATTGTTACAGTTCGGCTATTGACAACATTGCATGACGGATAAACGTTAACTAATTCTTAGATTACTCTTTAACAAATGGAATTTTAACAAGATAAGCCTTATAAGTTATCATTAATTAGATAAAAATAAAATAGGCATGAGATTTCTGTTGGATAGATCGTTTCAACTAGATTCGTTGTTAATATAGTTGAGTGATTCTAAAATATGTTGATCAGATTCATATTGTTAGGTATGGTTCGATTCCTTGAGATCAATGCATCTGGTAAAACCTCCACAATGGCTAATTTAAAGTAGGAAAACAGTAACAACATTATGTTAGTTGAAGAAACACAATTCTATGTAAATTTACAGTTTTTCATCTGATATGTACACATTAAATAGTATTCAAAAAGGTGTTTCTTTATTAGTTTGTTCGGCGAGACTATAATTGATGGATTAGCCAATCAGATTTACGATAACAGGTCTTGGATTTTGGTGCGAAATTCATTCACCCATCCGGTTAAAGAGTATTTTTGCATTTTGTCTGGTGTCAGTTCGTAATGAAAACCATCTAACCCTAACCAACAACTGTAAATCCTAATTTTTATTTTTCACATTCATTTAACCCTAGTAAGTAAGTAGAGGGATATTCTCAAGGTCACTTTAGCGTCACTCAAAGGTCGTCCATACATTATAGTCTCATCGATTATAACTGTATTTTCGATTAAATAGTGTTAGTTTAGTCAGTATTTTTTTTAGATCTACCCAATAAATCTATGCACTGGATGTGATCTTAGGATTAACTAAAGACTAAGGAAGTTGGCTTAATATATTGTCGATTGTTTAGGTCTAAAGTATTTCGTCATGTTCGAAGCTAATTAAAAGTGAGATCTATCTGAATCAAATGATATTGGGCAGTGCTTTTTTATTATTTTATTCGTTTTTTTTAACTATGTAATAAGCCTAGAGTAGTTCTAGTCATACACTTCCGGTCAGAATATAATAACTACTCAGTTCTTTATGGTTTTAACTGGTTTTCTGACACACATTCACTTGTCCTGGTACATTGGCATTGTTAAATATTCTAAGGATATACTGCTGGACATAGAATTATACTAACTTTATTAAAATATATCTGTCTCTAAATAGATCTCTTCATTGAGTATTTAAAATATTCTATAAAATATTTATCCATTTCACCTTTTAATAATTAAAAATTCAATGGTAAATTTCCAATCATTGAGCCATGATCTATTATGAATTAAATCAGAATACACTGACTTTTAATGGTTTTATAAATTATGCTGTTATGCCAACGAGATTCCTACAGTTATTCAGTATTGAGTAAATAATTATTGACTAGTTGAGTGATTTTGCAGATATTTTTATATATTTCCAGAAATCAATTAAAGCTGCTCAGACGACTCAAAATTACCCATAAGAATTAAAATAGAATAACTGTAGTACTTATGACCTAAAATCAGTTTGCTATACAGCTACATGAGAAACTGCTTGAAATTCTCAGCAAAATATGTCAGTAACCGAGGGTAAGTAAAGCCATACTAAAAGCCATGCTGTTTAGAAAAGATCATCAAATTGCGTACAGACTGTTTCAAAGCTAAAAACGATTAACTCGCCACAAGACCTGAAGTTCCAGGTCCAATCTGTTATGACTGCTGCGCGAATTAATGTCCAAAAAAGATTTATCAGTCAGAATCCTTGTTATATTTATCCAACTCACGTGTAATATTTCGTCTGTAGCATAGCGTTCTAATCTTTGATCAATGAAACCCTTCGACTAGCAAGACCAGTCGTAAGTTGAGGCCGAGATAATTCTAACTTAAAATTATGTTTTTTAACAAGGTGTAGTATATCCATTACTGTGTGTAATTAAACAAAAAATACATAGCTACCCTTCTTGAAAAATACTGATTCTGGGATGAAATTTTCAGTGTTTATGTACAGAAGTTGTCACTAACTGATTTTATGCTAAAGTTATGAAGATCATAACTATGTAATCGGATAGTGATTATTAAGTTTCATGTTCATATACTTTAAAAGGATTATCATCAAAGTCAAAAACATTAATGAATAATCCAATTAGAAATATAGAATACATAATATTTATACTTTGAGTAACAAAATCCTTCTGTATACAAACAAAATTAGATCGTCTTTTCTTCACAATGAGTTAATTGACTGATAAATTATTGAACTTATTTAAGTGACAGACAAAGGACCAAGTCAGGAACTTCAAGCACTATAGTGAGCGTTTAACCTTCAGACCACTGAATTTTGATCTAATAGTTTACATTTCCAAATTATGTCAAATCTTTGTTTTTTAATCATAGTTTAACTGAAGTAATTCAGTGATGTTAATCCGTATGGTTGAATATATACTGGTGAATTAATCTGATATATCTATAAGCATGAAATTTTTAATCTAAATAATATGACTTATCAGATAACAAATTCTTATTTAAGAATGAAATATAAGGTCAACACACAATCAGTACTCACACTCTCCTCAATGTATCAATCGTCTTGAGTCATTCCCTCGTTAAAAGAATGGAAACACACTTATATTCAAAAACCTCAATTACAAATTTTTTCGATTCCCTTTTAAAATTCAAATATCCCTCTTTAGACTAAACACATAAGAATACATTTACAAAATATTGATTAAAAGTGGAATGTGCTATGAATGATGTAGTATACACACTAACTTTTCAGTATGTACCAGAAGGTTTGTTACAATCTGAACATCTGAATATAAACACATCTGGATGGCACAAGTTCGAATATCATGTGGAATATCAGTCACTTGAAGATTACAGATACTTTCATTGATGAGTGTTAATTAATATATAACCAAGATTCAAGAATTCTTACAGATTGGCTTCAATCATTTAACATTTGTAAAAGTGCGTCTTCTCAGCACTTTTATTATATCATTAGAAAATTAATTTACTACTTAGAAATAATTGTTACTATTCCCTCTTTAATTGGAAACAATAATCTATTTATGAAGTAATTATTTTTTCTCTACATTAACATTACTTTCTTCAAACATAATAGTTCAGATTAATTGTTAACACCATTTTCGCAAAATATCAGGTCAATTAGTAAATATGAAAATTAATTAATAATTTTATTAGAATTCATTAAGATCAGGTCAAAAGCAACATTGTTTTATGCTAATAGAAAATGGTCAGTGAAGAATACTTAAGATTTTAACCAATTATGAATTGATCAGCTTGTAACAGTATAATCTAACCAGTGTGTTCACTGTTATTAAGCTCATATCTTCTCAACAGTCATTTATAACATACATCTATATCAAAAACCTATATACAGTAGACGTAATCAAGTATAATAAATTGTTTAATTATAAACATGTGCTCGGTTAAAAATGATACATTAACAATTGAATGATTTCTTTTCACTGAATTCCCTACCATCATCATTATCATCATCTTCGTTGTGATTCATTTTTGACATTCTTATCTTAGGAAAGAAAAACTCATTTGATTAAATGTAAAGAATAAACTAGTTAAGAGAAGTAGAAAGGACAAGAGAAAAATTTAAGTCAGATGACAATTTTCTTTTCTTTATTTTTTGGAAAAATAAAATCAGTATCCATCACTATCATCATCATGAATAGAAAACAACAACCATAATAACAATAATAAATAGATAAATAAATAATATCAGCATTCTCATATGAGTGTAAATGTATATCCAAAAGGTAGAATGATATAATTTTGTTAATATTACAATTAGAAACTACTAAAGTAGTTCATTTTCTTTCACCATTTTATTTTGACTTGTTTAAAAAAAAAAAGAAGTTAGAATTTTGTCATTTATTTAGTACTAACAATAATAACAAGAGAACAAAACAAGTAATAATGATTAATGATTAATGATTTTAATAAAAATCAATAAGTAATTGATTGATGCATCATTTATTATTGTTGAGAGATCTGAAATAATTTTTTAAAAAGAAATCATTTTCATTACAGATTGAAATTAACTGAAGAATCACTGAAAAATACTAAACACTAATTAATTTAGCCCCCAAATGCCCTGGTACGGCCGAGAGTGGGGAGAGTCCGCTCTCCCTCTCGAAATGCTCTCACATGGTCACGCGTATATAGCCTCTGCCAGGGAAGTCCTACTCACTGCCTTCTCGTGGCGGGGGTGTTGTTTACGTAAATGAGAGGACGAAAAGAGAAGGTCCGGCGCTTTAACCGGATTCCAAACCAATGGTGCACATGGGCTCCAGTATCCTGAGGGAACAAATGGCGTATGAACCAATTGTTGGTCACCGGCTTCCATGGGACTGCATCTCCTTACGATGCTCCACTGCCTTGTGAATCAGACCCTCAGGTCGAAGGCTCCGGGTGTGGCCCCCTAAGAAAACCACCTGTTTCGGTTTGGGTACCCGGGCAGTATCACAGCCCTCACACATATCGAATGAGAGTTGTGTGGCGCATATGTATTCGGTACCTCTTTGTACAAATATCTATGTGTTGAAATAAATAAATAAAATTTAGTATTCTACAGTAATGTACACTAATAACTCGAATCATGGCACAATCTCGATGGGTTCATGAAAAAGAACTATTAAGTTCTATAAATCTGTGATGTAAAGTCAACACACTTATTGTAGGAATTTAATTTCTTTGATTTGATAATAGATATAGTTATCTACTTCCAGTACTAAAGAGTCCTATAGTAGTAACGAAGCATTTGTTCACTGTTATTTAATTATTTAGCTCAAGTTATTTCACGATGTAATGTATTTTCAGAATCAATCTAATAAATCTTCTATCTTAATGAAGAATAAAACATTTTTCGTTAAATTCCTCATTGACGAGTTAATCCCGATCCATGAAATCTTTATTTGATTTGATTTGAAAATAAATCTCTGTGATTATAAACTTGCTTACGGTTAAGTCAAATTCGCATATGATGGAGACGATTTGTAGCTCAGGTGAATAATTTTCGTGGAGTTTTGTTCTCTGAGCTAGATGGTTTGGTCATGGAGTTTTCATCGTTCTTCTGAAAGATATCATCAGCACAAACGTCGACCAAACCATCCAGCTCAGACAAGAAAACTTCACCAAAATCAAATTCATATATATTCAATTTCAACACCTTTCTATTACTTCCAATTATTATAATTTCAGAAGGGGCTTTGTGGAAATGATAGTAATTTTAATAGTTGAGTTCATGAGTCAATTGAAGCTAGACCACCAGGTTTTCTACTGTGGTCTAGCTTTAATTAACTCATGATCTCAACTATTAAAATTATTATAATTTCATTCAGTTACTTTTTATTTGAAATGTTAATAAAAGTGAGTTAATATACTTACTGACTTACTAACGCCGCTCACCAGCATTCTCCATCCAACCCTATCCTGGGCAATCCTTTCCAGCTCCTTCCAGTTCTTATTCATCCTTTTCATATCTGCTTGTATTTCCCGACATAGTGTGTTCATTGTCCTTCCTCTTCCCCGCTTCCCTTCAGGATTCCAAGTTAGGACTTGTCTCGTGATGCAGTTTGATGATTTGCGTAATGTATGTCCCATCCATTTCCATCGTCTTTTCCTAATTTCTTCTTCAGCTGGAAGTTGGTTTGTTCTCTCCCACAGAAGGCTATTGCTGATGGTATCCGGTAAATGGATGTTGAGTATCTTGCGTAGACAGCCATTTATAAATACTTGTACTTTATTGATTGTGGTTGTTGTAGTTCTCCAAGTTTCAGCTCCATACAGTAGAACTGTCTTGATGTTCGTATTGAAGATTCTTACTTTGATATTAGATGACAGTTTTTTTGAGTTCCATATGTTCTTCAACTGTAGGAATACTGTCCTTGCTTTGCCAATCCACGCCTTTGCGTCTGTATCCAAACCTTCTTGTTCATCGATGATGCTTCCCAGGTATATGAAAAATTCTACATCTCCCAGAGTTTCGCCATCAAGAGTGATTGGATTGCTGTTCTCCGTTTTGAATTTGAGGACCTTGGTTTTCCCCTTGTGTATGTTGAGGCCTAGTGATGCAGAGACTCCTGCTACACTGGCTGTCTTTATCTGCATTTGTTCGTGTGTATGATATTTCAAAATGATTAATGTAATATTCAATGTACAACAATTAAATGTTAAAGTTTAACCTATCAATAACCTTGACTATAAAAAACTAAAAGTCCACGTTATCATTTCAATCTTTATCTTAAAAATGTGCCCAAAACAAATTCATTTAGTTGTATGCATTAGAAAGAATATTATTTCGTTTGAATATTGCTGTTAATAGTTGATCAAATGAAATAATGAATTACCAAATTAAACATTTTAAAAATAATTCAGATAATTTTAAAACAGCAATCAAGAATAAAGTTTAAATTAAAATAATATTAGATTGTTGAACGCAATTTGATTGTTTATTATAACTATCATCGTTAGTAAAGAGATGTTTATGAGAATAAGCGGTAATCATATCAAGTATTATTGAAAATTTAAACAGTCGAAATCCAATTTAACTGGAACAAATAAGATCAAAGAATGACAAATTAAGAATGTCAGTATAGGGTTGTAAAGATTATTAAGTTTTTGATTGAGACCATGAACCGACTAATGTTAGACCACCATTGAAAACCTGGAAACATTGGAAGGCCGTTTCGTCCTACTGCGTGACTCCTCAGTAGTGCGCATCCACGATACCGATTTCGGGATTCGAACCCAGCGCCTTCAGTCGCGCGCGAGAACGCTTAAACTCTAAACCACTAAACCGTCATCCAATGGTGTTAATGTCTAACCCCAACCAATCCATCAGAAATAGCACTTATATCAAGAAATAGAGCAAGACAGACAATGAATGAAACTAGCATTATCAATAATTTCTGTCATTCTACCTAATATAATGGTTACACAAAGTTAAAATTGCCTAGTTTGTTATGTCATTCACTGAAAACATGTAAACGATGACTGACTAATAACTGCTCAATTGAGTTTTCTCCTATAAAATTATGTTGTTTACAGAATAATCATCTAGGAATAATAAGACTTTTAGAGCCTATGAGCTTACACCAATACAAGGATATACATTGAATATGGGATAGTTGTAACTCGTTAAATCATATTATTTATTGTAGAAGGTCGATCATTTCTACAGATTAGTAGGCAGCCTATAGAGGATTTCAAAATCTAAATTTAATTACAATGAGACATTTTCTTATTCTTTATGGTAGGATTCAATAAAATAAGTGAGATGATTTTAAGTCACTGTCTGTGTTATATGAAAATAATTTACGTCACATAATATCAGATAGTTCTAACGCAATACTATTTTACCTGATTAAAATTTCTTCTAATATAATGATGAGAAAATGGAGTTGATCTGAAAAATGTGACGTATTTGCTCTATACATTTCGTACAATCTGCTATCGAAAATGT
This sequence comes from Schistosoma margrebowiei, assembly GCA_944470205.2. Lineage (NCBI taxonomy): Eukaryota > Metazoa > Platyhelminthes > Trematoda > Strigeidida > Schistosomatidae > Schistosoma > Schistosoma margrebowiei. The sequence goes on along the minus strand of OX104028.1, from coordinate 67,844,392 downwards.
TTGATTTAAACTAATTGTGATGTACTGTGTCTGATTTTGATACTGATTATCAAGCTTCCTACTAGCGAGCCCAAATGGCTATCAAAGTGAAAAGAGTTAGAATGATGTTTTTATTCGGCTAATCAAACAGAGAAATACCTGCACATACGTATAATATATCTCTTAGAAACTTAGATGACATATTTTCACTGATGGCGTGTGTCACATTCCATAGAAAAAGAGGTCATGTTTAGGCTAATCGCGCGTCCTCAACATTTGGTCGATGCTTGGTCGACTCACTGCAGCAATACGCACGTCCCAAATACACATTGCTTACAGAGAAAACTGTATGAAGGGTAACTGCATCGTGGTATAGAGAAGTAATTAATGGATAATTTACTAATGTTATACAAAATATTAAAGATATCAAGTTACTTTAGTAACAGATTGTGATACTGTAGTGGATGCTACTCACAAGGATATTTGTAAGGAGTGTTTGGCGAAACGTGGCGTCAAAGTTGCAACAGTTGTCGTACATAGTGGAGTTTCAGTGCATCGAAAGCGCAGTGTTAGCAGAACACTTGGAAGCCAGTCGAGAAAACGGTTCAGATTGCAGAACATGCCGGATGATGCAAATAGATGCAAATATATATGTATTATATAAATACTGTGTAACTTCTCGAATCATCATACATACCTCTTGTTTTTTGTCCTGTTTCAGAATATTTTTTCACAATAACGAACGATAAAATCCATCAGAACATTCGAGAAGGCCGGGCATGGATAAACCGATAAAGTGGCAGTAAGACAATCTAAATGATTAATCACCATCAAAATATTATAGCAATATGTTACAATTATGAGTCTGTGAACAGATAACGCAGAACAAGCCACGTATGATGAATAAATCCCTATGATGACCTACAAGTCATCCTGAAGAACAATGGAATTTCCATGATTCAAATAGCTAGTTCGTAGAACACGAAAACATCAAAATCGTTCTTCCTGAGCTTAATTTGTTCTCCATCAGCTTTATTCCTATCGGTCATGTCATCATGTGTTTTACTTAAACCCTTATTTGCTAGAAAGGCGAAATGTAAACTAAATGAAAAGTTAATCAGTTTTGTGATTCAAGTCAAAGTCAGTCATAGTGCATACATAACTTTCCCAAATACCTTTACCAGACGGCTAATCAAGGTGAGAATATCGAAAGTGATTACGAAGCTTTATAATTCAAACCGAACGATCTGTACTCAGTTAAGACGTTTAAACATATCCTATTGATCCACACAAAAATATGAGTAGTTACCATGACTACGTTAATCTATGGCCCTCATCGTTTGTACGTCTCAGTTCACGGTAACTTTGAGTCATATAACGTGCCTTACTCCTGTAACAAATGACACATCTATGCTCACCAACTTTATTATCTATCGCCTTAATTCATCATAAAAAACCACTCCAAACTTTTACATGAGGATTCTAGTTGGTTACATGAAGTCTCCAAACCGAAAAAAATATAAAAAGAATTGGCGAAGTACACAGTAAAACTTGCCTTACTTTGCCTGAATTCAAAGAAATATAACCTGAAAATAAAAGTAATTCTGAGTGAACAAACTGTTGACAAAGAGAAGAAAGTAATTCATTAATCAATACATAGCTCATTTATCATATTGAATTTTTGATTCGCCTGTCACCAATTTAAATATCAGGATACACAGATCCTTAGACTTTCTTTTCCTAATACTCATAGACGATTATTCTAAACAGATTATTTACCGAATCGATTATTTACTCTGTGAAACCGTAATTAACCTCTCGAATGTAACTTGAACTTTGCGTTACAATGATGCGATATCTAATAAAAAGTATTTATATATTATCAAACCCTATTATATAATGCATATATAGCATTAGGATAAACGATTACATCAAAATGGGTCAACTACCGAAAAAACGGGTCCGGAAAAGCCCTAATCCTGCACACCCCTCAAAACGTAAAGGTTTAGTAAACCTAACGGATTATTTATACCAGTTAAATATCGTAATAAATTAAAACACTTAAGGAAACGTTTTAAGTCAAGCGATTTCATGGCGATGGCACAAATAACAATAGTTCTTGACTAAATTAAAGAAAAGCACAGATTAAAAGACTTTAATGAGGAGCTGTTAGTGCTAAATACTAACACGAAAGTACAAAACTTAATCCTCCTTTTCAGTAAACATATTAAAGTAACTCAAAATGTTGATATATCATGCATCCTGCATAATGTCAGTTTTATACACGACTCTAAAACGATAGCAGACCACTTCAGTGATATGTTTGCGAACGATAAAGAAGTTCTAAATAATACTGCTTCAAAAGTCATGTATGTGATTAGTAACTCAATAAAATCTGTATTCTTCACATACCTAAATATTAGTAAGGCTATAAATACCCTTAAGGTTTCGAGCGGTCATAGAGTAGATGGGATTTCATTCTTTCTCTACAAATATGGTGGTCCATATATTACACTTTTTCTAAAGCTGTTTACTCTTTCTCTCTTACTGGAAATAGGTACTTACCCTTACTTTTGGAAAACCGCGTATGTCATAACACATTAAAAATATGAACAATTATCGGCCTATAAATACTATTCCATTTATCTCTAGGATTATGGAGAAACATTTTGATGACGAACCCTCCAAATATTTACTCGCTGAAAACTTTATCAATGGTTCTCAACATTTGTTGTTGTTTTTTAAATCGATCTATGTGCTCGATTTAATTCTTTCCTCAGCCGCCGACACCAAATAGTCAAAATTAACTCTTCCTTGTCGAACGCTGTCCCTGTCAGAAGTGGTGTAATACAAGGCAATGTCTTAGGCCCTTTGCTCTTTTTGGTTTATATCGATGATATTTACGATTGTTTTTGTATGGGTAAGCACATTCTGTATGCAGATGATCTTAAAGTTGCGTATTCATTATCTCATTATGAGCTGAAAAATATGCGAAATCGCATCAGCATGGAACTTAACAAGGTAGCACAGTGGTGCTCAAAATGGCAGTTGGAGCTTAACACGGCTAAATGTGGGTGAATTTGCTTCCGTAATAAATCACATGTTAGATTTTATCATAAATGGTAAAGCGTTATCTAAGTTACAAACAGTAGTAGACTTGGGACTTAGGTACTCCTATGATTTCTTCTTTACAGAACAGGTATTGAAACAGACCTCCAAGTCCCAACGTCTTATGGGTTACACATTTCGAAACCTCTATAACAATCAGTCACGTATTTTTGATGTACAAATATGTGATCGATCACTTCTAGAATACTGTACGTTTATTCTTAGTAGTGTGTGCATAAAGGATAAATTAAGATTGGAATCCGTACAGAGACAATTTACACTTCAGATTCTTGGGACTGTTTGTACCTTGAAATAGAAGTCCAGATGTAATAAACTTGAACTCGACCCTTTATGGAGGAGAAGACTCAAACTAAATCTAATCTTTTTCTTCAAAATACTTAATAAACTATCCTTTACATCTAATCAAGTGATTCAGTATGCAGAAACTCCTAATTATAACATCCATAACACTTTGTCATTATTGAAACAAACCCATTCTAATTTTCCCGACTCTGGAATAATCTATCCGTAAGATAAAACCATTTCCATCCTTTGTTCGCTGAACTGATGCCTATTGCTCCTCTGAAAATGCATCTGTAAGTGTAAATGTTTAGCCATTCTTATTACCAAATCCACTAAGTAAAACCACCTACCTGCTGCTACTTTACCTTAATACCGTCCCTAGCAACCCTAAATAATTTTAATAATATCTAACACAAATAGGTGATCAGAAAATAACCTAATATATGTATCACAGAAGACCCAACAAACCTAGCGTAATAATTATTGTCCTTGTTGTCCAATGCCTTCTGCCTCTGCTTTACTTTCTTTAGTTATAGATTATTATAATAAATTCGTTATGACGCAGAAAATGGCACTAAATACACTGTTCATAACTCAACTGGATGTCCACTCAAGAAGAATTAAAACTTGGTTGATGCATTTGATTGCTATGATATATGTCATAAATGTACTACTTAAACAATTTTATATCGTATGTTTTTTCTCTACATTTTATGTTAATATTTATATCAAGCTGATTATGTCTGTAAACTGGCATGAATTCTGTAATTATTTTCAGTATATATATAATATCATTCTATAAACTATTAATCCTAATCTATTTTTCCATCAGAACCTCCTCTTCCTTTTAAACTTTATTTCATAATAGGCCAAGTGTATGATTACTTAAATGTCATAAATGTCAACTATTCTTCAGTATAATGATAAAATGTCATGTATGAAATAGCTCTTTTTTGTCAACCATTGACTCATATATATAATCTGACATTTCATGTGATAAGGCATAATATAAGGATAATATATCATTACCATTATCAGCTTCACTAATAATCTTCCTCTCGAAACAGCCATTTTTTGTTTCTATCTAAAATAGCTATATTTCAATAAATAAATCAACAAAATAACAATAAAATGAAGATTAAATAACTATTGAATATTGAATAATTAAAACCATGTGAACTTATCGTGTTGTGTTTATTTCAAATTTCAAGGTCATGGAAAAGGAAATCTTTTATTGACTGAATTAAGTAAGGAATATATCAACTCATCACTTAAATAAATAAAGTTAATAAACTAACTGAAACTTTCGTTTTCTCTTGCAATATACACAAGCATCCAAATTAATTTTGTTCTAGTTATAAGCCTATTCTCCTTTCCCTATCGATTATTTCGATATTTATATCAAAATCAAAATTTTTTCTCTCACTTACTTTCTGGTTTAATTACTCATCCACTCTCTACTGTATACACTATATGATCAACTAAGGTCTGTAACTCGTTGATTTGATTGTCTTCCTACTGAGTTTTCTCTTTATAGTATATGCAATCTATGTATGTATGTATATGTATGTAGTTATTGTGTCATTGTGTTTGTTTGCTGAAATTAGTTCTTGTTTGCTCGTTGTTCATTGACTTGTTAGTTTCCTTATTTTCATTCATATTCTTCTGATGAATGTCAAAAGTAGATTTCTTTTTATGAGATGAGATGAGAAAAGTATTTGTTATGTGCATTTATGCTCCAACATGTTTGTATGTATCCTTACAGGACAAGGTCAAATATCGGAGTTCTAGATATAAGAAATGATCAACTCTTCAATCGATTTTTTTTGCATAAAAGATTTGTGTTGGGTTTCCTACATTCTTAAACAAGAGCGAATTCCGTTCAACCTTTAAATTTACGCTTATTTTACTTTATTTTTATTTTTAGATAATAATCTAGATACACCCTTTAAGTTATGCTAGTAGTTAGTTAGTATTATAAGTAGTATTGATAGTGTCTATAAAACAAGTCAACAGACGTCATAATCTGTAATAATACTTCTTCTACGGAGAGCGGGGTGCACGAAAAGTTATTAACAAAGTGATAAAAGTTATGCTGCGAATGTATTTTGTGTCCTAAAAAACTCAATACTAAGTGATATTATCCCTGTCAAACTACATGCCACAGAGAACGACATACAAATATTGAATAGTATTAGGATAGTGTGTTATTACAGCGTCCCCTGCTAATAGTAAACTTCAATGTTCTAAGCCCTAATTTTAATGCTGCTAATAAGAGCGAAGCTGAAAGGAAGTAACTGTTCAGTATTCTCTAACTCATTCACCATTTCATTTCAGTATCTGTTCAAATAACTACAGAATTGAGATTAAACAAATATTCATACAACTTCATAACACAGTTTACATGTTTACCAAAATATTAAGAAAAATTACTTACAAACTCCGATAAGTTTTATTGTGAGCATTTTTAACGATTTCATGGAGTTCATTTAACATATCCATCAAGTATTTCTTTGCCACTTAACTATTCAATAGTAGAGAAATTTTAATAATATATAAACAAAAGAATACTTTTATCTGTATTTAGTATACAGTTTCACATTTTAATTATTAGCCTTTTTTCAAAACCATTTTATTCAACTTTTTATAATAATCAGATTGAAGATTAGTGGAGATTGTAGTAATTTTAATGGTTGAATTTATGAATCGATCTAAGCTAGAGCATTATAGAAAACCGGAAAGTACATTTTATAATAAAACAAAGTAGATAAATAAATTTATTTCAATAGACTTTACAAAAGTTGCGCACTGCTGACGAGTCCCGCACTAGAACGAAACGGCCATTCAGTGCTTCCAGGTTTTCAATGGTGACCTAACATCAGTTGATTCATGATCCCAATTAAAAATTCAACAATTTCCACAACCCCATGCTAACAAAATTCTTGTTATATATATTCTGTTTTTTTGTTTTCCACCCGTTTTGTGAAACAGATTTGTAATACTTTTTTCACACACTTAAAAAAAACCCTCAACATGTCTGTCTGTGATAACGTGAACTAGGTTACGGCTGAGGTTGGGTGGATATAAAACAATTATGTCATGTCTGTCTAGCCATCTACCTATTAAGTCTGGTCACTAATATGCCATACAATTTACCGACAAGGTCGAAAGTCTAGTCATGTATCCCAATCATGTGACTGTCTGGAATCATCGTGGTCTTGTCACGGTAAGATGGACTTAAATTATGGTCTATCTAAAAGACATTTTTTTATTCATTCATCATAAATTAAGCTAATTGCGTACAATTTCCAGTTTAAACAGACTCTTACATAATTTCTGAGTTATTGACGTTTTACCCTGAATTAGTTGAGCCACAGGGCAACGCATTTTCAGTTCATTTGATTAGATTTTATGGCAGATAGCCATAAATCTGCGGTGGCCTAATCAAATCTAGTAGCTACCGTTTTTTTAAACGTGCGCTTGTTATCGCAACTGTCCAATATCAGCGTATGTTCACGTGCTTCCATGAAATGTTTACAACCCATCAGTGTCCCGACCGTTGCTGCTACCTTGACGTGGTGGTCTGGCTTACCTATCGTGATGAACCACTCGAGTTATACTGGCTGGAACAACAGTTCCTCAAGGCCCTACCATGCCAAACAGGTCGGTTGAAGAGCGGTAAGGTTAAAAGCAGCAAACCAAAGGTCCGAAGGCGAAGTCGTACTGCGGAATGTACAGAAGTGTGACGGCAGTAAGATGTTTCCCTCAGACAACCAGCATAACAGCGATACTGCCTTCCCACAAAGAGGGGTGGAGTTGGAAATGGTCGACCTTAAACATGTACATCTCGTTTTGTCCCATGGATATCCGTCTCCGGAGGTAAGGTTTCAACAAGTACAGGGATAACACGAAAATTGTTCACAAAAAGGTCGTGTGTAACTGACCTCAAGCAGTTGTTCCTTGGGCACGACGGTTACGCTCTCAGGTTACTAAGACCACTTCTAATCCAAGTTCCTTTTCGCGTGCCTCCAGAAGAACCCTTCCGCAGTGTGGGCGACCGGGCAGTAATAACCGCCCTCATACCTCTAACAGCACTCAAAACCAATGTATTCATAATCAACCTCCCTCTTCAATTCCCATGATTCCTCTTACCTCGGCTTTCAACTCTAAACTTTCTTTTTGAACTTCTTCCTCAAGTGTCAACATGGCCAACGATTCTAGTGCGCAAAACACTGTCCTAGGTCTACTGAAACCTTGCTCCAAACTACCCATTGAAGCCTTCAACGAACACACTCTATATCAAATCGGCCAGCAGACCTCTTTAGCTAAAACCCTAGAATCTCGTGCCATCGATGCATTCTATGTCTCCGGGACACGCATATAGGGTCCTAATGTCGTCATTCATTTGACTTCATCTTGCCAAAACAGAGAGCTGACGAGATACGAGATAATAATGACCGTCTGCTGCCAATGTGCCTAGACAATCGTTTATTTCTAACAAACACTAATTTTAAGCATAGAGAGAGACATCGTATAACATGGCGACTCCCTGCAACAAACCAACGATAGACTCAAATAGACAATATTGCCATCAGTCATCGTTGTAGAGGCTCGACTGAAGACTGCTGATCGTTCTGGAGTACATGTTTAGACTCTGATCATGTTCTAATACGAGCATGCACTTGCATGCACCTCATTGTACGCAGAAAAACCACACCAAGAAGACCCATTAGAGTTGAACTCAGTAACGAGAAAGACTAAAGTAGATTCCAGGAACAACTGAGGTCACACTTAGGTAGTTCTGAAAACGAGACTGACCCAGATGTTTTTTGGGAAGATAAACAAACAGCTGTGGAAACAACAGTGATATCTATTAGTGATTTGAACTAATGGGTTACGAAAAACCAATCGATTTCTATTAAGTCTCTTACACTGATAGACTCTTGTAAACTTATCACATCAGGCTCTGAACACGATGACGAGCGAAAACAAATCAGTCATAGGTTAACCAAAAGTCTAAAGAACGACCGTGATCAGTGATAGGCAGCGATGGCAAAATATATAGAAAAGGCAGCGTCTGTAGGTAACACCAGACAGTTTTTCGAACTAATAAAAGAAACTGGAACTAAGAAGTCAAGTGTAAGTGAACTATCTAGAAAAAAGACGACATTCTTATCTGCTCTCAGATTCGAGAAAAGCTTTCAGGGAAGTCATGAAATAGTAAAAAATATTTATAAAGAGATAATTCGATAAAGAAGGCAGTTCATTTCAGATAAATCAAACGGTTTAGTGATGATCATGAATATTTCAATGTCAATATAAACATAGTTCAGGAGTCGATAAAGCAGCCGAAGTTTGTAACTTCTTATTTCCTACAAGGATACTTAGAACAAGTGAAATATACAAATTTAATGCCACAAAATGGAAGTATTTTGTGAAAAAAAGAAAAATTTCATACATTTCAAATTATAAATAAGACATTAACTCGATGATCACATGATCAAAACTGAACACAAATGTGTTTACACAAAATAATCATATCAGACAACTGAGTACATATTGTTATTTCTTTTCTATTTTTATTTGTTATTTCATTCATTTCCCGTAGACAATTACAAAAACACTAAAACATGCTTATCAATAAGTCTAATGTGAATCGTAACAAAAATCCTACATATTCTCATACAATAAAATCAATTCAAAGCAGATGTTTTCAGTCGAAAATTTCATTGTATTCCACAAATATAAAGTATATATATATAATAGTTTTATTATAGGTTTATTATTATTACTATTAACAAGAGGTTTAATAATAAATGATTGATGAATCTGTTAGTTGACTTGTATGATAAGCCTTTTTTTTTCTCTACGAAGATGATGATACATTTGCTGTCGTTTTTCTGTTGTTGTTGTTGTTGTTTTTTCCTCATTGTTTACACTAAAAAATTATCCGTTACACATGTTCATATGTCAATAGTAATAATAAATAACAAAATTAATACGAATCCTTATTATTATTATTATTATTCAAATATAATCTGGGACACTTCTGCTTCTGTTTTTGTTATTGATTACTCTCACTCTCTTCTTTTTTTTCCTAATTTTTACTACTCAACATTTTTATCTTCATTAATTCGTTCATGTTCTGTGTTTTATTTCTGAAAAAAATATTTTAATCAAGTTGTCTACTATTTTTTTTATTTATTTTTAAAAAAAAATCACAAATAAATGTGACAAAATAGTAGAAGTGTCAATATGCTTTCGAAAGAAAAAAATTCAAGAGAAACAACCAAAAAAAGCAAATGAATAAGTGGACGAGAAAGTGAGAGGGCAAGAGAGAGAGAGAGAGTGGAGAATGAAAAAATAAATGTAAGAAAAAAAGTGAAAAATATGTTTACTTTTTTTTAATCATTACACCTGGACAGATTATAATTGTCATTTGATTTGTTCAACTATTTATCAATAAGTATTACTTGAATTAACAATGATTAATTTAGTTGTTATCAATATAGATATATTTGTTACTGTGTTTTTTTCTTCTGTTTCACCTGTCTGTAACATGAATTTGATGTCAAAGTGATTAGCAATAAATAAATAATAGAAATCAATATTTTAATAGTTGAGATCATGAGTCAATTGAAGCTAGACCACTATGGAAAACCTGGAAGCACTGGACGTCCGTTTCGTCCTATTGTGGGACTCCTCAGCAGTGCGCATCCACGACCCAGCCTCGTGGGACTTGAACCCAGGACCTATCAGTCTCCCGCCAGGCGCTTAACTAAATAGGCCACTGAGCCGGCATCCAATGGTGTTAATGTCTAACTACAACTAATCCACAAATTCTCATTTAATTTACCGAAACATTTTTACTACAATAAGTCTTATCTTACTTGATTTCTATTATTTGTTTTCATATATTGATATTATTGAAGAAAAACAATTTTCGTCATATAAGTAGTCTATGCACTACATTCGATCTATTTTTATTCTCTATTTATTTATTGACTAATTAACGTTATAAACTTATAATAAACTCTTAATTTATTATTATTATTATTTATTTCAACCATTGTTGCTAACATGAATTTCTTTAAAATAATTCATGTAAGATCAATCTATCATTGTTATACCTTTAAGTTCTTAATTTTGTTTCAAAATTACTATTAAAAAATAATATCAATTTCAATGGTTAAGATCATGAGTCAGTTGAAGCTAGACCACTATGGAAAACCTGGAAGCACTGAACGACCGTTTCGTCCTACCGTAGGACTCCTCAGAAGTGCGCATCCATCACCTCGCCCCCTGCGAGATTCGAACCCAGAACATACTGGTTTCGTCCGCAAGCACTTAACCACCAGACCACTGCGCCGGCATCCAATGGTGTTAATGTCTAACTTCAACTAATCCACGAAATTGAGCGACACACCCACCATTGTCATCAGAGAGTTACTATCTCACAACTGACCCGGTTGAACTCCACTGGTCACTACTTCTCACTAGAACTCTAGAATATATCTATTGAAGCCAGTCACCAGTGAGCATATGTTGATTAGTATCAGATTTCATGATGTCAACTATTAAAATTACCACAATCTCCTCCACAAAACCCCTTCTGATACAAATCAATATTTATTTTACAGATGTTGTAAATCTTACATATTTGATTAGTTTTTTTTTAAAATTTTATTTCAAAGTAAAAATGTTTTTCATCTGTAGAATTTTATTCTTAAAAGTTATACAATAATTAATCTAATTAAATATTTAATAAACTAATTATTATGTATATTATGAATGATAAATCTTTATAAATTTACCAAGAAAATTTTAATATCATCATTACTACCTAACAACATATTTGTTTATTGAATATTTATATTTAGTTAAAATTGTCAATTTAATTCATCATTGATATAATGGAGATCATAATTGATTTAAGAGTTAATAATCTATCAAAATTGATTTCTTTCAATAGTCTATCATATGTAATAATGTCTATTTTTTTTCATCAATATTTTGTATCTAAGTTTATTATTTAATTAAGAAAAAGAACCTTATTGTTCCATTTAGTAGTCTTATCTTTAATGACTAATCACTCAGGGGTTAAGTGAACAGATATCATTCGGTTAAATTGCATCATTATATAAACACTAATCATCTCCTTTATTTATATTTTTCTCCTTGTTTATCATATAATAGAACAGGACGTAAATACATTAAAATCCATGCACGCAAGCGATGGTATAAAAGTTCTACAATAACTTATCTAGCAAATATACTTTGTGAAGAACAAGTTGTTAGAATTGACCTAATTAATAACCTGTATTATTAAACATGTTTCTAATTGAAAAGTTGTACAAATTCAGATCTTTTTTCACCTTTTTCCTTAGATTTGTTTTTGTTTTTTTCTTTCGTAAAAAGAAACTTGTTGAAATACATCGTGCTGATAATTATATATTGTACCAAAATATAAAATTGAATAAAGCCATTAATAATAATAGTAAAAATAATGTCTCATTCATTCATTTTTAACATTTATAAACTTAAATTCACTTGGTATTGTTTGGCTTGCATCTTCCCATTGAAGTTTAAGACTGTAATTGATCAGCTAAGTGGATAATGCCATGGCGTTTGAAGCGAATGGTACTGGTTTCGACTCCCAGAGTAAACATCAACTCTGAGATGCAGGTACATCCAGCTGACTAGTCCCAAATAGGACGAAACGCGCGTCCTGGATTCCATTGCTAGCCACTACCCATCATTGCTTACAAAATTTATAAACTTATTTCATGCAACAAACTCTGACTCTTAACAGTAGCGTAAACGAAGTACCTTTAAAATCCTGATTATTTAAAAAAATTTGGAGGAATTCTTGACTATAAAGTGTCATAGATTGATCAATACTTCGAATAAATTTTATATTAACATAATGAAAAACTAATATTCATAAAAAGATATCATCTGTAGAATCACTGAATACTGGGAGCATTATTCTGTTCCTATTTTGGACTCTCTCATATCACCGATTAACCTTGGACGAATAACTAGTTAAGACCGCGAAAAATTGAATAGCTGTTGTATCTTAATACAGGTCAACACAGTAATGGGTGTTCACAATTTGATCACGGATAAAACCTTAAACCTTAGGATCTTGTAGTAAACTCTTAGCCTTCAGAACACTGAGGTGAAATGCACTGGTTTTCATATTTACTTAATTGATGCATGATATTGCACTGATTGTTGATTCACACTTCTGAAAAGTCCAATACTAAGATGAAACAGCTGTTCAGTGCTGTCTATTTCTGAATGGCTGATTAAGCTATCTGTGTTACTGATATTTTCCATAATTCCTATAATAACGCCTCAGTAATACTGACTAACTATTGAACACAGAGTTGAACTCATATCATTTAGGTTTTGCCCACTAAGACTGAAATAAAATATTCTTCGATTTCACTCAATTTATGATATATGATGATCTCTGTCCAGTAGTAGCAACGACTTAACTGTAAATTATATTAATTCTTGATGAAATACACCTGTAAAGTTCGGTGAACTCCACATCCAACAACCTCAATGTAGTAACTAACATTTTAGCTCAGTTTTCAATTTTAACTGCATGATGGTGTCTGACATGGTGAGTTTGCTTGTTTCTGGATTATATAAGTATCAGAACAACAACAAGTATCGACAAAAATAACCCAAATAGTATGTAACTACTAGGAGCTCTTCACAATTCCTCAAGAAATACTTTACAAGTAGGAAAAACATTAAAAATACGTAGACCAGACAGTGTTATCCAAAAGACGACTGATTTCATTTCCATCTTCCTGATTGGACAATTTTTGAATTTATCATCAATTTCTGGCCACTAGAAGACAGATGAACTTCTGATGTCCAAAAATCTAAATGCAAGACGTATCAGTGACGAAAAATGAACTCAGATCTATTCAAATTTCAATGTGGAAAAATCCTACCTAACCTTTATACAATACAGTCCTTTCACTGTTTCTTTCTTTCATTAGATTTAAAATTTAATGATTTATTAAATGGAAAGGGAATCTCTATATTTTAATGGTGGTCATCGTTTTTTTCTTTAATACCTTTCTTTCAAATTAATTTTTTTTATAATTTACACTGACTGAGCACAAAGTAATAAACAATATTTCGTTTGTATAGTACATAGTAATGATAGAATTCTACTAATCACTTTTGAAGTGCTAATACTTGTCTAAATAACTTCATATCCACTATATTTGGATATTTGATGATTGAAGATAATCAGTTCCTTTAAGATTGCAGATGCCCTTAAGCGTAATGTTTCATTCTAGCCAAATATAATCACTGAAGATTCCCATAGTTAAAATTCCAATAGTTTGCCGATAAAAATTCTACTGTCAATAATCAACAAATGATAATCAGGATAGAGGTTGTGGTGTTTGTAAAAATTTTGTTGAGATCACAAACCGATCTGTAGTGGCCTGTTAATAGAGAGTGGTTCGTAATTTTATTAAAATGATGAATTCAGAAAATATATTTACTTTTCCTTTTGACAACGACTGATGTTACTTGGGAAAATAAAAACAGCAATGACAACAATAACGTGCGTAAATTCATTGACTCAAAAATCAATAAAGAATAAAGTATACCAGATATTTATATACTACTTGTAAACAGCTAAATGAATTAGGAATTAATAAATCAGCTTTTTGTTTTACATTTAGTCAACAATAGTATGTGAAAAATTGTTGAAGTCATGAGATTGAACTAAGGTGTTAGTATGACCAATGACAAACTGAATATTATGGGAACAAAACAGGTATCTATCTAGATGATAGTTTATAATGATGATTAATTTTAATTCCTTCAAGAACTAAATTACGTATGAAAATGTTAAAAATTATTATGATATTGTTGTTATTATTGTTACTATTATTAGGAAAATATACTGGTTATTACCAGTTCTATGAATGAGTATGCGTGTTAGTGAAACAATCTGGATAACTCACCAGTATAATAAATTCCATTTTCTTTCATCTGAAAATGTCTTTAAATCATTTCAATTTCTTAATAGAATTGTTTAATTTTAACAAATATATAAAGGTATTATCGATAAAATATCAGTGGATATTTAGTATACTAGAATTGGATGGGAATGCTATGACCACTTAACTTACATCGAAGTCAATTCACGCAATAAGTATCTATTCTGCATTAATCTATTGTGATGTCCTGACATTACTGGTTTTTTGGTGTCTTTGTAGAACAAATAGAAAATTTCTTTCACTGAATAAAATCGTACCAGAAATATGATCTATTTAAATAGGAAGGTAATGGAGAAGTAAGATGTACGAAAGAAACTAACTACTGAATGGGTCACTTCCATGGTAAGCATTGATCAGTCCGCACTAGTCACTCTTAATTTTTTCGATATTCACTAAATAGTTAAACTTCAACTGACCAACCTTTGAATATTAAAGATGTTCAAGTTGATGGATGATTTGGCTGGGACTGAGTGATTTCGCACTGGCTCTAAGTTGTCTAATCAGATTTTTTTATCCATGACACTTTGTTAGTGGATCATAAATAACTGAATATGAAATAAATGGTTATGGAACTATAACACTATTTCCATTAAAGTAATTGAATCTGATGTTTGGGCAATTGAAGCTAATCGTTAGAAAGTTTATTGTATTTTTCACTGATGGCTATAAGAAGTTGCTTGCTATTGTATCAAAGAGAATTTGTTTTTATCAGTGTAGCGTTCAAAAAAGGGAGATGAATTGAAAAATAAGTGACAATTCAACAAATGAAAATAGTTTTTCTAATGATAAAATTGGTATTAGTATGCAATAACTAATTATTAAATCAATTAAATTTACATAGATACTGATTAGAGGATTTTCAGATATTTATTTAACTCGAATTTGGTTTTGGCCGTAAATATTCTGTTATATTGTTGTAGTGGGTGAACGTTGGGTTCAGTTAAGATATACAATTTCTATGGTATATCAAACATACTATTCAAACGAGAAGACAGAAATTAATCAGGAGACTGAATTACCAAACTGTAATGCATATAAATCACTGGTATATATATGACCACTCTGCTGACCCAGACAAGGACATATAGGCTGACACCTCCAGTTGCGTCCATAACATCTCATCTACAGTTTGACCCTGAGGCGGGATGTGGCTATAAGCCTGTGACATACTCTTTCAGCCCATCAGTAAACGTTGCTGAATAGTTACGCACTTGAATAGTACACTTATCCATCGCTCTCTTTTTAATGGTTTCCTAATTAATATGGGTAAATTATGAAAATCAACTTAAACTCAGAATGATTTATTGTATCACATGAGATGTCAAGTTCCGCATGGCCAATAGGTATTCAATCGGCTATGTTCAAAACTAAAATTACCTTAAGTAGAAGTCCCACAACAGATCATTTTAATTACATTTTACAAATTCTCATTTAATTTACCGAAACATTTTTACTACAATAAGTCTTATCTTACTTGGTCTCTATTATTTGTTTTCATATATTGATATTATTGAAGAAAAACAATTTTCGTCATATAAGTAGTCTATGCACTACATTCGATCTATTTTTTTCTATTTTTTTATTGACTAATTGACGTTATAAACTTATAATAAACTCTTAATTTATTATTATTATTATTTATTTCAACCATTGTTGCTAACATGAATTTCTTTAAAATAATTCATGTAAGATCAATCTATCATTGTTATACCTTTAAGTTCTTAATTTTGTTTCAAAATTACTATTAAAAAATAATATCAATTTCAATGGTTAAGATCATGAGTCAGTTGAAGCTAGACCACTATGGAAAACCTGGAAGCACTGAACGACCGTTTCGTCCTACCGTAGGACTCCTCAGAAGTGCGCATCCATCACCTCGCCCCCTGCGAGATTCGAACCCAGAACATACTGGTTTCGTCCGCAAGCACTTAACCACCAGACCACTGCGCCGGCATCCAATGGTGTTAATGTCTAACTTCAACTAATCCACGAAATTGAGCGACACATCCACCATTGTCATCAGTAAGTTACTATCTCACAACAGACTTGGTTGAACTTCACTGGTCACTACTTGTCACTAGAACTTCAGAATATATCACTTGAAGCCAGTCACCAGTGAGCATGTAATAATCAAATATGCTAAAAAAAAGAATAAATGAATAATATTAGACTATTAAGTGAGTTCATTATTTCAGTCGAATATTTATCAGTAAGGCTATTGATATATGCGTAAATTTATAAATAGAATTGGTCTTAGATGGTCGTTGGAGGTAGTCAACAGGAAGTCCTGGGTTCGAATCTCGCGAGGGCTGGATCGTGAATGCACACTGCTGAGGAGTCCTACAATAAGATGAAACGGCCGTCCAGTGTTTCTAGTTTTCCATGGTTGTCTAGCTTAAATTGATTCATGATCTCGACCATTGAAAATAATATGTTATATTAAATGTAAAATTTATTTTAATGTAAAGAAATTCAAATGAAGATAGTGATTAAATCATACCACATAAATTCACAGCTTCGGAAAACAAAGAAATCCCCCCCAAAAAACGAGAGAAAAGTTTAAACATCTTAAAAAACAGTTAATCAACCAACATATCGAGACAGAAAAAGGAATAGTAGCGAAAATAAATTTTCGGAAGTTAACAGTTGATTTCCTGTGTAGAAGCAAAGTACAATAGGAAACGCTACATCATGATAGTGAACATGAGGTTGAACAAAATATATAACAAATTGTATTAAGATCATAAATCGACCTGAGTTGGAAGACCATTAAAAATCAGGAAGCATTGAACAAGTCTCATTCTTAAGTGAAAATCCTTAGCAAAGCACATCCATGACCCCAACACAAGCTATTAATCCCATGACCTTCAGGTCGTGATTTAAGATTTATGCCACCAAAATTGGCATCAAACAGTTTACATATATAAATTTAGTAAATTCGCGATGTTGCACAATCGTCTTCTATTGTCTTCCATTGGTATCTACCAAAGATTCGAGAACGTTGCACTCCACTGGTCATATCATCTCATTATAACTCCTGTAATTTCGTTTCGAAGTTAGCTAATCATGGGCAAATAATGATTATCAGTATCGGAGTTTGTAGGAGTCGTGATCCCAATAACATTCAATCATCTTCATAAACCATCATATTGATAATAATAATAATAATAATAATAATAATAATAATAATAATAATAAATATCATTATTATATTAACCACGGGTTTGACCAGAAATATCATTATTCAGAAAACATCAGAAAAGACAAACTTCATTGATAATTTACAATAGAAAGTGTAAAATAAACTTTTCATTCTACATTGAACCAATTTTTTGTATGCCCAACTTTAACAGCATACTTATGACGAGTAATTATATGTATTACTTGTGATTAGATTATCTCTCTTTATATATACAGAGAGAAACACTTCAACTACTAATATTTTTTTTCTAAAAAAACAAACAAACAAACAATTCTTGCTTCGTTTTCTTTCATGTTTTAGATTGCAGAGAAGAAAAAAATAATAAAGAAACAAAAAATCGAAGTTACAAGTGATATTTACTTGAAGGTTGATTAATGTACAGGATAAATAAACAAACTAGTGATAGACAAATAGATATATATTTTTTTTCTAACAAAACAAACAAATGACAATCAACTGAATTTGTACGAGAAATAATAAATTGCAAGCTATTTTTCTTTTAATCAGTACACATTTATATGCGTAAAAAGAGTTAAATAAAAGTTGACATGGCGCTTAAAAAAAGGATCAGTTGATGTATAAAAATAGATATAGACAATATATTTACATACAAATACTGCCTGGATCCCATCTAGGATTACTGCTAGGCCCAAGTTTAGATAAAAAAAAGAGTTGGATGTAATGTTAGTAACCGTAATTTGTCAGAGGTTATCAGTTTTTTTCAAAATTCCTAACCAGAAGAAATAATTTAAATTATTTATACTACGTTCATGGAGTTGAAAGATCTTCATGAAGAAGAGGCATGACACCTCATGGTGAAAATCAAAATTCTTAGGAAGTTACGAAGCCCATACTCCTTGTAATAACCATGACAATAATTAATGTGGGTACATAAAATATCTAGACAATATGGGAGACCGGGAGCACTATCTGGAAATATGAAAAAAACATTTATACACTAGTAAGATTAGAAAGATGTTCGGATTTTGCTGTGATATACACTCACATAAATACATACACTTGATAAATAACTTCATTTATTGCATAAGGTGCATGTATCTTAACATTCACACTTTTATAAATAGCTGTTAGTCATAGTGTATAAATGATCAGAAGAAAAACCTTCATAATAATACTGATAATAATATATCAACAAGAACTAAATTAAGGGAGCAGCGGCAAAACAAAGAATATTGATTATCTATTTTATATTCATTTCTAACGTGTTAACAATCAAAATTTCATAAGTTTCTGATAGCGATGACAGTGTATTCTTGTTCAATTAATTTATAAAAGTTCATCGTGGTGACATTATGAGATGGAATTCAAATAGTCCTTGGAAATTAATTACCAGACAACCAAAGGAAAAATGATAGCATCGTACAACTTTCATTTAAGGAATATCTAAGATAAAGATATCGAGCCAGAAGACTGAGCACTGGAAAGGTCTAGGGTTAACTAAATACAAACAAAACAAAAGAGGAAATTTATTTGCTAAAGGAAGAAGGATATGCAACATTCATGGTTAAAAGTATTAGGTTATGTGGGAAAGTATGAAAATGTAACACTAAAACGTGATGTCCTAAAGATTTATTTAGAAATATATCTTCTCCGTAAAATTAAACAAGAATTGCTTTTGCTTATAGTTTCGAGCTGTAGTCAATATAATATCAAACATTTTACAATACCACAGGTAATAAGTGGTGACATGACAAATCAGTTCACGTGTAATTCGACGATTTCGTCATAATAATAATAACCTGATAGTTTCTTCGTATTTCATGTCAATTTCTAGTAAATTGACAGTTTTTAGCATGAAGAGTGTGAATATACTTTACACGAACGAGGTTCATCTGTATAAAGTGTTTCAGTCAAAAGATAAGGTGAATCGGTTGTCAAGACAGTTTATCGAAAGAAAAAAACTCAATTTGCTTAATAATAATATTCACAAACTTTGAGATACAAGGGATATTAAAGTTTCGGCCCAAAGAAACTGATAGAAGTCAGTCAAGATAATCAACAACGGGAAAACCCTAGATCATTGCAAATAATAATAATAAAATCCTATGAATTGAATAAATTAGTCTTACACTAAGACAGAACATCCTTTAGCAAATCCTACATTTTAATTGGTTGATGAAAACTATTTTCATACCGAAATATTGTTGACTCATTTTATAGGTTAGAAAGAACATTAAATCCATGACCCTTGACCTTAACTGACATCTGTCTGTTTATATTATTATTTTGTCAGGATTAAAACATTTGTAAACAAAATCTTATTGTTGATAATGAAAGCAGATTTGACAATGTTGGTAGATGATTTTGTGAATTTGTGTTTGTGTTCCGTAAATGAGTATCAGAACTTGCATTTATTAAGTCATGAATACTTAATTATTAATTAAACGATAACTAGCTAATTTATCAATTGTTGAGTAATTTAATTTGTTATAGATCATTACGATACAAAGGGATATTGGAGGGAACAACCCTAACTTGAAAAATTAACTAAGAATGAAACATCATTTCACTGTTCTAAATTGATTAATCATTGAGTTTGTTTGCTTGTTTAACCATTTTAGTACCGATCAATTTCGATAGATGAAGTTGTGAAGCGGCCACTAGCCAAAGTAACTCGAAATGGCGTCCAACTCAATCGATAGAATTCGATTGGGCCTATGGACTAGACAAACATGACGTTGATTAGTATTCAACAACTAATCAATTCAAATATCTCAACCCTACAGGAAGTCAGTCACGATTTGATAGGCTCAAAGGTAACTTCTCTGAAGATTTCATGTATGTACAAAACCTCGATCTAATACTTCCTACATATTACGTGCAAACACCAAATATTAGCAATTAGATTTTCTTAGGAATTTTTCTAGTCGTATAAACTAGGCAAGACTGAGTTCTTTGAAGGAAATCAGAGACAGATATATATATTGTATACCCTGTTACCTAAGGAAAATTTATTAATTCACTAAAAATTACGAAATACACATACTTATAATGAAAACTCCCATTATCTGCTTAAAACATGATTTTAAGTAAATATTAGTCATGTACTATAAATGACCAGTGGTTACCGCTACATAATCATGTTTAGTCCTTAGTACTGATAAATAAAACTTACTTTCTCAATTATCTAAACTGGTATACTTCATTAGCTCAGCCACATAGGTTAATCGTGAATGATTCAAGCTACAACATACTGTACTAAAGAACAAGCTTCAATTTTTGAGTAAACTTGGTTGACTAAAATTGATGAGTACTGAGAAGAGATTAATCGCATAATGAGAGCAGTCCTGAGAAGAACATCTTCGACTATAACAGTTCAGGAATTCTGAATTATGTAGGTTTTTTAAAGTTATGTGGAATACCTTGCTATTGATTACTGACAATCAGGAAACTTATATGAAGGACATTAAACTCAATATGTCCTGTTAAGAGCAGATGAAAAAAGTGAAATATGGAAAACGGACAGATATTTTTTTATGAATTAGTTTGTATACTTTTCAATTTATGTACAGAGGCTTTTCTGAGCTACAATTACTTATTTTTACAGTTCAATTTTGTACACTTATTTAGACTAATGAAGTGAAGTGTAGTGTGGTCTTTTATTTTACTTACATAATTTTATGAGCACCAAATCAAAATTATACGGTACTTATGAATTCTTATCTGTTTTGCACATTTAATCTGAGTTTTGAAGGGAAATTCTGTGACATTTTAAGTAAATGAAAATACAATAACACAAATAGTAGGTGTAAGATAGATAATATTAAAATAACTTGAAAAATAATGAATAGCATCATCTTTATCTTGCTGTAATTAAGTTCTGCACCATTATTTGTTCTTGCTTTATTTAAATTCATAAAGGGAACCAATTGCATGAAATAAGTTTAAAAAGTTGATCACATTCTAAAAAGGAAATCGTTTCATCTTGCGTTGTACACAAAGTGAACTGTCGATTTTATAGATGAGTTATTACATTAAAAGGAAACAATTTTATCTCAGAAGACTTAGTTTGAAGTAAGATTTTATTATTAAATTTGCGAATTGTGTATACTATTGAGCATTGAGAAAATATTGGCTTTTCTATTGACATATCATTACTTTAAAATGTTGTTAAGATCATTATTTGTTCTCTTAACAAATTATGAAGATTCTATCGGTATTCTAGTCTTATTTACGTAATGTGTATTCTCCTAAAAGTTTCCTGTGGATTTAAAAGTATATATTCATATTCATTAAGTTGATTATCTTTTAGTGTGCTTGCTTAGAGATCACTCGATCAATGATATACTGTAGTCTATAAAAATGGTACATGATCTGTACTACAAATATGGGAACTGACTTCATTTTAACTTCATTTTACAAATTCCAATCTTGTTGATATCAAAATATTGCTTATCCATGGAAATGCATTTTATTCATCCTTCTTTACACTGTTCAAAAAATCCCTGGAAATAATCAGAAGCCAGGCTCTTTAGAATCCATACATTTTTCCAAGTATAAACGGTTCATCAAAATCGTGTCAACAGACACAAATAACTGTTGACATTAAATATTATATATATATATATATATATATATATATATATATATATATATATATATAATGCCGTAATCGAATTCCTGTTTTTGGCATTTTTAAGTTATTGAAGTTCATCGTGGATAACGATGATAATTCTATAAACTCATCTGCTGTAAATGTCAACTCAGGCTTGGCAATTCAAAATTGATCGCTTCTGAAAACTACCAGTTATATTACCAAAATGCTAGGTAAGTACTTTGTATTATTCAGACATAAAAACCTACGTGATAATGTTGTATAGAACAAAAAAATTACGATGTATCGTCAATAGAAAATCTCAATAAACAGGTACTTAATATATTTATGGCATAAATCCGAATGACTTGTTTGTAGTTCAGAACAGGAAGTTTATGAATGGAAAAAGATTCAGCAACATTTAATAAGTGAAATAAGACATTACAATTCGGAGAACAGCTTGCGAAATTTCCCATTTTCATTTATTTACCTAATTTTAGGAACCAATAATCATGGGATTGTTGAGCTTTTCAACTACAAATCAAACTAATGTACTCCAATGGCCTTCGTTTTTAATTACAATTCTAGAAATCTGAAAACATTACCTAACAAACTGTACTTTTTAGTACTATATATTATGAAAGAAATATCCTTGGATGGAAATCTGAACTTCAATATCAATAACACGTATTAAAATAATAACAAAAATAACATTAATATTATTAGTAACACTATGATTAGTGATTAAATAAATAGACGAATTATCATAACGGTACAAGCATTATAAAATAGTAATAAAAATAGAATATAGCTGAAATCATGAACTGATCTAAGTTAAATCACTGTTGAAAACCTTGAAGCGCTGGGAGACCATTTCAACGTAGTGTGGAACTCCTCAGCAGTGCATATCCACGACTCCTCACAAGGAAATTGAACACAGGACCTTCACTTTCACACAGAAACGCCTGACCTTCAAACACTTGAGCCTGTATCCAGTGGTGTTAATGTTTAACTTCAAGCAATCCTTGACATTATGATTATATTACATTGTCTTTGGTGGATAACTGACTAACATCAAACAGGTTTTAGCTCTACTTGTCACGGCTTCTCATTAGAATTTCGAAAATTCCCTCTCGAGGTTAGTTACTGGTGAACACATAATAATTTTCAGTATGGGTTAAAATTATTACTCCTCAAGTATAATTTAGAGATTTATGTAGGAATAATGCATATGAATACCATTATAACATTCTTTGATTCTTATCACAATCAATTTATTTTATTTACAATTGTATTATTAATAATCAGTTAGTATATTTATAAGTATCAATGAGAAAGGAAAGATTTTTGACAAATATAATCAGATTCAGTTTGGAAAGGACAGGAGGCTTGATGACCTGTGTTAGTCCTGGCAATGGTGATCTCTCAGTTGATCCAACTTTCTTTTGAAAAAGTCAACGGATGAAACCTCAACCACGTGCTGAGGTAATGAATTCCACTAGTTGATGATTCGATGGGAAAGTCGATAGTCAGCTGACAAGTAATTTGTTCTGGTTTTATTAGACATATAGTTATTGTCACACAGATTCAGATGATAATTTGAAATTATTAAATGTAATATGATTATTTGTTCTTCTTTTTTGGTAACTTTTTATTAATATTTAAAGGATAAACTTCGAGTAACAAAAAGGATAGTCTATATGAATATCAACAACTAAAATTAAGTACAATAATTCAAAATAATAAAAAAAATACTAACAATTATTAGTCGGAAGAAGTTATATTCAGTTTTGAAGATAAATGTGGTTTATTTAAAATTTGTTTAAGAATTAGACTGGATAGCTGTTTTATTAGTTAGTTCATAGTAATTGGTAGGAAGATGTGAAATTAGATTTTGTACTAGTTGACACTAGTCAAGAAGATGTAAGTATATGTTGATTGATCACTGAATAATGGCTAAGGTTATTTATTTAAAGCTGATTGAATTCTATTGATTAAGTTACAATATGGCTACTCATCTATGTGACTTGACGTAGTGTCCAAAATGGTTTGATGTTAGGTGATTTGAGATAATCACTGATTGACAAATATAAATATCTCAATCCTGATGGAAGTCAATGATAACGTCTCAGATTGTGTAACCTCATCAAAAAGGGTTTGAACCTATCAGTAAGCATCAGTTTCCTAAATATTTCAGGTTCGCTTGACTAATAAGTCCCAGATTGCATGAAAATGAGGTCCACAGTTGCCTGGTGACTAAACACCTAACAAGCGTATATATAATCTTAAAGACATATCTCCTAGTAGGGTTTGAACTCTAGTCACCACAAGTGTCAAAGTAGAAAGCATCGTCACTGAAATGTGAATGGTCATGATATAATTACAGTGGAACTATTAAATGCTACTAATCTCTTAGTAATTATTGGTGTCGCATGAACTAGTCTTTAGTACCGATTGAACTACAATTTTAGTCGAGGTGAAATGAATAAATATTGATTCTAATCTGTAGGTTCCATTCGTCACAAAATGATCTCAATTGATTCTAACGATTAAATATTCATCAAATGACCTTAATGTCTTGAATTCCATTCTTAGTGGGAACGTGAGTAAGCATTTCTGTAAAGTTCTATAGGATGACAAAAAAGTTGTCCAGTGTTCCCTAATTTTCAAATTAACCTCAAATGAAATCAATCTTTGGTGAATAGAATCTATATATGCATGTTTGATGAACTAATTGCTAATGAGAAATCATTAACTGAATAGATTTTAGATATGTTGTGTATGTTTGTATAGTACACTAATTGATGAAGTAATATATATATATACAAAAATGTAATAGATATATGCACGTATCCACATAAATCCAGACAACATTGCATTTTATAAGCAAATGAACAAGAAATACAAAATTCTTGAGTTATGCATCATAAATAATAATAGAGAAATGATGAAATATACTAAATGTCTGTTTTCACTATTAATATTATGTAGAGTATTTCTTGCATTAAATTATTCCTTGGTCGATTACAATTATCACAATAATAACAAATTCAAAAAGCATGAAATGAATCATTGTTCTAAATTTAACTACACACAGTCAAATTGATAACCAAAAGGTAAACAGATAAATATGATTATGATGATGATGTCATAATATACGTATGCATATAACATTAGACAGAAACAAATCAATAAAACAAGATACACAATAAAAAACAACGACTGGGAATCATGTGATTAACATTGAAAAACAAATGACTTGAAATTGTCTATCCTTAAAGAAAACAATAAAAATTTTTACTTATGTACAATTAAATGTTAGATGGTGGTTGAAGATAGTCGACTATCTTCAACCATCATCTAATCTTACAATGGTGTACGCAGTGTTGAGTCTTCTAGGCTGGTGGCCACATTGCAACATGGTCGATAGCATTCGATCTGCACTAATAAGGACTAGATACGCAATAAATTGTGATTACAATTAAATGTTATTTTAAAAAGTTACTATTACATTCTTACATTGTTTTATTACGGTCTATATAGGATTATGAAGTGACTAAATGTGTTAATACTAAATAATTTACAATTCATTAGAATGTGATTGTTTAAGTCTTATTTTAATTATTGCCTCAATTGCAAGGTATGTAGAATAAGAGGGAAATTTTGATTTAGAGGCTAAAATTTAGGGGATTCTTAGTACGACTATGTGATTATGCAGCCAATCGACAGAAGGTTTAGTCAAATTAAAAGAATCAATCAGTAGGTCACAACATAGAACATGTGACATATGTACATCGCTTCAAGTTGTTAGAACCCATTAGCACAAAGAGATGTTATCAAGCCAAATCCCTGAATAATAGAGGTAGTAACTGTCAATGGTGGACATCTAATGACAATAACTATTGGAAAAAATTATTCTTGCTTAGACTGGCATTCAGACGAATCCTACTATCAATCATTTGGTAACATTCGTTTATATTTCTTTCATGCTACGACATTTATTCATTCCTATTTTGCGTATCTTATTTTATTTTTTATTTCTCAACATCACAGCAGCTTGCCTATGGCGAAAACTATGTCATATCTAAACGATCTCGAGTCACTGACTGGTCGAAAGTTGGATGCTATCACCGACTATGAATACTGGAGCAGTCTTTCTAAAACGACATACATCATTCAAAACTGATCTCTTTCAACATTCGCACACTAACCCAGATCAGACAACAGATAAGGGGAGTATTTCTTTAGAAAGTCTCAGCATCGATGTCTGTTGTCCGTCCGAGAACCATTTTCAAGAATCTAGTGAAGTACTACAAATTCGCTCTCCATCTGTCGCTTCAAAAAGCTTGACTCACGTACGTTTATCTGGGGACCCCGTGGCATCTTTGTCTGGTTTTCCTAGCATTGATTTTGCACTAAGCACAAGAACTGAGGCAACAGTGACCGATTGGATCTCCATCAACAGTCTGTTATGTGCTGTTACGTTAGAAAGCTACAACAAATTGCGAAAAGAATCGGTGTGAAAAAAAGATATCTTTTCGCCATCTACACCTTTGCTCTGACAGATTCCAGCCCGGATGAGATCAAGGATGAGTTCTACCACCAGTTAATAGTTCTTCTACAGAAAGTGTGTAGGACAGATATTGTAGTACTAACCGGAGATTTGAATGCTTAGGTCAGGTGTCTAGGTACAAAAGAGAATCGTTCAGGTGGCCGATAAGGACTTGTTGGTCGCAGGTTGGATAACGGTGACCATCTACCACAACTTTGTGCAGACTACGACCTGGTACCTACCACTACAGTCATCACCCATGCGTCACCTGACGTCCTCTTTCTGCATCTCAAACCTGGACTCAGATTGATCACATCGCGATCAGCTACTACTGGCATGGTTATGTACAAGACTGCCGCCCATTTCGTAGTATACAGTTGAACTGTGATCATATCCTTATTATCTTATCTTACGTTTCAGTGGCCAATTGGTTGCAGTTAAATGTCAAGGCGAACTAGGTTCAAGGCTAGCTACCATCCACCGAAAAGAACAGACGAATATTGATTGTAATTGAATGACGCCATGAAAATGGCAGGTAAATTTGTATGAGGCTCCACAAAACATCCCACATATAGGCACACATATAAGTGTGTTTTCCAAAAAAAATTATACTTATTCTGTGTTCCTTAACTAACTAAGTTGGTGCGTTTGAAATCAGCATACTTATACAGTGAATAACTGAAATGACATCATTTATTATCAGCTGAATTACTTATCATGGAATATGGAAATAAAAATTATTATTATTATTATTGTACATCAGTAACTTTACATTTTGAAAACAAACACTAGAAAATTAACGACTTATATTTCAATAATCTTATCAACTAAAATACCCATAATTGTACAGTATTATATTCAAATGAAAATTCTCATGGATACATTTTGTTTCTGTAAAACAATAAGATACATAATCATGTAGATTTTATTTAATACTGATGACTATAGAAGCATGTAGACTAGAGTCAATTGATTGATCTATGAAATTCGATAATAAAACTATCTAAGTTGATTCATAATTTATTTTCCAAATGTAAGTCAAACTAATTGATGAACATTAATATCATGAAAACATTTTCAATAATAAGAACATTGATTATTGTACGACAAAACAATAAACATTTAATTTATTTATGCTTGTATAAATATGTATAACAGATAGTATGGTTTCCAACAACACGGATATCATTTAAGCACGTGTTTGGATTCTGACTAGTAGCAGGACGCGTTTCATCCTATTTGTCACTTATCACACAGATGTATTTATATCATAATATCGATGTGTCACACTGAGTCTCGGATCTAGTATTTATCTCTTCAAGCACCAGACATTATTAACTAAGTGGCTAAGTTCAAACAGCCATTCGACTATTCAACGTCCATGATACTATTTATAAAGTTCTGTATTTTCTTGGTGTTGATATTCAGCTAGAATTAAACGCACATCTTGTATTCCATTGCTAGTCAGAATTGGAAATATATACAAAGCCTTGTGTTTGTAGAGAATATAAAGCCAACCATTCATCGTGCAAACATACCAACAGTAAGTGATCAAATACTGTCTTGAGTATCAACAGCGGAAAAGTGAAAAACCCTATGAATAAAAGAATATCATTAGCATATCTACATGGATTAATAGTTACTATGTCACATTGATAAGTTTCACGATTGAAAATGTTTTTAGAAAATCAAATCTGTAGATGGAATGTGATAAAAATACTAATTGTGTATAGTTTAGTAGTGATAAAACATGAAAATAATGATTTTCCTCATTATTGGCAATATACATCAACGTATTTCACATGATGCAAACAAATCAGAAAGAATTTCTTCTATGCTTTCTACAGTAAATTGTTGTCAAATTTATCTTCCTTTGATTCGAAATTCCTCATCAATTAAATAGAGTTACACATTGCTTTTGTTATCATTCAGTTTCTGAACGTCGAACACATTCAATTTAATAGCTGAAGGATGAAAAATATTGAAAAACTTTTCAATCTTTAATGTATTAGGAACCTTCTTAACATGTCATGGAACATCCCAAAAGATGAATGCGAGCAAAGACAAAGCTTAAGAAGTAGGTTATTCTGTTAATGAATTTTCAATACTTAGCATCTATTCTATATTCGCTTATAGAGAACTAAGACTTGCTCACAATGAGATAAAAAGAATAAAATAAAAACAAATTGACGTCCTAAACATCAATGGGAAGATTCAAGTAAACAATACAAAGTAAATTTATACTTCACCTCATTCCACAAGCAAGTGGCTATCAGGACTCAGTAGCTAAGTAGATAACGTGATGGCGTTTGAAGTGAACGGTATTGGGTTCCAGTCCAAGAGTGAACATCAACTCTAAGACGCAGGTATATCCATCCATTTTTACTTATAATGCTGGTGAGGCAATACGAACAAGATACACATATGCCACATATGATCAATAATAGTCCCAAACATCAATGGGAAGATTCAAACAAACAATATAAAACGAAAAAAAAACGAACATCATTTTTTGGATCTAATTTTCATGTCAAGTAGATTGAAACAAAAATCAATTAAGAGTGTTATTTCATTTTGATTCTTATGCTAAGTAATAACAAATAACCAACTGTATATTCATTCATTCATTCATTCAAAACTTTCTATAATCAATTCAATTACCAAAATTAATATATTTTTACTGTATTTAACTAATTGAGAAACTTTTATTATAATCAGAATGGGTTTTTGTGGAGAGTTTAAGAATTTTCACAAGTTGAAATCATGAGTCAGTTGAAGCTAGTTGGTTGAAGTTAGACATTAACACCGTAGGTCCACGGTTGCCTGGTGACTAAACACCTAACAAGCGTATATATAATCTTAAAGACATATCTCCTAGTAGGGTTTGAACTCTAGTCACCACAAGTGTCAAAGTAGAAAGCATCGTCACTGAAATGTGAATGGTCATGATATAGTTACAGTAGAACTATTAAATGCTACTAATCTCTTAGTAATTATTGGTGTCGCATGAAATAGTCTTTAGTACCGATTGAATTACAATTTTAGTCGAGATTAACGGAATAAATATTGATTCTAATCTGTAGGATCCATTCGTCACAAAATGATCTCAATTGATTCTAACGATTAAGTATCCATCAAGTGACCTTAATGTCTTGAATTCCATTCTTAGTGGGAACGTGAGTAAGCATTTTTGAAGAGTTCTATAGGATGACGAAAAAGTTGTCCAGTGTTCCCTAATTTTCAAATTAACCTCAAATGAAATCAATCTTTGGTGAATAGAATCTATATATGCATGTTTGATGAACTAATTGCTAATGAGAAATCATTAACTGAATAGATTTTAGATAGGTTGAATGGATGCCGGCTCAGTGGTCTAATGATTAAGTGCTCGCGCGCGAAGCCAGTAGGTCCTGGGTTCGAGCCCCGGGTGGTGCGGGGTCGTGGATGCGCACTGCTGAGGAGTCCCATACTAGGACGAAACGGCCGTCCAGTGCTTCCAAGTTTTCAATGGTGGTCTAGCTTCAACTGACTCATGATTTCAACTTGTGAAAAAACTTTTATTAGTTTTAATTTTTAATCAATTAATTTGTATTTATTAAAATGGAGAATATTAATTTTAAAATTAAAAGAGTATTGATTACAGCAATCAATATTGTTCAAATTATTAATATTAGAAAATGTGATCATTAAAATTATCATTTATAATTTAAAGGCAATTTGTCCAATATATGGGCTTATGTTACTGGAAGATTTAAGGGAGTAGAAATAAAGAAATTTCAGATAAAAACCCGAAAGTTTAAACCCTACATATATACACACACACACCACCTGTAGCTCTTCTAGGGTGACTGTTGATCCAAAGCCCGAGTAAATGAGGATGGTTGGGCATGGGGTCAGTAACCCTATCTTGTAGAAAATATCCTTGCTAATTATTGCTAATTAATCTGTTCAACTACAGTCAGGAAAATTATAAATAGGTCAAAAGACAGTCAACATTCAAAACATTAGGTGACTAATTTCCCACAACAATTTTCAAGGAATTCTTGAACACTAAACAACTAATCTAAGTGACAGCTTCGTCAAGATAACCCAATGTAAAGTTAGTTTTTTATCACAAACTGATATTAGCAAAGAAATAATTGACAACCAGTGAGCACTAGACAGCTATTTTATTTAAGTTTGGAGTTCCTAATTAGAATAAACATACATCAAAAACAAGGAATTGTGTGGAGGAAATTCATCACGGGAATGGATGAGTTCATAGAAGTCCATTTCGATTAAATAGAAAATTCTTCCTATATGAGAACATTCGGTTTAAAGTGAAAAAGCTTGCCCTAATATATCAGGAATTACTATTCCATCATACATAGGAACGGAGTTTAGTTTACAATTAATTTGCTCACCATGCATCAGTAGGCCTCAATATACACAAGGGAAAAGCAACATACTCAAATACAACACAGAGAACAGCAATCCAATCACTCTTGATGGCGAAACTCTGGAAGAGGTACAATCTTTCACGTACCTATCGGGGCAGCATTATCGATGGACAAGGAGGATCTGATGCAGACGTAAAACCAAGGATTGGCAAAGCAAGGACAGCATTCCTACGGTTGAAGAACATATGGAACTCAAAACAACTGTCAATCAACATCAAAGTCAGAATCTTCAATACGGACGTCAAGTCAGTTCTAATGTACGAAGCCGAACCTTGGAGAACTACCACAACCATCACCAAAAATGCATAAGTATTTATAAACAATTGTCTACACAAGATACTCAATGCCCGTTAGTCGGATACCATCAGCAACATTCTACTGTGGAAGAGAACAAATCAGCTTTCATATGAAGAGGAAATTAGGAAAAGATGATGAAGGTGTATAGGAAATACATTGAGGAAACCATCAAACTGGATCACGAGGCAAGCACTAACTTGAAATCCTGAAGGGAAACGGAAAAGTGTAAGATCAAAGAACACATTGTGCCGGGAACTGGAAGCAGATATGAAAAGGACAAACAGCAACTGGAAAGGATTGTCCAAACAGAGTTCGATAGAAAATCCTGGTGTGCGGCCTAGGCTTATCCATGAGGGGTGACAGGCGTAAGGAAGTATTATGTAAGACAGCAAGAAAACCATATCAGACTTGTGAAATATTTCATTATATTTATGTACATATATTATACGGTTGTCAGATGATTACAATATACCTTAGTTTCGTCTTCAATAAAATCTATATCAAGAAATTGTGTTTATCAAGGAATATAATGAAATTAAAACTATATGACCTTTTAAAAAGAATATAACCAATTACGACCTTCACAAATATGAACTAATGAAGAAATAGTTCTTCGATAGTTTTTCATAAATTTGATTATATTTCAGTAGATGTTAAATATTGTTTTAAAAATGAATTAAAGTGTAAAGAATCATTAACAAATTTTGTCCGTCAAGCAATTATTGAGTCCATTCAAAACATATTCCTCTAAGAAGCTGTTCGAAATTTAAGAAGTACATATTAATATATAACATTGTGAAGGACAAATCATTGATAACATCTAAAGATTGTCAAGAAATATTTTACTGATGAGTACGGTAAGCAAAGAAGAAAATAAAAGATTAACCAAATGATCACTCATAATTAACTGCCTGCTGTTATCGTTGCGACTATCCATTATGTTCAAAAGTCTGTTTATTGTTTCAATAGAATAGGTCTTAAAAAATCCGAAAATAAGTTTAACATTTAAAAATAATGAATGCGGGTATCGCTATTCACAATAACAATTACGGATTAATATTTACCCTCAAACTTTGATGGTGCTTGCAAAAGATTTCACAAGGGAGGATGCGAATATATATAATTTGGGTATAGAAGTAAACCAAAAGGAAGAAAGAGAGAACAAACAACACATCACAAATTATCTAAGGTCACATGAAAGAAACAGCATATACAAAACACATTTCAAACCTCTAAACAAACTAATCCGTCAGAATAAAAACATACACCATATTTCTTTTCTGGTTTTAAACCAGAAAACAAATAAATTTCTAGCTGCTATGGTAACTGGTCACTTACAACCAAAATGATTTTAAAATTGATGACTGGCTGGTAATTAGTATCATTCAAAATCTTACAAATTCTTTAAAAACTGACCATACTTCAGAACAAGTTTTACAGAAAGTTAACATCATATACATGACAGTTGCAAGTGTTGTAATTAAATGGATTAGAAACAAATCTCAAAATGACGAATAACTTGGTTTGCTTGAGGCTGAAAAGTAGCAAATTGTAGGATAAATTAAATCTGAATAGAAATACTTGAATTTATTGATGATCGTGTAAGGAAGCTAAATGGGATGTATTTGAAAATGACAGTTGATAGAACTCGACCTGTCGAGTGAATGATATAATGCTCAATAAAAAAATTTAATGTGGGATTGTAAGTGCACAAATTTTAACGGTGAAAATACACTTTTAAGACGAACCAATCGGTTTTGATAGAGTTCATAGGATTTTTGAACGAAATCTGAAACGTAAAGATTAATAGCTTGCATCTTATTGAAAGCTAATTAAGAAACATGTAAAAATTACCAGTATATAGTTACTAAAAAGTTTAAAGTTGTCAAATACCAGGAGACTAAATAATAGAAGTCACATTTCACGGAGTCCTGAAGATAATCTAAAGGTTCTTAACATTTAAAGTCAAAAAGTAGAGAGCATGTTTATTCCTTTCAACACCTAAAGAGTGCTTCACCAATTTATTCATAAACTGGTTAAGAATTAGTTTTACTTCCTCAAGGTCAGTTTAAAGTCACTGGTTTTTAAGCTAAATATGATTTCACAAAAATAACTCTATAATCTTTCAGTTGTATACAACTGTTCTATGGGTGACATCGATTCGTGATAAAAACTGCCTACCCGAGTAATTCACCATAAGTTAGGATAAATTATTGGAATATCATTGAATTATAATGTTAGTCTTTTTTGGTGTGTGTATTCTTGGCAATGATCGCAAAAAGTCAGATTTTTAAAACCTTATTAGTAGCATGATTTCGATTTATTTACTAGACTGTAATGGGATGAAGGATACTTTCGATTACAAATTGGATACTATAAGTATTCAAAGCTAAAATTCACGATTACCAATTGAATAGCCAACATCCCATTACATTGTACGGAATTTTAATAAAAGTAATTAGAAATTTAATTGACGATAAGAAGCAGAGGATGAATATGTCAACACCTAATTGTGCCTTTTTATCAAACAGAGTCAAATGTCATTCGGTGTTTAACTTAAATTTTGAAGTAAATTAATATAGACGAGGGTTATACTAATGGTAAACTAACAGTACATGCATTACATCTCCACTCATCTATAATGAGTTTTGAAGTGTACATAGTCGCAAGCGCCTGATCATCAACTGGTTTATTGTTGATAATAGTTTACAAACAGACTATTATACACTCGCCGGCTAATGGTCACATTCGTGTTAAGTTTTACATAGTGACAACCGTAAAAAATAAAAGCCATTAATATCGTCTAGTAAAATAGAGGCGCAAGTATTGACTACCTTTATGGTTGACAGTTAACTTTTGGAAAATTGATTATTTTTTGTATCATGCTATCGAATTAATAGTTATTTGGAGACGTGAATAAGACATTAGCAATTTGAGCACAATGTAATTTCTCGTAAATACATGTGTACGTATCTATGTCAGTTAGATCACTTTGATTACATATAACTATAAGCTTGTCTCAACTATTCTAAGGAAAAAGTTTTTAACGGACTGTTTGACAGAAATTAATTTAGAATTGATAAGTTTCAAGATGAAAAAAATGGAACACTTGTTTAAAATAAATATGGACGTTTTTAGCTGAATATTTATTTCCTTTGAAAGTAAATAGAAATAGTCGTACAAATTTCCGAAGAATTTCCCAAAGTGAATAATAACTATTCATTCAACATATAAATGTTAACAGCAAACGCTTTAACTAAATATAATAATGAATCATCTTCATTCATATTATTAATACATTAACAGTGGAAGCATAGAAAGGCAGAAGGTATAGACTGCAATGTGAAATAAAAGGCATTGATGAACCAGTTGTGTACAGGACAAAGAATCAAGAGTATTGACACACGAATACATATACATAAGTACATGCATGTATACACACGCGCACACAGATCCTATTAGGTAGCAGCAGCCAATTGTGTTGTAGATTGATCTGATGTTTGACTATTCCCTTCAGTTCCAATTAAAGCGGATGCATCGTGACCACCACGTGCAATTTCACTTAAAGCAATCCAGGTTCCTTCTAAATTTTCCTTCCAAAGTGTAACCTAAATGATGATGATTGGAGAAGACAGAAAGAACACAATAATCATTTACTCATGCATTAACAAAAAAAAATCAACCATCAGAAACATGGAAATGAATTAATTCATTAGAAAAATAAATACGTTTATTCAGTAGACTGAAAAAGAAATAAAAGAATACAAATGATAATCTTCGTCTTCTTATTACTTTATCGGTTTTGAAATATATATACAACATTTCACTATGATTTATTATAATAATCAAGCGAAACTATGTACTATTAAATAAATGGTATTGAGAATTAAACATGGAATTTTCACATCATAATTAACATTTAAATAGTTTTGATGTTTGACCAGAGGTGATAACTGACCTTAATCTTAGGAAAATACAAGCTGATAGACATAATTGATTGTACTTTAAACACAATAATGATGACGATAATGATTAGAACTGTGAACAAAATAACGACAACTTTAGGAATAGGTAATAAATAATGCTTATATAAAGAATATGGCATTTTTATATTATCATGGGAAGAATTCACAGAATCAGCAAACACAGACAAACGATATAATTATAAGCTGAAACAGATTCAGATATGAATGCAAAAAGATATCTTTAAATGTTTGTAATGACTACACTAACCAAAAGTTATCAGTACCATAATGTTGACATCTAGAAATTAAGAAAAGAACAATGTAGATGCAATGTGATTCAGTAAGTAGTACACTGTCTATTATCATCAAAGGAACTAATCATAATTATCTATGTATTTGTAAAAGAGAAGAAAACAACATTTCAATCTAATTCTCTGACCAGTGTAATTCAATACATTTTTTGACTTCATTTGTAATGCTCTAGATTGTGTTGCTATTGATATTTCGACTGATATGTGATCAGTTTCAGATGATATACGTGAATCTTGTGTGGACTGTCTAGTTACAGCCATTATGATACAGATTTAGATGAAATATGGCTAGAAGTGGCGAAGTGGACAAAGCTCTGGAGCTTTAAACGGAAAGTACTGGGTTTGAATACCCTGATAAACATCTAAGCTGGGATACAGGTATATTCAGCTGACGAATTTCAAGTAAGACGAGACGCGCGTCTTGGATTCCACTACTAGTTACATTTCATTTTTTCTATATAATAAATTTTCATTATTTGATCATAACATCATTACTTGGTTAACTATTCACCGGTTTCTTTTCAGTTGCCTTATTCACACTGAAAACTTTTTTTATTAGGGTTTTACCATCTGGTTTTTATTTCATTTCGTTTTTCTTTTAACCGATTCCATACTTTTTTTGAGTATAAATAGTGGTAATGCAGTACTGTAAAATATAGGTGTGTTAAACGTAAAGTGGATGGTGCGAATGATTTTCTCTCTTCTATTCCAAAAAATAATTGTAGCTTTTATTTTCGTTTTATCTAATAGTTTTTTTTCTAATAGCGTAACAATAGACTTTAATCATAGAACAATATTATGCAATTCTATTGCATTCTAGACAATTGAATGTTGAAAGTGTCTAGAGACTGAAAGTAGTTGGTTGTTGAGAATTACACAACAATAAAATAACAAATGAATTCATATTATTCTCAGTTAAAATTACTTTACATACGATGTTTAAATTAAACAAAAATATAATATTGATTAGATTGCTTGGAAAAACCACATACGGTAAGGTGTGAGTTTAACAATTCACATCAGTAGTTTGTCGAGTTGAATGAAATCAAAAACACAAGTTCCAAATAATTACATATATCTGAATCAACACTCCTTATTAAATGGACTCACTGAATACAATTCATGTTTCAGTAACAGATAGCATTATCTCCTTTCAGTTTTAATTGAAATAGATGGCTGCAGTCAGTCGTCAAACATACGAAAACTGACATATTATGTGAATAGATTCACGTTGGCATACTAAATTAACATAGTGAGTAGTACAAGTAGTAACATTATCAATAGTAGTAGTACAGAAAGAACATGAACAAAGTGATTGGAGATTAATCCTTTTACAATGAATATAAGTATACAACTCTTTATGTATATGAAACACTGTTGAATATGACAAAAAACTTTTCTCAACCTTAAAGATATCCAAAACGTTAAAAAGTATTCATTTAGTATGACAATTTTGACTTTTTTTGGTCAGGCTACATTGTTTCAAGCATCTATGTTTGTATTTAAATAAGCTAGAAAATATTTATTGACATGGAAATATAGATGTAATGTTACAGTTGCATAATTAATTACAATTATTGAAATACAACAATGTACTACTATTATTACTACTGCCATACCTACAAATATATAAGCATGTAACTGTTCATCATCACACATAGAATTTTTCTATTAGGGTCACACTCAGGTCAAAAGTAATAACTATGTGCCTGTAATACAAATGTAAAACTATTCGTAATAGAACAATAACATGATAAAGTATAAATAATAATATGATTCATCTTTGTATAATTACCAAATCATTCATTCATCTTTACATTGATAAAAAAAGAAAGAACAAGGTGAAATGAAAGGAATAAAATTAAAAATGTTGATGTTTCAGTTCATAGAGAATTTATGTTATATTTGACCCGATAAGACAATTGTTATAACCTTGGTTTAAACTTGCAAAATAAAGGTCAAGGTCATATACATATACTAACCAAGTCGATTTGAAACAAATGAATAATATAAAAATATTCTGTGAAGATGATATCATCCGAAGATGAAATAGCAATGAATAAGGTTGGCTTTTTTTTTCTTGAAAGTAAAAATTTTTTTCTAAATTGAGGTGAATAATTACGAAATGTAAATAAGCACAGAGAAAGGCGAATGATTCTCTATCTCTGACACATACATATATGCATAACACACAAAAATAAATAACAATGCATAATGGCTAACTTTTGAGGTATATTGACTGGTACTTGAATAGGAGTAACATCAATTGTGAAAATAAGTGGGGTGGTTGTAAACATTAACACTCAAAAAGGAAGAGAACAAAGGGTTTGAATGTAGAGACTTAAAATACACCCTTCAATACATGATAGAGAAAAATAATTTAATTTCGGTGACTTTTTTTACACCTTTAATTAATATGTAGATTAAATTGCATGTTGTTATGTTTGATATCATGACTTTAGATTAATCGAAAAAGCAAAATATAAAACTTCAGAGTATTAACAAGATGTTTATTTTCTTTAATTTTATGTATTACGTTCAGTTGACTTAGCATCAGCTCAAAAATTGACAGTCGGACTAATTCCTATAGATGTAGAGGCAGATTACCTGGTTGGGTTCCGTACAATTTTGGTAATAGATCATTAGAGATGTTAAGTGATAAGAATCAGAATTGTTTGCAATGGCGTAAACGCATTCATTTTTTAGCTTCACCAAGATCTGAGTTTCAAGATTATTTCGTAATTTTTTTTAAATCCACAAAATCACTCCTTTTCAAACCAACTTTCTTCACTTTCTCTAATATTCTCTACTACCACCGATGCTGTTACTATTTCTACGACCCTGGATTTTCTCTTGACAATTTCATCTCGTGATAATGTAA
This sequence comes from Schistosoma margrebowiei, assembly GCA_944470205.2. Taxonomy (NCBI): domain Eukaryota; kingdom Metazoa; phylum Platyhelminthes; class Trematoda; order Strigeidida; family Schistosomatidae; genus Schistosoma; species Schistosoma margrebowiei. Next base: position 67,805,758 of record OX104028.1, on the reverse strand, counting down.
TATGGTAACCAATACACATATATGTCAGGTTCTATGTTGCGTGCGCCTGACTAATTAACTTGATATAGGAGAAATTAAAAATCAATAAACTAATATGCTTATAATTAATCAGAGCAAGGAACACCACAGTTGGTAAGATTCCATTGACAAAGGATTTATACTAGTTAGCAATCATAAAATTACTTATCTGTTGTGGTGTATGCTACTTATGTCGGTTGACATAAGTAACTTTCTTATTTTTAACCAATCATTAGTCAAATGAAGATAGAAAATGAGAAAGTTTTCATTATATCACGTCTCGAAATTTTTTAGCAATGACAGTTATTGCGTACTGTCAACGTCCAGCCTGAAATCACAAACTGACTTTGTCACAAAAATATAAATGAGTTGTTGAGTAGGAATTCATAAACTAAAATCTATACACTTAATCTAATGACACTTAATAGTCTTAATGAATTAGTGAATGAGTGATCAGAAAAATGTTATTCTCCAACAGCTTGTGATACAAATTTTTTAAAAAAAGTATTTGAACTCATGAAATTATTTTTGATCTCAATCAATAATTCAGTCTCGTGAGTGGTTGATTATCATTGAGCTAAATGGTTTCATTTATTGATTAAAATTTTATTCATTCATTTTAATCATGAATTATTTATCAGATTATAAACCATAACAATAATCAACACATATTTTCTATCACAGGGTTATTTGAATGAAAATTTTAAAAAAATGTCTAGTTGTCAATCACATAAGAATGAATTGCAAGGATAATATAAAAAAACCTTGTTCAGAAGACAGACGACTGAGTGAAGTTAGGCATATACTACTTATGCTCTACAGTTCGGCATGTCATATTGACATCCAAGAATACAAACAATTCGATCTCTATAAATTGAGGATTTTCTCTGAAAGAGCATCACAGTGTCGTATTGTAATTAAATAGCAATGTGAACATTAGTCCTAGTAACATAGTATGAAATGTATAAAGTTAGTTGAACAAGTAAAATTATGAATAAAAAAAAGAAAAAAACAGTACACCTAAATTAAGTAATTCGTAGGATACACTAAACAGGTTTACATACAAGTCATGAACAGAACTTTTCATTTTCGATAGTTTATCACTGACTAGTAAAAAACAGTGCCCTAACAATTAAGACTAAGTATCTTAATTAATGGATAAAAAGTTTTCATACAGAATTCAAGCAGAGGAAACTAAGTAGTTGAAATAAAAGTTGCCAGAAAATGAGTGTAAAATCACCAGCCGTACTATATGAAGGAAAAAGGACAAATGGGTGGCTAATAGAAGTCTTCTAATTGAAATATATATATATATATATATATATATATATATATATATATATATATATATATATATATATATTGTAGAACCTGAAGAGAATTTATCGAAAAGAATATTCTCCGTTCAAATATTAATCTCTTAACAGAACTGTGTCGACATGATCTAGCAACATATATTTCAGTGGCCCATTCACATGTTGCTAAATATATACTAACTGTACAAAAAAGTCGTAAACACAAATTGGTTATTATAGATTTTGTAACACCCAATACAAAATGGAGACAGAACAATGTAAATAAACGTCAATTCTCAGGTGGCAAAGTAGAACCTGACACTTATCGGTTCAAGTTACCACAGTACATTAGCATAACGAGATGAAGTTGTCAAGGGGAATTCCAGGAATAATATTAGTAAGAAAGGCAACAAAAAACATTAGGTGATAGACATTGTGATTCGAGAATCAGGGATTATTTCATGGAGTAGAAAAAAGGGAAACAAAAGTGAGTAAATGACATGAAACTAAACATTTTAATTATTATATTCATCCGAAGAACTTTATTTACTATAGACACCAATTAACTAACAATGATCATAATAACAATAGATAAATCATGATTTATTGTTGTTTTGATTTCATAAAAGAGAAGTTGGCTACAGATAAACCAATCTTGAAATATCTGGAAAAATCACTTTTGATTTGAGTGTACAGACTGAATTAATGAAAATAAAGGGATTACGCCAAAGTGGAAAGTGAAATAAGTCAAAACAATAATTGTATCAAGTTTTGATAAGTCACGAGTCAGTCAACCAATCAGCGAGTCATAATCAACATAAAGCCTGATATGTGCATTTACCCAAGTTGTCATAATATCACTGTTAATATGATGAGATGATGAGTTCAACAAGAGGAATAGATAAAAGGGTCAAAAAATATAGGAGGATCAGTGTTAGCGAGAAGGATCAAACAATATACTGAATGCAGACAGAAAATAAGGGATACGATCAATAAGTCATTCATTTTAATGAAATGGAAGTGAAACTATTCAACTAACAAGTATAAAGCAACAATGTAAAAAAGAAAGACACGATTTCTGGTAGAAACCAGTGAAATCCATATCTCCTTAGTGTGATATATGTTTCTGTGTGTGTTTACTAGTTGAAAAATCAAGAAGCCAGGAAAACAACCGATATCACATTGTTGCATATACTTTATCATTTTCTTCATAAATATGACAATCTAATGATCATGATAAGCAAAGTTTAGGTACATCAGATGAAATGTGGCTGCCAGTGGAATGCAAGATGCACGCTTCGTCTCATGTGGGTCTATTCAGCTGGATTACCTGGTGAAAATATCAAAGAGATAAGTCAAACTATAAAGAAATGAGTCAAAGTCATTCCACAAGTGAGTGGCTATCTACAAGTGGATAACACGTTGTTGTCTGAGGTAAAAGATATTGGGTTCCAGTTCCGGAGTGGATACAAACGCTGGAACGCAGGTATATTAAACTGACGAGTCCAAAATCGGACGAAACGCGCATCTTAGATTCCACTCCTAGCCACATTACACTTCAACATAAAACTGTCATAATCGCTATATCGAGGGAATCCTCATAAGATATTAACTAAAATTGACCACATTTCAGTCAAAATAACACTAACAGTATAATTCAAACCATTAAAAATTCAATCAATAGTTCGAAAGTATACCTTATTATCTCCTCCAGATACCGCCAAAATATTTCCAGTTACAGACCACGAAACATTCCAGACAACATCGGAATACGTATACAAAATGGTTGGACGCCAAAACGTGGAATATTGTGTAGATTGGAAATCTTTCGATTCTACTAATTCATTAGAATTTGGGTTTTTATTATCATTATTATTATCGTTTACTGCTGTCGACCGATTCATCATACGATTTTCATTATTATTATCATTATTAGCTGTCGATTGCCAAATTATTAATCTTCCATCTTGGCCACATGAAGCGATTAATTGCCGTGAAATATTCAAGCTTGGACACCAAGCAACATCACGTACCCAATCGGTATGACCATCTAGACGAGTTTCTTCGATCCATTCTGGATTTCCAGAAGAAACGTCTTCACTATTAGTAAAAAACAAACGGAATGAAGAGCAACAATAAAATTTCACTTTAACTACTAAATGATAGAAAAAAGATCCTCAAAGGTTAGATAGAATGAATTCACACTTGATCACTTTTGTATCCATATGAGAATTAATACAGTAAAACCTATGATTTACAATTACAGTTTCCCAATATGAATAAAAGTATAACTCATGGTTTTATTGAAGAGAAATTTTAAAAAATTATTCGGCGAAGAAAATTTTCTTTTCGACGATATCACAGACTCTAGCTGTGCAATCATATTTATAGTAAATTCACACATAAAGTAGTTTATTGAAAAATAGGAGGACAATTACACTACAAAATGTGTCAAAAAACCGCTTAATAATACAGAATTTGAAGAAAGATAATAAGATGAAACCAAATGCATGAAAGGTGATTGTCCACTTTACGAGTATGAGAAGGGTAAATAATAAATTAAGAACATGAGTGTTATTAAAGAATAATTAGAATTGAAGAGATTAAAAACACTAGAAGTATGTATTAACAATCAATGTACTGTTTATAAAAATGTAGTTACAAATAAATGTCTTTCACGTGCCCCTTTTGTATATAGAGTTCAAGTTTTAAAAAATGGATTGTTAACACCTCTGCAGTGTGTATTTTACATTCACCTTCCGAAAGCCACGCAGGATAATGTCCAGGGACGAGCTTGGAAAACGCTCACATTGTTCGTCCAATGTAACCTACTATACAAGAGTAAGCAAGCTTATGAATACAGACTGATGTGGCCTAAAATGAGAGTTCATCGTTAACACTTATTAATTTACGTTAACTACATTTAGCACAATGAATAGAGTCAAATCTCATTAGATGTTGTGATTAACTTATACTGGTTTGTTGAAATGAATTAATCGGTTCATTACAGCTTAAATTTCAAAGGTTTTATAGGACTAATGAAGCCACACTAAATAATGCACTTTAAAATCATTGGAAGCTATCAGAAATTAATTCATTTTTTCTGTAATACATAGCTGATAGAGTCCGTTATGTTTAAACAAGTTAGGACTTGATATAAATGTATATCAGTTCATATGGTCAGTCATAACATAAGTAAAGCATGTGAAAATTCAAAACTTGTATTAGTGAAAGAGTTAAATGAATAAACTTGTCGATGATACTAAGAAGCAAATTTTAAGGAAACATAAAGAACGAATACATTTAACTCACTAGAATTTATTTAAACTATTACAATTGCTATTACCACATAGGTTAAAATAGGAAAATTTGCATCACTACTCAAACTGACAGTTAATTACTTTATGAAATCTTGATTTGACTGTCTCTAGTTTTTTTCTTCTAATCTACTGATACACCAATAAACATTGAATGCTTAGAGTAACCAATGTCTAGGCACCTATAACACAAATCTCATTCAATTTCTTATTCTTATCATTATTTTTTTCGTTGGATATAAGCATAAGTCCAATCTTAACAAATATATAATTTCAGATGGGTTTTGTGGATATTATAGTAATTTCAATGGTTAAGATCATGAGTCAGTTGGAGCTAGACCACCATGGAAAACCTGGAAGCATCAGACGGCCGTTTGGTCCTATTGTGGGACTCCTCAGCAATGCACATCCACGACCTCGCGCACTGCTGAGAAGTCCCACAATAGGACGAAACAGCCGTCCAGTGCTTCCATGGTGGTCTAGCTTCAACTGACTCATGAACTAAACCATTGAAATATATAATTCATTTGAACATTATACTATAGTGTATATTCCACATATAATCAAACATCTATTTTATTGATGTTAACAATTGGTCAGTAGAACTTTGTGATTATTTTTCTACAATATTTTCAATCGTGTTATATCTACATCAAAGTTTTAACTGATCATAATGAAAATAATAATAATTTCAAACAATCATTTACAAAATAATAACAATAACAGAGAATATTAAATATAATTTCGATTGTAATAAATATTTATTAAATATGAAAAATAAATATTGAATACATAAACAACAGATGAAATAAATCAGTTGAATGATTATTAGGTTGTTGGGTTTTTTTTTCTTCTCTCTCTCCTTGTTAACCAAATCATTTTATATTTATTATAATTGAACAGACTAATAATAATGAGTAGAAATGTATAATAAGGTTGTATTGTATTCCTGTAATTCTCTCACTATTTCTTATTTATTCATACATTTTGATTAGAAATATAGAATAAAATAGAATGACAATATACAAGTTGGTGAACTAATAGTCATATTAAAGATGATGATGATGATATGAATAAGCTCGACCTAGTGACAACACAATGTTTAAAAGTCAGTCACAAAATTCCATTTTACTAGTAATAAAAATTATGGAAAGATTTTTTAATTTGTGTTTTAAATGTTAACCAAGACTTTGCATGCAGTGTTCATTTGAACAAAATTCAAGTATTGCATACACGTAATTAGTTTCTGCCTAAAAAGACAGTGAGCTTCTGAAGAGATTTCAAAGAACCACATATAAATTGATTCCTGAAATCCTAAAGCTATTGTATGATGCGAGACTAGATAAACTTAGCCTATTACCTCTGATATACAGAAGAAGTAGAGGTGATTGGATTACGGTTTTCAATGTCCTCATTTTTTCGTCTTCTGGAAAAGAGGACCTGTGAGCACATTTTAGAGACTTTAACACACCCGGAACCAATAACTAGTCAGAAAATTGCTAACTTCCCCATAAAATTTTCAACAAATGGAACTCCTTACTCCAAGCAAGTGGTCGAAGCCCAATCTCGCTACTCACTCAAAAGAAAACTAGATCAACTGACAGAACGCCATAGTCAGAACTGACACAGATCAACTAGCTCTTACCTTTCCCAAAGTGAAACTGATAATAACGACAAGAGTAAAGATACCATAGTTACGCACCATCGGATGCAAACGTATTGGTTTTCAAGAAGCCTAAAAAATAGGTTTAATCCCAGGAGGTTTCGAAAATGCACATTCGTTGGAAGTTCCATACTAGGATGGAGCAATCGTTCAATTTTTTTTCTGGTTCTCAATGGATGTCTAATGGGAAATCGGTTCATGATATACATTACAAAACTAATCAAACCCCATAAACTTCCCATATTAGCAGGAAGTCAGTCAGTCATGCGCAACGTAGAACCTGGGATGTGTGTACAGAGGTCCAAGCAATCATACCCCATTAACACAAAGAGGTGAAATTTTCATAGAGTATCTCAGGGTATTAGAGGGAGTAACAGCATCAGTGGCAATAAAAAAGACCGGGCATCGAAGATAAAATTCAAGAAAATACAAATTAGTGACATAAGGAAATTATGAGGAACTCAGCAGCTAATAGGAAGGCAATATTTTTAGTAGAAGGGTCAGTATTTAAGGATTCAAAGACTAAATCGAACGTCCTTCCCATTAATTTAACATATTAATGTTATAAGCATCATTAATCGATAATGTAGATAACGATTGAAGGCTAAACGAAGACCGTTCCAATCCAACGAGTGTTTAGAGTAGATATTCGTTTAACAATGAGCCATCTATGATCACTGATGACACTACAAAAAAGACAGTATATATTCTGATTACTTGATTTCCAAAAGCATTAATTTACTATTAGTAATCAATTTAGTGGAAGCAAGGAGAATGATATATTCAAATCTTACTGAAATCAAGAGCCAACATACGTTAAATAAGCATTGAAAACAAGGGGGCACTGACCAACTGTATCGCTCTAGCATGAAAGCCCTTTGAAGTGAAAAATCTACGGACCCGAAAATGGAGATCGAACCTAGGACCTTCGGCATCGCACTCGAATACTCAACTTCTAAACCATCAAGTCGGCATCAAATGTTGTACAATTTTGACCTTAAAATTCGTTCGAATGAAGTATGAGAGTTGAAATTGTATTTAGATTATCCTTAATTGTCTCTAAAATATATACAACTGATACCAGTAGTGTCACATCCAGTGATTATATAACTATGGAATACAATAGAACAAGGTTAAGGGCGAAAAGAACAATGTATTAGGAAAATTAAACAGTCCAATCACGAACCTTTGGTTCGTACGATTCTAATTTGGTTTTTGCACAACAATTGTAATAAAATGATGATCAATGTTTATATAACGCTAGATATTGACCATTTCATCATACTCTTTAATTCTACTCGAGTCACCTGTTCTTTACGAATTTATTACAATTATCCTTGTAAAATCCATTCACAAGGTTTACACATGTGAAATGTAGCAACTAGGATGGATAAGGATTTCAAAATGAGCTTGTGCAGAGTAATAATAATCGCAAAAAGCTATAAAGATTTAAAATTGATGTACAAATAGCGCTGTAAAAATCACAATTAACAAAAACATAAGATTTTTAAAGAAAATCTATGCAAGAAAAGAACTATTTCAATAATATCAATCAAACTACTTAAAGCATTATGTCAGTTTAAATTGTACTATTCAGCTTATGTCATATTTTCATAACCATCAATAGTCTTGAAAAATGTTTACAATAGTTCCAATGAAAAATTTAATCATTTTAGTGCAGTGTAATCAATGTGGTGAACTTTTTTTATCGAACTGAACAAGTCACATAATTATCATCAACTTCATATGTATCCGTGATTATTAAAACAAAACTAATCAGATGTCTTAATTTTAGAACAAATTATTGCCTTTTACTAGAGTCAATGAACTAGAACTCGATTTCTACTGGGCATGAATTTCAAGGTAGTATGTTTGTTTTCTATTACAAAAAAGTTCTCTTTCTCTGTATATATATGGATACACTTACACAAGTAAATACTAGACAACTAAGCTGACACAAGGTCATCGTTACTTTCATGTGCATAGACAGGTATGGATACAGAGAGAATGAATGTGATTATTATTATTATGGCTAATACTCATTGACGCAGTGAATGGTGTTCGTAGTGTTTATGTGATTATACAGGGTGGACACGTGAATAACGATAATAATAAAAATAATGGTTAAGTGAAGACTTAATATTATGGTGATGATAACTCTATTTTGTCTACTCTTCCAGCACCATTGTGATATTTTTGACAATCGAATAAATTTGGACTGTTGCCAAAAATTGGCAACCAAAACCAAAAGGATAGATAAACAGACAGAAATAATGTTAAACAAACGGGTATTGTATGAGTAGAAAACAATAGTCAAAGTTTAATTATAATCTAATCTATAATTCTATTAGATACTCGAAATATCAGGAGGAATAACAAATACATTCGTCTACTTCTTAATTTACATCAGGAATTCGTTTTTAGTCGACGAACAACTGAACACCAAGATGAGGTGAACAAATGGTTCGCTTTAATATGGAACTCGTCAGTAGTACTCAACTAAGACGTGATCAGAAATTAAAGCAAGGATCTGCATAAATAGCGACTACCGTTTAAATCTCAAACAGAATAAACATTCAATGGCTTACACTTCAATTTTTAATCAATTTGCAAACTATGAGACCATAAACTATTTTGATGACTCAGGTAAGCAAATACGTCTTTGAATAAAATTGTCCATTGAGATCGTAGCATTGGTAACAAAGCATCAATAATGCAAAACGATTAAAAACATCAACATCTCAGGTTTCAGTCGTACTCTTATAAGGTAAATTCCACAAAAAGTTGATGATCCTGAGAACAGTACGAAAAGATAAACCCTATCACTTTGATTGGTTGCATCAAGCGTTGATTTCGTTAGAATTGGAAGCTTATTTTTACTTATTCCGTCACAAGAATGCAGTTGGACAGAAAACGTCACGAATTTAGAGTAATGTATGGCGCATACACTGACGAATTCCATATTTCTGAACATAATTAGTCAGAGAGGTAGAGTTATGAGGGTGAGTGTTACTTTTCGGTTGCCCAAGAATATTTTTATTTTTGAGGGAGCTGCAAAAGAAGCTGGTAGCGTGACCGTAAAGCCCAAGACAATGCTGTTTAAACCCAATCATTCACGACGTTTTAAGGACTTTTTTGATGTGTTAGGTCGGAACTCTAAAGAACCTTACCACCGTACACGGAAATACGTAGGATAAGACGAAGTGTAACATTTTTAGGGTAAACCTTTTCTAACACCTTCCTTTTACTGTAGGAAGACAGCATCGCTGCAGATGCTGGCTGTCCGAGGGAAACACTGCTGCTGTTATCTCCATCAACATTCTTCACTACGACTTCGCCCTCGGACCTTTAGTTGATACTTCTAGTCTTACCATCTACCGACCGATCTGCCTGAAATGCTGGGACCAAAAGAAACATGTATTTCCAGTCAATATACCTTTGTCTAGTCATCGCGATAGGCATGCCCGACCACCGTGTCAAGGTAAGAGCTATAGTCGGGAAGCGTTCATTAACCAAATATTGGTTCGAAATGTTTCTTTTCATGCAAAATAGTGTTTCGAGATTGCTTTGTATCAATGCTTAGTATAATTAAAGGAGTGAGGTAGTTTAGAGTTGTGACCACTATATATTTCTGAAGTCTCATAAAACCTAATGTGATGAAAACCAACAAACTTTTGATTTAGGTGAACGAACCCCGGTCTGTGCTGTTTTACGACTGTGAAACATGTTCTATGAATGTATCCGATATACAAAGGTTGCTATTTCTTGATAATGGATGTTTTATAAAGCGCTCACACAGAACAAAAAGCGAGCAATGGTAAGATTGGAAGACTTTTCAATAAATAATCAAATATCCTAAATACTTCATTGAATATACACTGAAAAGATAGATCATGGTATATATTAAGAAAAATTTGCAGATGCAAGCAAAGATTATTTATTACTAATCAACATGAAATTAACTAATAAAACATAGTTTGAAGAGTGTTTTCTTAGAACCGGATACCAATGAACAATTGAAAAGATACTTATTTCCAGAAGTATCACGATGAACGAATGCAAATTTACAAGTGACTAAAGACTAACAGACAGAAGATTGACAGGAATAGTTCAAATAGGAAATTTATTAGAGCAAAATGGTTTTTATTGTTAGTGATATCGTAAATGTTGTGATAATTTTTATAAGGTAATTTCATAGAAAATAAATTATCTCAGTGGGTGATTGCAGGTTAGCCAAGTACCTTAAATTAACAGCTTTACTGGACTAGTGACACTACCTATGTGTCTAAAAATAATGCTTGTCATGTAATTGTCTACTTATGAGTAACTAAACAACTACAGCTAAATAAATAGAACAGTTAATTATGTTTAACTTAATTGATGTTTAAAACAACTGTCGAAAATCGGTTTAACCATAAAGAAGAACCAGAACAATGAATGGCCTGAAACTTTATTGATCCATGATTTTCTCAAACGGCGGGCGTGTATACCTAAACAAAGAATTAGGTATGTATACTGATCTAACAGTGAGGGTCATAATAAGGACAAGGACAAAGCCATGACCTTATGAGGTCATTGGGCGGTAGAATTTGCTAACAACTCGATATGAATTTTTATTGCTTTAAGATATGAAGTGACTATTATAAGAAAGAAGACAGGCATAAGAATGTTAGGCGCTACCATTGCAATCATATCATACTTGGTCACATGTGGTAGAAAGTCTAAATAACCAATGTTTTTTTAGAAAAAAGAAACGAAAAGACAAATAGGATTAACTAAGTAAATAAGACATACTTATTACAGATATATAAAAAACACTTACTGTTATGATAATTAACAAAAGTTTTTTCGAAAAAAATTGCTAACACCTAAACATTTGGTCAAACGAATGAAAGAATTTAAAACTGAGTATAGGTAATTTTCAAAAGAACAGGATATAATAAAATGTAGAACAAAAGGAATGTTCAATTTTCGTTAATCCAACCGTAATAGTATAAAAAAATATTTACATATCTATAATCAGCATAATATCTATCAATTTTGTAGAAAACAAACATTCCTTTCATATACAAAATGGTAATGCTAGACATTTGTTATAATAAAAATCTATTGCCATTCTATTTTTTTTTATACTATAGTAATGGAGTTCTACAAAATATTCCATTACAAAGTTTTAGAGTAAAATGAGAAATAATAAGCATGTAACATATTTTTCGATTATAGAGATAAATTTCGGACAAAAATAAAAATGATCTTATTCAAGGACATAAAATAATGTGTGTACAAAAATGTTTGCATTGATGTAACTAACGTACAACGAAAGAATAAGAATAGCCAATAAAATTAAAGATATAAGTTATAGAAATAACGAGATCTAGACATAAGTTCAAGAAAGAAAAAAAATCCAAACGATACACTTTGAGCAGACATAAATAAAAATATAAAAATCAGACAGGTAATAGAGAATAGACATATGATATATAAAGTGTGAGGAATAAAGATTCAATTGTTAGATCAAGCAAATACATCAACGAAGTTAGACTTTTGCTTTAAATCGACACAAAACAGAAATTAGATAATGTGTATATTTCTATGTTTGTAAAACATTTTTTTGTAATTCATCTGAAATACAGGTTATGATTAAATTGAATAAAACAATAAAAAAATTTTCTCTCTCAAACATATAGAATTTGAAGCCATGTCTGAGATATAGTCCTTGTCAAAGCTGGCAATGATATAAGACAAGAGGCTAGTAAACGTGTTAGATGTTTATGATAGAATTATCAGAAAACTGGCAAATAATTATTATGCAACCAATTCAAAGTGGTCATGATTATTTATGAATTTATATTGTGTTTAGGAAAACATAAAGTTAAAAAATCAATAGCAATAAACTGTTTGAAACACTGTCTCATAACAAAGTAGTAGTCTTATTTTAATTAATAATTACGTAAGCATCAAAATGGATAATGAAAATTATTTTAATTCCGTAATGAAGTACGGTCGAGTACACTCGAGTATGAGCTACATTTGTGGTGTGTGCTACTTATATTGACATAAGTAGTATATGATGTTAGTCGTAAACAGGTCTGGCAGCAGAGAGACAAGAGGATCGAACAGTAAAGAATGGAAACAAAATGTAATTTGTATGAAAATGCAAGAACAATGAAGTCTGAGTCATTTTGAGACAATTGATGGACATTTTGCAAATTCAGCATTTACTTTATGATTGTCCTGTGATTGTGTGTTAAATGCATCTGATTGTCTTCCACATTTATTAGTGTGACGTCTACAAAGCGAGTCTGTCACGTGCAATTATTCAGTGACTGGAAATCAAGTGTTTTAACAATCAATTAATTATGTCACTTGTAATAGATCCAATTTCAAATCTCTTTTAAAGATGTCTAATAATCTATCCAACGTGATTGTGCCCAATTTTTTTAACACTGCATTTTTTTGCATTCATTTTGTTAATATCTGATTGAGTGAACATTGAATATTTATATTCTAGACGAAATACGGATCCTCACTCTTTTCGAAACACTGTTGTGTTTCAAGAGTTAGTTTTGATTAACAGGTCCTATGTAAAAGATCTAAGGTCCGAGAATAAAATCATACTACTAACTGTGCTGCGTTATAGTAGTAGCACGGTATTCCTCACAGATAACAAGAATCTCTAGTAATACTACCTTCTAACGATGAAAGAAAGTTAGGAGGGGTCGAACCTACAACCAGCAAATCTCACCTTGCCACATAGATATTTGATGTCGCCTGTAAAGTCTGAATATGGAAACAATACATAACAAACTAATTACAAAAAGCTATGTGACCAAAAGCAATGCGGACTAGTGTTGGAAACGGATGGAAGAAAGTTAGGGACGGCCAAACCAAAACATGACATCAGTTCATAAAGTTACTAACTTCTGGTTTGAGCCATGTTGGTAGATGCAGACTACTTGGTTGGGGTCCGCGCGACTATCGTAACCACTGGTTGGAGACACTGGATGACATAACTCCGAACTGACCACAATGGCGTAGGGTGTATACACTCTTTATCTTCCCTTAAGCGGTGAGATTAAAATTACTTTATCACTTTCTTTCTACGAACTAATTCTTATTCCCTGTATACAAACTTTATTTATATATATTACTACCATCGAAGTAACTGCATCTATGAATTTGGTGTTCATCTTGTTGTGCTAATTAAGTATGGCAACTTGGACTGACGCATATAAATGTCTGCTCCTACATTGTAAATGACTGACTTTGTGAACAGGCACAATCAGATGTCTCTCTTACGTTGTAAAGTTACGCTTCTCGTGTTGACAGGATCGCGACTAACAACTGGTATTTATTTTAATACTTCTTGAAAAGAAATATTCTTTCACGGTGTACGCAACAGTGAAGTGACAACGATCCCTACACCTCTAACAACAACAAAATATGAGCAGTCTTAATCTGTAAGTTACGTTAACTTTATATAGTTTCAAAATCTATAATGTTTGTCACACGATAATATATTTTTTGGAGATGACTTTACGGAAGCCAAATTGACCAAGATCAAACGTAACGATAGTGCCCGTAATAGCAACTCCACAAATAGAATATGGCTCCATAAGAAAGAATGGATTCACTAGATAAATAGTATGAAATAATATTGGAAACTGAAAAAGTTGTGAGATGAAGCATGAATAGATCTAAACGACTGTGATTGACTCGAAACAATTTTCTTCCAACGTCTCCCTAATCACTAATCATATTCATTGAGCGACTCAGACCACGAGTCAGTTAATGATCTAATATTGTTCTATAATGCGGTCAATCAATATGATAGTATTTTATTTTATGTGAGTTTATTGCTCACTATCTCGTCTGGATAAAGTTACCTGGTATTTTGATTTGATTACAAGTACAATGATAGCTGCTAATCTTTGGGATTATAGTTTATGCGGTTAGTTTGAAGATAGGTATTTTTTTATGGTGTTCATTTGACATGTTGTAAGATGTTAATCTATCATTTTTACTAAATACGTGTTGTTTTTAGTCACACAAACCTTAAAATGATAATGCATTCAGCTTAGGTATAAAGCTAGACCAACAAAAACTACAAACTTCTTTCCCCCCACCAATTCATTTACAGCAGCAAGTCAATATAATAACAAAAATTATTTTCCTAATAACTACATTCACTAGATTAACTTACAAACATTTTATATTTTAAGGCATCACAACATTGGAAAGACGGGGTTGGTGAGTGAATGATTTACAATGAATAAACCGATGCACTTGAATAACTTAGGTGAACATAAAGAAAAACACATCACAAAACTGGCATATTAATATACATAGGTATAACGGAAAACAATAAAATGATAAACAATGCTACCTACGATGACTAAGTATGTGTATATGAGTGAAGGTGTATAGGTAGACATTCCAAATGCCTTAGCGACTAAATATCTTATGAATGATTTTTTTCTGTACTTTAATTAGATTAGACTGACTCCGATTTTAGACGAGAAATTCCACTCAATCTGTGTTAAACAAACTACCATCATCATCATCATCGTCAACACTGACACCACCACTGCTACTGTACAAAAATTGTGCTAGGTCACGGTTATTTCAGGCAAAAATGAGAAGAGAACACAAAACAACAAAAGTAAAATAACAACTGACCTACACATTAAAACAATTGAGTTTCTAGTCTAACAAATAATGACCTGAACGGCGTAGCATTGATTTGACACAATCAGTATGGTGGTAGTATTTTCAGTGTCTATGACAAACACAGACAGTTTAGTAAGTTATGGATGATATATATATATATATATATATATATATATATATATATATATATATATATATATATATAAGCTCGCGTGCTAGACCGAATGTTGTGGTTTCGAATCTCGCGAGCGGGATCGTGGATGCGCACTGATGAGGAGTCCCATGCTAGAACGAAATGGTCTTCCAGTGCTTCCAGGTTTTCCATGGTGATCTAGCCTTAATTGACTCATAAATTCAACTATTAAATTACTACA
The DNA here is from genome assembly GCA_944470205.2 of Schistosoma margrebowiei. Lineage (NCBI taxonomy): Eukaryota > Metazoa > Platyhelminthes > Trematoda > Strigeidida > Schistosomatidae > Schistosoma > Schistosoma margrebowiei. The sequence continues at coordinate 67,790,421 of OX104028.1, read as the reverse complement.
ATCTTCACAAAACCCTTTTTTGGTAAGACAAATAATTAGGCACAATTGATTTACATGAAGGCATTTGGTTTAGGGTTATTAGAATTGAAATGTTAACTGGATGATACTCACCTTTCGGAATCTGGCACGCCAAGGTGGGGGCAGGAGCTTGTTAGGAGAAAACAGGTTTCAAATAAAGAATAGATGGAATGTGGCTAGTAGTGGGATACAGGACGTCTATTTCGTTCTATTTGTGACTCATCAGTTAGATGTACCTGCATCTATTCAATTTTATCTATGTCGAACTTTATCACAATGGCTATATCGAGGCGATCCGCACAGGACGCACAAGTGCCAACCAAGACTGATCGAATTTGAGCCAAAAATATCAAAAACTGAATGATCCAAACCATTTCATATTGAATTAAGTTTTTAAATATCGTTCCGAAGAACATTTGATGACAGTGTAAGCGCATTCTCTAATGTCAAAATAATATTACCTCTGAAGCGCACATAAATTGGACGAAATTACTAGCTGAACTATTTGCGAATGACTTAGTTTAATAAATTGGATAGTGGAGTGCGGAGTAGTTTTAAAAGGGATTGGGATATAAAACTGAACATCACTACTGATTTGCATGGAACAGCTTGGTAAATAATTAATTAATATTTACACTAGTAATGATTCGGAAAATATTGAAAGAAAAAACAAAAAAGTAGCAATAAATGAAAAACTTACCGCCATATTTTAATTAAAGAATCACACCCACCAGAAACTAGTCTTTTGATAGGAGGAATCATAGTATTTGTTGATGTTGTTGTTGCCAACGTGGGATTGAATATGAATTCAGCATTTATAGAGGGTGCCCAAGACACGCTATTAACACCAACCTTAAACAATAGAAAAATAACTTGATTTATGATGCATGTTTGACAAGGATGCAAGAAGATTTACTAGTTATTTGTCATAAAAGTGATTAGAAGGTACGAATATTTTTTGACATGACTAAAAACTTAATGAATATGTACTAATCAATATAGTGTAGTTAGTCATACATAAGATAAATCCTGAAACATGTGTACATCGGTTCGAATTGACAAATTCGTCTGGCTGTGCTAATGAGCTACGGCCAGACAAACCCCACGGCAGCAGAAATAGTGCCATTATTAGTAGTATTAGAAAAGATTAAGCATACAAAATTCAATTCCAGAAATCGCAAATTAGTGGAATAAAAATCTACAGGAAATTCACAAACTAAAGGAAGACAAATAGTGAACGAATCTGCCCAATTGCAAACAATTTTGAGCCATGACAACCATTGGTTACGAAAATCATGCGGACCCCAACAAGGTGGTTTATACTAACCTACATGGCTCGGTCCAGTAGTCAGTTTCTTTAGGAACTAACACCATAATTTGATTTGACTACTAGCTTTCTTCAAACCCACTCCTATACGAACCATCATTGCGCGTCAAGGTAGTCAATCGGAGGGAATATGTAAGACGTTTCTTAACCATCTCAGTCAATGTACCACAATTACCTAGCACCCTGACTCTAAACTCAGAATTGTCAATTCGATGGTTTCAAAATGTACGACCAGTGGTTCGAAGATAACTATGATCGAATACTAGTAACTTACGGATATCCTCTATTTTTAGAGGCCATTTCTCATACCCGAAAAGTAGAATGGAGCAAACTTCTGTATAGTAAACTCGTCGTTCGGCCAGCAGACAGATATCTCCACCATGGCACAAGTGACGGAAGTGTGTGAATACCCATTAAGTTCTCTGAATTTTTGGCACGATTTTGTCAGACACCAACTCACTAGGGCCGATGAGACTTCCCAGATAGGTTAAGTGATCGATGCGTCCAATTACAAAACTCCTTATCATTATTTCAGGAGTTGATACAAACCAACTATAAAGCAGCAATTTGAATTTAGATGGGGAATGGGAAACGTAGCCTAAGCATACTAACATCGTTGCTCAAGGCGACCAGAGGACTCGGTATTTCTCAGTCTTCGTCGAATAGAACTATATCATCTAGGTATTCAAAGCTAGAAAGAGAATCTCGTGATAGAAGATCGATTCTGGGGACGGACGATATGAGCGTTATCCCTAAAAGAATATCTGTAAAAAAGTTAAATAAAAATAAAGGAAGAGAGCAACCCTGACGAATACCACTTGAAGTTATGAACTCCCGTGACAGTTCACCAAAAGTTGACTCGAGCAGTGGTGTTCAAGTGGAGAGTCTGTACAAAACTAATGTACTTCTTTGGTATGCCTTTTGATGACGGACATTGGAATAAAACCTGTCGACCTACTGATTCTAACCGTGCCATAAATTCGAAAAATACAACGGTGGCCAAAAGTCAGTAGGTAAGTTTATATTTCAGAAGCTGGTGAAAGGTAAATATTTAGTCAACATATCCACACTCAGGTCTGAAAACAGCCCGGTTTTCTTGGGTTTGTTCTTCACAAGCTTTAGTTAGGCGTTGGATGATGACTGATGATAATATTATAGATACTGCCAGTCAGACTGATTCGTCTGTGGTTTTTACAAGTGAAATTTTGTTCTTTCTTATAGACTGAAACAATCAACGATTGAAACCAGTGAGAAAGGATTACGTTCCGTCCCAAGATTCTAGCTAATATCGCAGTCAATCTAACAGCTAAAACTGAACCACTATCCTTCGAGATCTCAAGGGCTAATTCAATAAAGCCTTCTGCCCTCCCTCGCTTTAGGTTAGCTATGGCTAGTTTTACTTCACTGAGTCGGGGAGATGATATGACATCCCATACAGGTTGCTTGGTTAGAGTGGCAACTGGAGGATAGTTGCAGAGCAGTTAAACTAATCAACGTAGTGATTATAGGCAACTAAATCAGTTTGAATTAAAAATCTGTAGAATACTAGTGTTAGTAGTAACATGAAAAACAAGTGGATTGGTCAGGAATTCAATCTCACCAGAGATTTAGCTATATTACCAAAATATTTAACATAATTAGGATTTTGCGTGACGGTAAAATTACTTGTCAACTATGCGGGAAGTGCTCACTTTCAAGCATAATAATTATAATGGTGTCCCAAATAACCAAGAGTTCGTTTTGTATATACTGGATCATAGTGGCAACGAAAACTTTACATCAGTAGATATCAAAATAGTAGGTGGGGTGATATCTATAAGGAATGAATTGACAGTTTAGAGAGTATTTTTGAGTCTCTTCTTGTCAAAACACAATGCAGTGACTTAGAGTTCGGTAATGTTCTTTTAAGTAAACCATTCATATACATGGTATTTTGTGTGAAAAAAACTCAATCACTACTTAACACTGGCTAACTAGATTTCATTTGATCTATACACAGAATTGTGAAATCAAAAGCAGAGATTGAATCCTTATTATATATAGTAAACGGTAGTATATCTGATACATCTACAGACATCCACAAGGGAATGATGGTATGTTTGGATCCGTGAAGAAGTTATACCAAATTAAACAGCTATGGCAACAATAATGAAAAATAAGTTCATGAAAGACCAAAGTTCTTAGGAAAGTGAGATGGGTAGGAATCTTGAGATCTTTAAACTGCTTCTATAGTATTTATATTTTGTCTTATTTGCAGCAGATTCAAACTGAAACTGGATAAGTTATAAATTAGGTGCATGTAGCTTGTTTACGAAATATTTAACGGCGGTCATGATTAAGGAGGGAAGTCAACTTCGACATGTTGGAGAACATGATGACTTAGTAACGACTGTTACCTCAAATCACTAATTACACTATGGTTTTTATCTTAATTTGAAGTTCAATCACATGAGCGACTGTTACTCCTTGTGTAGAAGCATAGGCCACCCACCAGCATTTTCCATCGAACTCTGTTTTGGACAATCCTTTCCAGTTGCTGTTTGTCCTTTTCATATCTGCTTCCAGTTCCCGGCACAATGTGTTCTTTGATCTTCCACTTTTCCGTTTCCCTTCAGGATTTCAAGTTAGCGCTTGCCTCGTGATCCAGTTTGATGGTTTCCTCAATGTATGTCCTATACACCGTCATCATCTTTTCCTAATTTCCTCTTCATATGAAAGCTGATTTGTTCTCTTCCACAGTAGAATGTTGCTGATGGTATCCGACTAACGGGCATTGAGTATCTTGTGTAGACAATTGTTTATAAATACTTATGCATTTTTGGTGATGGTTGTGGTAGTTCTCCAAGGTTCAGCTTCGTACATTAGAACTGACTTGACGTCCGTATTGAAGATTCTGACTTTGATGTTGATTGACAGTTGTTTTGAGTTCCATATGTTCTTCAACCGTAGGAATGTTATCCTTGCTTTGCCAATCCTTGGTTTTACGTCTTCATCTGAACCTCCTTGTCCATCGATAATGCTACCCCGATAGGTACGTGAAAGATTGTACCTCTTCCAGAGTTTCGCCATCAAGAGTGATTGGATTGCTGTTCTCTGTGTTGTATTTGAGTATGTTGCTTTTCCCTTGTGTATGTTGAGGCCAACCGATGCAGAGGCTGCTACTACACTAGTTGACTTCACCTGTATTTGTTCTTGTGTATGAGATAGAAGAGCCTGGTCTTCTGCGAAGTCCAAATCTTCTAGTTGATTCAGAGCTGTCTAATGTATTCCGTGCTTCCCGTCAAATATGGAGGTTTTCATAATCCGGTCAACTATCAGAAGAAAGAGAAAGGGGGAGAGTAAGTAACCTTGTCTGACTCTAGTCCTTACTAGGAACGTATCCGTCAGCTGTCCTCCATGCACGACTTTGCAGTGTATTCCGTTGTATGAATTCCGTATGATGTTGACGATCTTCCCAGGTACTCCATATTGTCGAAGACGGTTCCATAATGTTCTCCAATCCGCACTGTCAAATGCTTTCTCATAATTAAGGAAGTTGGTGTATAGTGACGGGTTACATTCAATTTATTGTTTAACGATGATCCGTAGTGTCGTGAATCGGTCTATGCAAGACCGATGTTTACGGAATCCATTCTGAATAAAATGTAAATGCACTCTTAGAACATATTGCATTTTGTACTACTAAAGTGTTTGTTAGTAGTTTGTTATGTTTCCGAAAAGTAATATCGATGGCTTTTCAATAATAATGTCCAACTTATGTGCTTTAAACAATGACGGGGTCGACTTGGTAAAAATTCAAGGAGGCCATGAAACTACACAACTGATACTACCACTTACGGAGTGTGCTTCTGGGATTCGAAAGACGCGCCAAGAGTTCGTTTCGTCTGATATAAGGATGGAGATTGTCCCATCTGAACTAGCACATGCTAGCATTAGTCCATAAGAATGAGGAGCCCAACAAACGCAATTGACTATTAAATAAAAAACAAACGGTGGATGACTCTGGAGAACAAGACTAAGAGCTGTAGAGTTAACCAAATGCAAATGTTCTGAAGTTAAGTCATTTATCTGTAACACAAAAATCTGACGACTGAGTTTATTTGCATGAATTTAACACAATTACTGTCAGAGTGTCTACAATAACTTACCTTATCTCTACAAAAACTAAGTGTTTTCAAAATACCTAATTAGTCAAGACCTTTAGTAAATACCAAAAAAAACTACTTAAGATTATTATGTTCTTTACTAATTTGATTCCGGGGGAGTTATTCGTATATGGAATTATTTTTTTTGACTTGCATTTAAGTCTTTGAAGAGAATTTTCGCTCACATTATTACCTTCCTACTTGTTTTCAGTAAAAGTAGCTAAGAGTTCCAGGAATCAGTGAGTCAGATTTGTTGATGATTAGTGCTCATTTAAAATAATTTACCATCCATTTTATGTTAACTTAAGGGAAAAGTTTGTTTGAAGGGAAAAATTTACTACTGCAGTGTCCATACATGATTATCAATTTATTAACCCGCTTGAAGTTAGTGGATGCATTATTAAAAATATATTAAGCGTACATTAAAAGCAAGTGTGACTTGCGCGGCGCTACAAACATAGGATTAAATTATTCTAAATCAACTTTCAAAATAATATATAAGTGATGATTTTGAATTTTGTGGTGATTAATCGGATTTAAATTGTAAGAAAACTCTGAAAAGGACAATTATAAAGTGACATAGTTTGCAAAATATCGTAGACGGTACAGAATCTTAAGTTCAACAAATAATCGAAAGTAAGTGATTGGAATGTTTATAGCCAAGATAATATAAGAAATTATGCATACTTGTGTTAGCCAAAATATGACGAGGGCTGTTATGTAAAAAAAAACCTGACATCCCATCACGAAATTTTTGGATAAAACACCTATGACTATGTTAGTTTTAGGATCTTCGAGATCACTAACATATTGACTTCTTCATACAGACAGAAAAAGTTTACTAGGTTCAAAAGGAGTAATGGCGAACACGTGGGATTATATGTATGAAAAAGTATTTTGAATCACCTTTCCAAACCATCGGTCTTCATGGGCTTGTATGGGAAACAGTTATTGCTTAAACAATCGAAAACACTGAATTGTCAACTTACTGATGGCTTAAAATATACTACAATTGTGATACTAGGCATCTCATACTGGTACACGATTATATATAGTTTCAAAGTATTGTGGTTATATCTAACCTGAACTAGCATGTTCAGCATATTCAAAGACTTTTCCCCATCGTCCATTGATTTCTTGCCAGATAATCACCTTACGATCATAACCGCAAGAGGCCAATAAACTCCCATACATAGGATGGGACCAACTTAAACTCCAAACAGGTCCTTGATGACTACATGAAAATGATTAGTAAATAAAACAGATGATTTTATGTGTATGAAACACTTCTAGACAACCAAAAATTAATTTACATTAAAAATTTTGAAGTGGAAATTATATCATGTATAAATGTGGCAAAGAAATTGTAAACAACCAGACCAAATTAAAAAATGCCATTGATTAAGAAAAAAAACTTTAACTGTATACGAGTGACCACACGGAATCGCGTATTTTGTGTATGGATGACCTGGTGTCATGTAAGTCACTGACAGATACAGTGTTGAAGATGCGGTCGGTTTATGAAAGAATATTTTTATCAGGATTACTCTTGACTTTTAAATATTAAAGCTTAGTGCTTCAAAAGCTGGGCTTCCTTACAGGCCTCCGCGTTGTTAGCTTAGGCATGATGGTAGTCACTGGCTGAGGGATAAAACAGTCTGATCGACATTGCTCAGGACACAAACCAGATGAAATGTTCCACAAAAAATCCCGCCAATACTCACAGGCGCCTTTGGATGTTACTAACTAACGTGCTGCCAACTTAAGAGGTTACTACACTGAAATCAGACTTCTTGATCTTAGTGTCTTGAATCAGTTAGAATGCTCCCAAATGTCTTGATACGGCCAAGGGTGTAGAAAGCAAGTTCTCTCTCTCCCTAAATGCTCTCACCTAGTCACGCGTATACAGCCACTGTCAGGGAAGTCCTAATCACAGCCTTCTCGCAGCAGGGATGTTGTTTACGAAATTGAGAAGACGAAAGGCGAATGTACTATGTTTGAAGATATTATGAGATCACCTGAATCAGCGAACGGAACCAAGGATCTTGAGATGGTGGAGAAGATTTGAAGCTCAGGTGGATGATTTTGGTGGAGTTTTGTTCTCTGAGCTGGATCCAGCTCAGAGAACAAAACTCCACCAAGAACGAAGGATCAGTAACACTACGACGAGACAAGCTCAACTATGCTGATGGGTTCCAGGCCTGCTAACTAAACAGAGAAGACCAGGTTAGGACGAGAGAAAGGTATATTTCAAAAGCTGCCAGAAGCCCGAACAAATCAAGCATACAACTTAAGTATATATATATATATATATATATATATATATTTGTAATTTTATTTTTTACATTTGAATTTCCCGTCTTCGCGCCGATAGCGCACTTTTTTACCTTCAGATTGTATTTCTCACTTGAAAAGAAATACAATCTGAAGGTAAAAAAGTGCGCTATCGGCGCGAAGACGGGAAATTCAAATGTAAAAAATAAAATTACAAAAATAAGGCATTTAACAAGTGATTTCTGGGGATCTTGCATCTCTAAGAGAATGTCCGGTGCTTTAACAGCGTAAGTGGATACGGAGGATTCACATAGGGAAGGTAGAAAACCCTGCATTCAAACTAATGGTGCACATCAGCTCCAGGATCCGAGGAAACAACAACTGTTGTTGACAACCGGTCACCATGGTACTGCATCTTCTAACGTTGCTCCTCCAGGTCAAAGGCTCGAGGATTGACTACTTAATAACACCATCTATTTCGGTTCGGGCACCCGGGCAGTATTCTAGCCCTAACATAAAACGAATGCTTCCACGGTGTGGGCAACCGGGAAGTGGTAACCGCCATAATACCTCTAACAGCACTCAAGACCACTGTATTCATAATCAACCTCCGTCTTCACTTCCTATTATTCCTCCTACATCGACTTTCACCTCTAAACTTTCTTTTCCGGCTTCTTCCTCAAGTGTCACCATAGCCAACGATTCTAGTGCTAAAAACACTGTCCCAAGTCTACTGAAACCTTGCTCCAAACTACACATTGGAGTTTTCAACGTACGCACTCTATGTCAAAACGGTCAACAGGCTTTCTTGGCTAAAACCCTAGAACCTCGTACCATTGATGTATGCTGTGTTTCTGAAACACGCATCCAGGATCCCAGTGTGGCAGGAGTAGGGATAGCACTAAGCATGAGGGCGGAACAAGCACTATTAGAGTGGATCCCCGTCAACAGTCGTCTATATGCTGTTCGGCTAAACGGCTCCGTAAGAACTCGGAAGGATAGGGACACACGTCGTTGCCTTTTTGTCGTTTCTGCCTACGCTCCCACTGACTGCAGCTCAGATGAAGTGAAAGATGAATTTTACAGAAAGCTTTCTGAGCTTCTTCAGAAAGCTAAACGCTCAGACATAGTACTCGTAGCAGGTGACTTTAATGACCAGATAGGTAGTTTAAACCAAACAGAAAGGCATTTAGGTGGGTATTTTAGTATTCCGGCACAACGAACAGATAATAGTGATCGTGTGCGGCAACTATGCTCAGACAATCGTTTATTTTTAGCAAACACAAATTTTAAACATAAGGAGAGACATCGTTTAACATGGCGACCCCCTACATCAAACCAACGATGGACTCAAATAGAACATATTGCTATCAGTCATCATTGGAGAGGGTCGGTAGAAGATTGTCGTTCATTCTGGAGTACTTGCTTGGACTCCGACCACTAGACGCAAAAAAGCCACACTAAAAAGACCCGTTAGAACTGAGTTGAGTAACGAGAAAACCAAAAGTATGTTAAGCCCCCAAATGCCCTGGTACGGCTGAGAGTGGGGAGAGTCCGCTCTCTCTCTCGAAATACTCTCACACGGCCACGCGTATATAGCCTCTGCCAGGGAAGTCCTACTCACTGCCTTCTCGTGGCGGGGGTGTTGTTTACGAAAATGAGAGGACGAAATGCGAATGTCCGGCGCTTTAACCGGATTCCAAACCAATGGTGCACATGGGCACCAGTATCCTGCGGGAACAAATGGCGAATGAACCAATTGTTGGTCACCGGCTTCCATGGGACTGCATCTCCTCACGATGCTCCACTGCCTTGTGGATCAGACCTGCAGGTCGAAGGCTCGGGGAGTGGCCCCCTAAGAAAACCACCTGCTCCGGTTTGGGCACCCGGGCAGTATCACAGCCCTCACACATATCGAATGAGATTTGTGTGGCGCATATGTATTTGGTGCCTCTTTGTACCATTATCTATGTGTTGAAATAAATTAATAAATAATAAAGTATGTTAAAGGAACAATTGAGGTCACACTTAGGTAGTTCTGAAAACGAGGTTGACCCAGATGTTGCTTGGAAAGCTATACAAACAGCTGTGGGAACAGCAGTGACATCTATCAGTGATTTAAACCACAGGGTTACAAAGAACCAATGGATTTCCTCAAGGTCTATTGCACTGATGGATTCTCGTAAACTCATCCCATCAGGCTCTGAACAGTCAGTCAGTCAGTATCAACGTAGAACTTCGTACGTACGTACATCAGGTCGAGATGCCACACCACATTAGCACAGAGATGCAGTGGTCAATTCAAATCCCGTAGTGGTAGAAGTAATAAGAGTATAAGCAGTAATCGGGAAGATTAGTGTTTGGAGATGTTATTTGAAGAGTATAATACAGTGAAATAAATTTGGGGAGAGAAAAAAAAGAGACAAGGAGGAATAAGGAGATCAAAATTTGGGAGAACATAAAGAGTGGATACACCTGCGCCATTGCAAACGATTTCGAGCCATGTCATTCAGGGTCTCTAACCATCGGTTTCTATCATCTCGCGGTCCCCAGCCAGGTAGTCTATACCTACCGACATGACTCAGACCACTTGTCAGGCTCTGAACATGATGAAGAGCGACAACAAATCAGATCTAGGTTAAGAAAAAGTCTAAGAAACGACCGTGAGAAGTGGTGGGCAACGAAAGCAAAAGAGATGGAAAAGGCAGCGACTATAGGGAACACAAGACAGCTTTACAGACTAATAAAATAAAGTGCAATTAATAAGTCAAGTGTAAGTGAGATTATATCGGAAAAAGACGATACACTCATCTGCTCCCAGTCCAGGCGTTTAGAACGATGGGCGGAACACTTTAAGGAGCAGTTCAGCTGGCCTTCAGCTACTCTACAACTACCCTCCATTCCCAGACTGTGAATGGAACATTGAAGTAGGTCCCCCAACTCTAGCAGAAGTTCAAAAGGCTATAGATAATCTGAAACGAGGAAGGGCAGCTGGTCCAGATGGACTGACTCCAGAAGTCTTTAAGGATGGTGATCCAATTTTAGCGATTAGGTTGACTAATATTTTAGCTAAGATCTGGGAGTTAGACGTTATTCCATCAAGTGGTGTCCGTCAAGGTTGTCCACTTTCTCCATTTTTGTTTAACTTCATCATAGACCTACTGATGGAAATAACATTTTCGTCTACTGGATTCTCGGGTATTGATCTCCTTCCAGGAGGTTCACTTATCGACTTGGAATACGCAGATGATACAGTCCTGTTTGGTGAAGACGCTGACAAAATGCAGAGTCTTCTGGTAGCACTGAGCAACAATGCCAGGATGTTTGGAATGCGCTTCTCTCCCTGTAAATGCAAGTTGTTGCTTCAGGACTGGTCTGCGTTAACACCTGAACTAAGGATAGGGAGTGAAGTAGTCGAACGCGTTGACAACTTCACTTATCTTGGAAGTCTGATCAGCCCTAATGGGTTGGTATCGGACGAAATCTCAGCACGTATTCGAAAAGCTCGCTTGGCTTTTGCCAACTTACGTCACCTATGGCGAAGGCGAGGTATCCGTCTGTCAATAAAGGACGAGTATACTGCGCGGCAGTCCGTTCTGTTTTAATTTACGGTAGCGAAACATGGCCTTTAAGAGTAGAAGACACTCGTAAGCTACTAGTATTTGACCACAGATGCCTTAGAAATATTGATAGCATCTGCTGGGATCACCGGGTAAGTAATAGTGAGGTTAAACGCAAGGTATTAGAAAATAATAGTAAATCAGTTGATGAGGTTGTGAATCTCCATCGACTGAGATGGTTGGGCCACGTGTTATGTATGCCTGAACACCGAATACTACGACGCGCAATGCTGATTAGTGTTGGGGATGGTTGGAAGAAAGTTGATGGCGGCCAAACCAAAACGTGGCATCAGTGCCTGAAGTCACTAACATGTGGTCTGAGCCATTTTGTTAGATACAGACTACTTGGTTGGGGTCCGCGTGACTATCGTAACCAATGGTTGGAGACTCTTGGTGACATGGCTCAGAATCGATCACAATGGCGTCGGTGCATACACTCTCTGTCTTCCCTTAAAGTAAGATATTAAAATCGCTTCATATCTTTCGTTCTACGTACTAAATCTTTCTTCCTGTACTATGACCCTATATGGAATCTTTCTTTTATATATTACCACCTCTGAATTAACTACTTTTATGAATCCAGTGTCCATCATGTTGCGTTAATGAGGTATGGCAACTTGGACCGATACATATATGTGCTTGGTCCTACGTTGTAGCTGACTGATAAAACGAATGATTTGTGTGGTGCATATATATTTCGTGCCTCCTTGTACCAATGTTTATGTGTTTAAATAATAAAAAAACAAAGATAAATAAAGTTGGAGCATTTTCTGGTAGTTCTGTTCAACCCATTACCACGTGCTGAAAACCAGGCATCTCAGTTCTCGCGCACGTTTTGTGCGATCTGACATAAGAATCTACATGTACTGTTAAACGGGAGATCACCATTTCTCGACAAGTTGTAAAGAACCGACGTAAACCCAGCCCTTAAAAGTATGAGCGAAATGGTAATAAAAACCAAAATGGGTCAAAACAATGTAAAATAAACTTATATGTATTAGTGACTGCATCGCTTAAGTAAGTAGCTAAGCAGAGGGAATATAGTAGTTTCCTAATGATTATAATGACATTTTTTTACGAGCTGAAATACTGCCCAAGAAACCGAACCAAAGCACCTAAGATAGATAAGTTTCAGAAGTCTACAACCACGTGACTAGGAACATTTGTTATCACGACTTACAAGATGAAATTTATCCATCTTCTAGATAAGATTCCCGAAAATATAAAATAAGGAAGTTAACAAATACTTTGGGATGGTCGTAATATCTCTAATCATGTTGAAATACATTCAAAAGTTTATGGTAATATCAACTCAAAATCGCTTAAAACATACTCTCGTAAGTGAGCGATAAGAACTTGTTTCTTGTTACGGACATCAAATATTTTAACTGAATGATCAGACGAAGCTGTTGCTAGAGTTGTTCCATAGTAGTCCAACTGAGCATCATGCTAAGAATTCGACAGTATTTGAAATATGAAAAAACTTACTATCATATCTTCATGGTTAGTATCAATAGTTTGAATGCCAGAAACCTAAATCAATAGTTGAATGAAAACAATTATCTGAGAAAGGTAAGATTTTGTGATAGAATGTCAAAATAAATTTGATGTGCAATATACGTACGTATATAAGACTTATAATGCTACAGTTGGCTAACATCGAAGTCAATTTGCTGGTTTCAGTCTAAAAGCCTATAAAAGTATGTACTCATCTTCATTTTGAATTAACTTCAAAGGATTTAGGAACTTTATATTCACAACTAAGCCCCCAAATGCCCTGATATGGCCGAGAGTGGGGAGAGTCCGCTCTCCCTCTCGAAATGCCCTCACATGGCCACGCGTATATAGTCTCTGCCAGGGAAGTTCTACTCACGGCCTTCTCGTGGCGGTGTTGTTTACGAAAACGAGAAGACGAAAAGCGAATGTCCGGCGCTTCAACCGGATTCCCAAACAATGGTGCACATGGGCTCCAGTATCCTGAGGGAACAAATGGCGTATGAACCAATCATTGGTTACCGGCTACCATAGGACTGCATCTCCTCATGATGCTCCACTGCTTTGTGGATCAGACCTTCAGGTCGAAGGCTCGGGGAGTGGCAACCTAAGAAAACTACCTGCTTCGGTTTGGGCACCTGGGCAGTATCACAGTCCCGACACATGTCGAATGAGATTTGTGTGGCGCATATGTATTTGGTGCCTCTTTGTACCAATATCTATGTGTTAAAATAAATAAATAGGTTAGATATTTAGAAACCGAACAAAAACACATACTGGAACAAATGGACTCCCTATTTTCAATCATATCCACATAACGTGAACTTGAAGCGGTCGTTAAAGGAACAAATCTCATTTATTAAGAATAGATTTACATACATAAATCTCCAAAAAATACAGTCATTATTGAGAAAAAGCAAGCAAACCAGATGAGTTGTCGTAAGACAGAGACAGGAAAAAGACGAGAAACTCCAGGAGACAATTGGACTTCTTTGCTAATTTTAGTGCCAACTACATAAAGGAGATTTATGGACTCACACTATTAAGATCGGCTTATTGGACTACATAAACGTTGAGGAATACGTAGTAGAATTAGGTTATGGTAAGTAGACGAGACAGATCACTTTTAGTTTAATATTATTCGATTTTATTTATTATGGGTACAGGAAATTAACACTAAATAAACTGCCTTGGAAGATAAGTTTTGGACGACTATGTGTAGGACGAATATCCGGGGCAATATATGATCATCTACCCACTCCGTCACCATTAAAATAATTTCTAGAGTTTTTCGCCTTAAATATTGGAGTCAAATAGGGACTATATTGCACTGAAACTCTTACCATAGCTTAAAATAAAACAAACACGTCACGAAGTAGCGCAGCTCTCGCTATTACCGCTTTCAATCACAAATCCTCAGTCTTGAGTAGTCTTCAGTCTTCAGTAATAAGGATAGTAGGTTGATGAACCTGTATTAATCCTGACACACTGCTTTCCAGTGAAGGTTCAGCTTTTCCTTGAAAGTATTCACTGATGGGGCTGATACCACTTGTTCGGGTAAGGCGTTCCAATCATTGACTATTCGATGAGAAAAACGGGACCCCACTTTAAGTTTATTAGATCTTGGTTTATGAACCTTCTTGCTATGACCGCGCAGATTATTAGTGCTGGAGGGAGCAATAAGATAAGACATATTAACACCCAAATTATAATTAAAGATACGAAATGCCAGTATAAGATACGACAAGGGGAAAAGATTTAGGCGTTTTAAGGGAGTCTAGAAAGACCCTTCACTAATCCCGTTCCCACACACACCCAAGGGAGTTAGTATCCCTTACCAGACACGGGCTATCTGCTTGGATACAGTACACTAGGTGTGGTCTTAGATAGGTGGGATATAAAATTCGAAACGTTTCCTTATCAAAAGATTTGAACGCTCGACGAAGTGACCATAACGCACAAAAACCTTTGACAGCGTCTGCTTTGCAATGTGTAGTTGTTTTTAAATCATGACTTAATACTACTCCTAAGTCTTTATGCTCTTGAACGCATGGAGGAGGTTTACCCTCAGTAGCGTAACGGTCACTATTACCGTGACCGATGTGCATTGGTACACTCTTCCTATTATTGAATTCCAAGCCCCACTCTCGAGCCCATCTAACTAAATCGTCTAAGTCGGCTTGAAGATCCAGATGATCAACCGCACGTTTTATTGTTCTCCAGAAAATTCCTATCCACTCATGTACAGTGCCTATTATTCCGAAGCTCGTGAGCTTCTGCATAAGACCTACGTGTGAAACCTTGTCAAATGCTTTGCTAAAATCTATGAATCTATGAACATAGTAGTTCAGTTGACCTGTGTTAATCCTTACAGCTTGTCTTTCAGTTCACATTTTCAATGAAAAAGTTAACTGATGTGGCTGTTAACTGTGATTCGGGCTAGGCACTCGATGACAAAAACGAAATCACACTCAAAGTTTATTAGATTGCAATTTTGAAGCCTTAAGATGATGCTTTGAAGATCACTAGTGCTAAGAGGAGCACAAAGGTCAAATATCCTAACACCAAAATGGTTATTAAAGATATACCGTTGATAGCATACTGGCAACTAATACCGTACTCGATATGGGTGATCGCACTTTTCTCGGAATTAATGTGTAAACTCGAAATACTTGACTAATTAGCTAATTTGTCTAGATCAGCTTCGCAACCAAGATGAAGAACATTACTATTCATAGTTCTCTAACTTCACACTAACTGCAAACAATAGTGTCGACGACTCAAGAATTCGCGGTAATTCATTGACGAAGGGTAAAACTAGGGGACTTAAAATATAATCTTGGAGTACACTGCTTTTCTATTCAGAAAGTGTTGTGTTTACACTCACTCTCCGTCTTCGGCTACAGAGGAAGTTTCTAACTGACTTATATTTTCGAGCAACTCAACTACCATCCTGGTTAGATTGAAAGGTTGGTAGTTAAACACAATCTTTACCTTTCCATATTTAAATATAGGGTTAAAATAGCATGTTTCCAGTCCCTAAGGGTTTGATTGTGAGAAAATGATATATTGAGGAGCATCGCGAGTGGCCCTTGAATGATGTCCACAATCAGGGACTCGGTGTCTTACTAGTTCTGAGGTCAGTGATCATTTGAATAACAGCGTCCTCAGTCACATGTACAGGTCCTATAGCTGGAACCTCAGTAATATGATCATAGGCTGGTAACAATACCCGTAGTGTAGACTTCGAGGAAATAGTTTGATAAGGTCCCAGGTTTGACCACATCTAATCTAGCGAGCAAATCTAAATTTTCGTGCAATAGTAATGGGGTTTAATCGACAAAAACAATCTTCTAGGCAGGTACGGTTATCATGTGCTAACTGTCTTTCGAAATCAGTACGGCATCTGGCAATTGTCTCTCTACATATATCTCTGATCTTTTGGCATTCGCACCCAAAGGATTCGTGGCCCGTTGATATGAATGAGTCACATAATTGTTTCCTAGGCCAGAGCTTTCGGGTCTGTTTGTCGATCCATGGAGGGCAATGTAATGGCCTACGTGTTGACTTCGGGATGTACAATGGTGTTACAGACTCGAATATGGCTTTGAATTTATTCCATTAATATTCGACCGATCCATCTGCATCGGCCGACCAGTCTGTTGACACAGCACAGTTTACGATGGCGGGAAAGTTAGAGTGCTGGACATGGGAACGGAGTGGAGCAGACATACGCTGTAAACCATGTCCAAAACCTAAGAAGTACGGTGTGATTACTATTTGCCAGTAGGAGGAGGTGCTGAACGTCAACGACATTGCAACAGTGGTGTTTAAACACAACTTCCAGCAATAAAAGTTCATGCTCCAAATCAATGTGTCGATTTCGCGATTTCGCACAAGTACATACAGAATAGTGGTTGATAGCAGGTTGCTATCAAATCATTCACAAGGAGTTATAAACCGCATTTAGTTGATACGCGACGCAGTGAAATGAGACAGCACTTGGTATTACTCCAAGAACGGATAAGGCGGCATCAGGCGACACCTAGGTACCTGTCATTTCGAGATAATTTGTAACTGAATTTCAAATCTTTATGAGCAATATCTGTAAGACGTTATATTTACCGCTTGAAGGTATTTATGATCGCAATCCGATTCGGAAGATTTAAAATCTGAGGACGTTTAGTTTACTTGAGGAGAATGAGGATAGTATGATCGCCTATCCTGTATGATGTTTGGTCAAATTCTCATGAAGCGACAAATTTATGGACTGAGTTTTCCCAACGTGGTAGTCACATTACTCTGCTTTCATAGCACAATTCGATAATACATAGAACCACATCACATAAATAACTACATTTTATCACGATACAATGTGAATGGGGAATGAACAGTAACGACTGTCCGCTATGTGTGCAAGTCTCAAGAAGTGTGTTGATCAATCCAAACTAGCCATCTTCGACCTTCACAATATCAAGCACAATAATCGTTATTCTCTTATGTAGAAAAAGTCTAGCTTAATATATTATATTAAAGATAAGTGATATGTTGCTGGCCCTAAAAGTCTAAAACCCCTTTAATTGAGTTACGTGGATTCATAGAAATGAGCAAGCAAGTCCACATATAGATAAGAAATTTTCCCCTCGCATGCATGCGCTACATGCAAATACAAAACACATAACGACGGCAACACACTCCAAAGGACACATAGAGATATGGATGTGACCATTCTAGCATGCAGTTTAGAGGCTTTTTACATTGAATGAATATCAAGCACTTAAACCGATACGCAAATAAGTCGTCATATACGATGTGCTCACTTCACATTCACACCACAAATAGTTTGAGTTCCGACCACTGTGCGCTGGTTACAGTGCGGTTTGTGGTTAACACTCTGACTTGCCCCTATCAGAATTAAAGGCATCAAAATGAAATTTTCTGCCGCACCACAATCACGCTATCAATTCAAAGTTAATTTTTTTATTCCTGTTAATCAGAATTAGGATAGTGTGGCCAATAAACCCAAACTTTACCGCTTTGTGCAGAGCGGGCGGTCAGTTTGGACTCTGTTGTGCCGCCTACGTCAGTTGATGTGAAGGTGATCACCTACTATCCAGGGAGCACTATGCGGAAGTACAAATCGGACTTTTCCCCAATGAATCTGCTTACATTTAATAAAGCAGGTACTCTACAATCGTCCTTTAGACGACCTTTTTCATCTCAGAAGGAGAAGGTACCTGGTAATCTCAAAGACTACTTCCCGTAACTGAAAAATTCATGGAATCCATAACTATACAACTGATTCCAGAACTCTTCAAACCTCATTCGAAAGCCCAATTGATACCCACATTAAGGGTAGCTAAGATGTAATCACTGAAAAAATTGCTCGTCTTTTGTTTTATTACACAAATCTAACAATCACACCAATCAGGAAACAACACGCTATCCAAAAAATATGAATCAATTTAATTTGCCTCAAAGTTTAGCAAACAACTATTACAGAGGAATCATGCATGAAATACAAAAAGTATGAAATTAACTACCGGTTAACAACAGCAAATATTCCTTTAAAAAAAAGAAAAGCATCCCAGTATCAGTGATAAAAAGAACAATCAGGCCATACAGTAAAATTGTGAAGTACACAAGTCCAAAATAGATGCGCTAAAAGTCAATTAAAGCAGAGAGGAAACATTTGTTCAAAGAATCAACTACATAATAATATATAGGCGCCAGAATTAGTGCAGACAAATGATATATGAACCTAATATAGATAAATATGGAGGGAGATAAATGAAGTATTTCATGCATAGGGAAAAGAAGGAATGTTGTTATATAGAACGCAGGCATGTGGGATTTACATACAAATATGTATGAGGTTGCTGCTCCCATATATCTGTGAGTTCACATGCGATAATAATTTCTGAACCTAAATAATGAGACCCGATAATCACGGTTTTGCAGCTGAAGTACATAATCAAGACTCTGTAGCGTGGCGTCAAGTCGAGGTTGACTATGATCACCACTACAAGATGAGCGCGTACCAGAAAATCAGAAGGCGAAAGGAGATTGCAACCAGATTTATTCGTTGGCAATCTCGTGGTATCGAAAGTATACCAAGATCGTGCCAAAGAAAATACAAGCGTAATCAATGGGCGAACGTGCGAGCGTACAAGGTCACAGTCAACGGAGAATAATGGTGGAGTAGTGGATGTCTTTAGTATAGTTAAACAAACGAACACAGTAAAACAATCAATGGTAAAACTGGTTATGATAATAATTGTTTTCATTAAGCTAATCGCGTTCTCTTAATAAAAGTGGGTCACAACAGGAGCCCCCCGCTAGAAAGGGTTTACACTTTCGATAAATAGCGGTTTGGAATCGTGGGACTGGTCGGGTGACGAGCGATTGTAGGACGGAAGGATTGGCAGAACAGGAAATCGATCGTTGATCGTCGAGTTGTCAGCGAAGGTTTTTTTCGTAAAACAGTACCAGGGGCGGTGTGCTTTATTTGTTGCTCGAGTTGGCATACCACACCGGAGTGATTTGTATTCAGAATCTGAAGATTGCTTTCGTAGGTGTCTGGATCAGGAAACGCTGAAAACGTAGGACAAAACCACGTTGAGCCGAGGAACCAGAAGCGATCACAACGACCAAGTTCGAGACCAAATATATGCCAAACATTCGAAACTAAAATATCAACTGAGTGCGTTAACAAGAGCGTGGGTGGCTAGTCCAGCTTTCGCCAAAGTTGACTGAAGTTGATGGTACCAAACGGGGAGGAGCGTGGGCAATGAAACTGTTAAACTAAACATTTGATGCTAAGTGGTAGGCGGTAGTGCGTTGCGTTCCGTACCAAGCAGCCGGGTCAGTTAGAAGAATAATGCGGACTCGAATTGTTGTCCTCGATCAGTCTTTGCAGTCGAGGGACAACCATACAGCGCTATCCATCGTCCTACGAAGCGATGAGCAAATGTCTCCACCGTAATAGACGTGATAGGAATAGCTCCGGCCCATCTTGTAAAACGATCGATGCACGTGAGTATGTGATCAAAGCCGTGCGATGGTGGCAGTTGTCCCACAATGTCTATATGGACGTGATGAAAGTGAGCATCAGGTGTAGCGAACGTGCCAATGGGGGAAACTACGTGCCTGTGCACTTTTGATCGTTGACATTGTAAGAATTGCTTTACCCACATACGGACATCTTTATTCATGGACGGCCAGACGTATCGTGCTGCGATGAGGCGTAATGCAGCTGAGAAACCTGGATGAGACAATCCATGCAGGGCATCAAATACGAGACGACGGTAAGCAGAGGGTACGATGGATCGGAGAAGATCGGCAGAAGTATCACATATGATAGTACCTGAGCCAGTAGCTAGGGGTACTTCCTGGCATTGAATGGATGTAGATTGTGGTGCTTCTGTACAAAAAGGATCGTTTGCTTGAGCGGTAGCCATAGCAGGAAGGTCGAGCAATGTTGAAGTAACTGCATTCACTTGGATACGTGACAGAGCATCAGCAACGTAGTTCGACTCGCTTTTAATATAACGAAAGTCAGTCGTGAACTGGGAGATATAGTCCAAATGTCTGCATCCTCGAGGTGAGTAACGGTCAGATTTGGTTTGCAGAGTATACGTTAAAGGATTATGGTGGGTGAATAAGATGAAGTCGCAACCTTCTACGGCGTGTCAGAAATGTTTGATGGCACAGTAGGCTGATAGCAGTTCTCAGCCAAAAACGCCATATCTCATCTCCATAGGAGTGAGGCGTCGCTAGAAAAATTCGAGAGGTTGACAACTACTGGAGATGTTCTGTTGCATAACGGCTCCGATGTATCAACCGCTATACTAACCGTGGCTGATGGGTCAGGATGAGCGAGGAGTGTGACTTGAGCTAGAGCCGTTTTGATCTCTGAAAATGCAGTACGTGCGGCATCATTCAATTCCAATTTGCGTGGGTTACCGCGAAGTAAGTCGGTTAATGGTCGTAACCGTTCTGCCGCATATGGGATGTAGAAGTTAACCAAACCGAGAAATGCCTTCAGTTTCTTGAGTGAGGACGGCACGTTGTACTCCATTATTGCACGTACTTTGTCCTCACAGGGTAAAATGCCCTCTTGCTTGATGGTGTGACCTAGGAACATTATTTATGATTTGCCCAGTTCACACTTGTCCGGGTTGACTACTATTCCATTATCCGAAAGACATTGAAATAATAATGTAAGATGTTGATAATGTTCATATACATTTGATGATGCGATTAACAGGTCATCAATATAGACGTGAACAAAATCTAAGTCTCGTACTATGCTATCGATAAACCTTTGGAAAGTTTGAGCAGCATTCCGTAATGCAAATGGCATTCGTAGGAACTCAAACAGACCAAAAGGAGTCGTGACAGCGGTTTTCTCAATATCTTCAAGAGCGACTGGGATCTGATGATATGCTCGTACCAGATCGATCTTAGAAAATATAGTCGTGCCTTTGAGCAATGCCGTGATGTCGTGTATGTGGGGGATGGGATAGCTATCAAAGCGTGCAACTACGTTTAATGCTCGGTAGTCACCGCATGGTCTCCAGCCGACCCCATCCTTTTTGCGCACCATATGAAGAGGTGAGGCCCAGGGACTGTGGGGACAAGTAATACCAGTAGCTAGTAAATTGGCAAGCCCACGTTTGGGGAAAGCTAATTTGTCCGGTGCCAGTCGGCGTGGTCTTACCGTGACTGGGGGCCTGCGGGTGACTATGTGGTGTACCACACAACCAGTCACCGATGGAATCTCCTCGAATGGTTTGGTTAATTTGGGAGATTTCTCAAATAAAGCGTGGAATTTATCGTCACGTGAACAAAAGGTGCCCAGGATTCCGTACGCGTTTTTGTGAGCTTTGCATCCCATGAAACCGCTGTTCGACGAAGTATCGATTAGCTGCAGCTGACTAGCGATTCGTAGTGCTGTTGAAAATCAGTACCTAGTATGTCTGTGGGAACATCGGCAATGATGAACGTCCACAGATACCGTCGTCGTTCTCTCAGGTTGACCGGGAGTTATCGTCTACCGTAGGTAGGAATGGCTGAGCCATTCACAACGCGTAGTCGAGGCCTTGTGACTTGCTGTTACCAAGGGGTACGACAGAAACGTGTGTCCCAGTGTCCACTAGGTACCTAGCGCTTGTGCGATAATCGTGCACATAGAATAAACGGCTAACCTGGGGTCAAGGGCCGGCGAGTACGACCGCTTATACTCGCCGGCCTTAAAGTTTCCCGTCTTATGTGAGTACGAGGCTCGACAACGGCGGGCACCACACCCGAAGGATCGGCGGAACGAGCGCCAACCTCCACTCACTTCGGAAACCGCCTTTCGGCTTGGCTTGGAAGATGTCCTCGTTCGGCGAGTGGTGACGTCTTTTTGGGGGCGTGAACGGGCTCGAGGGACGCGTGGCTCGGTTGCCCTGCAACAATCTCGGAAACTAATACGTGTGTGAATAGAAGCACCCCTATCACCTTGAGCCAAGGAGTGACTAGCGTCTGCATCTGTGTTCATACGTGCCGCTGAGGCTACAATGTAGTGGTCTTCGTTGCTAGTCCTCGCCAGTATTTTGTCTGCTGAGGGCCACCTAATGGAGTGGTGAGTCCTCGAGCACGGCCGTAACTGCTGGTTGGATATGTGCCGGTAATGATCCGAGTCACAATTCTTTAACAATTTGGGAGTCGGCTGCCGTAGGTCCTGCAAGGGATTGCAGGCGCGTGAGGTGGTGGCTAGGCTTAGCATCACCCAGAGGGTGACGTGCTAATAATGTCCGCAATCGTTCCTCCACCGATGGTGGGGAATGTCTGATGATCGCCTCTTTGAGACGATCATAAACGTTAGGTACATTGGGGTTGAGAACAAACTCACTGACTGCCACTAAATAATCCAAAGGTAGTGGTGATTCAAGAGTGTAGGCATATTTTTGCCTTTGGCTCGTAATGTGGCGGGTCTCTAGTGCGGCAAACCAAGCTTTTCGGTCGTGGGAAATGAAGGATACAGGTCGAAACTGTACAACCTGTACATCTGAGTCCATTACATAAATACTATCCTTATCGTTAGGTCACTACAATATAATATCCATGTGATAGTGCCAGGTCTGATAACGAAGATGATTCTTCTAAACATAAATGTCTAAGATTTGGATACATACTGAAGTATACCCCATCAAAATTATGAGGAACCTGATCAATGTACCATTGGAGTGTAGTCAAGGTCAAGTCTGTTCCGTACATACCAGGCTTACCTAAGTCATCTAGTACCAGACTTCAGTAATTACTACTGCGAAGCCGTTCTAATACAGGATCAACAACTGAGTGGATCTAACTGTCTATAATTGTAACTTCAGTACACGTAACCCCATAAATTATTTCTCGTCTGCGAAATCCCCAAGACCTGACTTCCGAAATCGCCAATCAGTTCACTGTAGCATCTTCTGTATACTTTTTCGTCCTCTCCCAATGACATACTACGCTTTATATTGTTTTTTCCTGCCCCCAATCATTAATTTACAGATTTCCTTAGACCGAAAGCAGAATCATATGAAGTGGTTAACTAAAGAATCTAAAATCAGACATGGTCGATCTTTATCCGTAAGTATTTACCCCTCAAGTGTATCCACTCCTTATGTTTAATAAACGATGGAATCCTTGATTTCGTGACGAGTTTACAAGTGCAACACAAATAGTATTAAGGGGTAGCAACTCAGGATTTCTTTGAAACTGAACAATGGTATTGATCGAGAACAGTATTCTAACTAAATAATGGGGACGGAACACCTACTTTAAAGAGTATTGAGATATTTAGTGGTTAATAGATATCAACTTGTCAAGTCTTTGTTTATTTGAATATGAGTGAAAATAAAGTGTAAACAATCCCATTGGGAAAAAAATATAATTCGGAACAACAGTATGGATTTGTAACTCCATGAAATGCAAAATTGGTGTAGAAACAAAAAATTCCATAACCACGAAAGTTTAAATTCATTTGATATTCAACGTCCAATACCAATAAATGTTAAAAATGAGAACAGTGTACATCATCTAAAAACAATTGTAAAATAATCTACATTAATAAGAAAACACATGAGTTGAAAATCTCAAAAGCATGAAAGTGGAATAACTGAAAATCCGCATACTATCCCAGCTACAAGAAAGGCACCAGACCAGTTGATATGTTCAGCCAACAAAGCAAATGGGTAACCAGCCAATATAGCACCAACTGAAATATACAGATAATGAACTTGATTTAAGAAGTAAAGTATTTAATACATTGATGTTGCCCACTGATAAATGTTAACTTGTAGGATAACGTTAACTGGTGCGTGATAATATATACTTACTTACCGACGCCTGTTACTCCCCGTGAAGGAGCATAGGCCGCTCACCAGCACTCTCCATCCAACTCTGTCCTGGACAATCCTTTCCAGCTCCTTCCAGTTGTTATTCATCATTTTCATATCTGCTTCTACTTCCTGACGTAATGTGTTCTTTGGCCTTCCTCTTCTCCGCTTCCCTTCAGGATTCCAAGTTACGACTTGCCTCGTGATGCAGTTTGATGATTTGCGTAATGTATGTCCTATCCATTTCCATCGTCTTTTCCCAATTCCCTCTTCAGCTGTAAGCTGGTTTGTTCTCTCTTACAAAAGGCTGTTGCTGTTGGTATCCGGCCAATGGATGTTGAGCATCTTGAGTAGACAACTATTTATAAATACTTGTACTTTCTTGATGATGGTCGTTGCAGTTCTCCAAGTTTCAGCTCCGTACATGAGAACTGACTTGACGTCCGTATTGAAGATTCTGACTTTGATGTTGATTGACAGTTGTTTTGAGTTCCATATGTTCTTCAATTGAAGGCATGCAACCCTTGCTTTGCCGATCCTCGCCTTTACGTCTGCATCTGAACCTCCTTGTTCATCGATGATGCTTCCCAGGTATGTGAAGGATTCTACATCTTTCAGAGTTCCGCCATCAAGAGTGATTGGATTGCTGTTCTCCGTGTTGTATTTGAGGACATTGGTTTTCCCCTTGTATATGTTGAGGGCTAGTGATGCAGGGACTCCTGCTACACTGGCTGTCTTTATCTGCATTTGTTCGTGTGTATGCGAAAGGAGGACTAAGTCATCTGCGAAGTCCAAATCGTCTAACGGGTTCTGAGATGTCCATTGTATGCAGTGTTTCCCTTCAGATGTCGGGGTTTTCATAGTCCAGTCGACCACAAGAAGAAAGAGGAAAGGCTAGAGTAGATAGCCTTGTCTGACTCCGGTCTTTACTTCGAATGCGTCTTCCAGCCGTCCTTCATGCACTACTTTGCACTGTAGTCCGTCGTATGAGTTCCGGATAATGTTGACAATTTTTTCAGGAACTCCATAGTGCCGAAGAAGTTTCCATAACATTCTCCTATCTACACTGTCAAATGCCTTTTCATAATCAATGAAGCTGATGTACAGTGTTGAGTTCCACTCAATTGATTGTTCGACGATGATCCGTGGTGTCACAATTTGATCTGTGCATGATCGGTCCCTAAAGAATCCAGCTTGCTGATCTCGAAGTTGGGCATCTACTGCGTCTTTCATTCGGTTCAGCAACACTCTGTTAAAGACTTTCCCTGGTATTGACAGTAGTGTAATGCCTCTGTAGTTTTCAAATTTGCTCAGATCTCCTTTCTTTGGAATCTTGATGAGGTGTCCTTCTTTCCGGTTCATCGGCACTTGTTCCTCCTCCCAAATCGTTTTGAATTGAAGGTGAAGCATGTTTGTAGTTACTTCGATGTCTGACTTCAGTGCTTCAGCTGCTTTGCAGCTCATGGTTTGTCTGATGATGGTCATTCTAATTCCTTCCGTCGTTGATGCGTTGACATCTTTAGGAAGATCTGTGTATGCTGCTTCGATGTCCGGTGGATTCTTTGGAGCCGGCCTATTCAGGAGTTCCTCGAAGTACTCTACCCATCTGTTCCGCTGTTGTTGAATTTCAGTGATTTGTTTGCCATTTTTGTCTTTGACCGGTCTCTCTGGTTTACTATATTTCCCTGCCAGTTTCTTCGTTGCATCGTGAAGCTGTTTCATGTTTCCTTCTCTTGCAGCTTTTTCCGCCATCGTTGCTAGTTCTTCCACGTATTTCTGCTTGTCGGCTTTAATGCTCTTCTTCACTTACTTGTTTGCTTCTATGTACTCAGCTTGTGCTTGAACTTTCTCTGCTCGTGTTCGGCTGTTGTTAATTGCTGCCTTTTTGTTCTTCCTTTCTTTGATCTTGTCCAGTGTTTCTATGGAGATCCATTCCTTATGATGGTGCTTCTTGAGACCTAGAACCTCTTGACACGTTGAAGTTAATGCTTCGTTAATGCTTTTCCAGTTGTCCTCCATACTAGTTTCTTCTTCTTTCAGTAGATCCTGTAAGGCTTGGAACCTGTTGTTGAGAGCTATCTTGAACCTTTGTAGTGCTGTTTATCCAATTGTCCAGTTCTTCTTTAGCTTCAGTTTTAAATTGGCCACAACTAGGTGGTGATCTGAAGCTATGTCAGCTCCTCACCCGGTTCTCACATCTTCCATTGTCCTTCGGAACCTTTTATTGATGCAAATATGATCTATCCGGTTTTCTGTGTGGTCAGGTCAGATCCATGTAGCTTTGTGCATACGTTTGTGTGGAAATATTGTGCCCCCTATGACCGATTTGTTGATTGCACACAGATTTGCAAATCTTTCCCCATTTTCTTTTCTCTCTCCCAGTCAATCCATGTCGTCCCATGATATCTTCATATCCGGTGTTGTCTATTCCTACTTTTGCGTTTAGATCTCCCATCAGAATGGTGAGGTCGTTTTTCGGGCACTTCTCTCTGAATGATTGCGGCCTCTCATAGAATTGATCTTTAGTGTCGTCCTTACTATCATTGGTGGGTGCATAACTGTTGGGATATTCAGAAAAATATCCCAGAAATTATTCTGTTAAGTCTTACGCTATCCTTGGACTTGAGATGGTGTCATTTCCTTATTGGTCATTGTTTATTTCACGTGTCATTTTCCTACTGGTCAATATTGTACAATGTTATTTTCTATTTTATCGTACGATGTGGTCTGTTTGACTGGTATATAAACAAAGTATGTTTGAAATATGATGATTCCTATCTCAGAGGCTGTGACTTGCATTCTGGACTCAACTGGCTGGGCTAGACAGGGAAGCGGGACCAATCAGAACCCTAGGCTGTTCTACGTGTTTGCGCGTCTTTGGTCCGATCGATAAATTCGCTACCCTCTAGTCTGCTGCCATCTCACAGCTACAGCAATAACATTAGACAACATTCATTGTGATCTCCTGGTTCTTTGGTTTGAATGATGCTTTGATGATTTTGGATCCGTGAGATTTCCATCCTACATTTTTGTGCATTTTGTGCTACATTGGACAGCATTAGGGCAACTTTCTGAGTGTGTGGAGCACCTTCCTCTTCGTGACCAGAGTATAGCAGCATCTCCCCCATATTTAGCCTTTGTTGTCCAACTTGGGTCCAATGGGTTTCGCTGATTCCCAGTACTGCCAAGTTGTATCTTCTCATTTCCGTTGCTATTTGACTGGTCTTTCCGGTCTCCCACATTGATGGCGGAACTCTGAAAGATGTAGAATCCTTCACATACCTGGAAAGCATCATCGATGAACAAGGAGGTTCAGATGCAGACGTAAAGGCGAGGATCGGCAAAGCAAGGGTTGCATGCCTTCAATTGAAGAACATATGGAACTCAAAACAACTGTCAATCAACATCAAAGTCAGAATCTTCAATACGGACGTCAAGTCAGTTCTAATGTACGAAGCCGAACCTTGGAGAACTACCACAACCATCACCAAAAATGCATAAGTATTTATAAACAATTGTCTACACAAGATACTCAATGCCCGTTAGTCGGATACCATCAGCAACATTCTACTGTGGAAGAGAACAAATCAGCTTTCATATGAAGAGGAAATTAGGAAAAGATGATGACGGTGTATAGGACATACATTGAGGAAACCATCAAACTGGATCACGAGGCAAGCGCTAACTTGAAATCCTGAAGGGAAACAGAAAAGTGGAAGATCAAAGAACACATTGTGCCGGGAACTGGAAGCAGATATGAAAAGGACAAACAGCAACTGGAAAGGATTGTCCAAAACAGAGTTCGATGGAAAATGCTGGTGGGTGGCCTATGCTTCTACACAAGGAGTAACAGTCGCAAGTAGGTAAGGAATTTGCTCATGTGATTGAACAGCAAATTAAGATTAAAACCCTAGTGTAATTAGTGATTCGAGGTGATTTTTAGTACTGTTAAAAGTGTGTGGATGGTTGTCAGTTCCTAGTTGCCTACAGAGTAAACATAATTACTAAAGTGAAATAATTATTTTCAAGTCGATCATATTTGAAACAGAACAAAACTATTTCAGGTGATTTTGAATTTTAAAAGATTTTGTTAGAGAAACCAACATAGTTTCTATTGATTCTCGTACTTTCCAGAGGCCAATAAATAACCAAAAAAAGAATGGGCATTAGAATAATTGTAAAAGCGTTTAACATCCAGCTGAAGGGTTGCTGATTGGATTCGCGATTAACCTAATTCAGTCTAAGTGATTAGATTCAAAACTAAAGATTCATTTTTTTCTTGACCTGCATGCTTGATTCACATCTAAAAAAGTTATTCAGAAATAATCACTCACAATTCGCAATCAAAGCACTCAACGCATGTGCAGTACCGCTAAATGCAGGTGGAGCAAGTTCAACAGCTAAAACACCACATAAAGCAATTGTCCCGATAACAGTGATACCAAGTACCAAGCTGATAATGAGGAGTATAGTCTAAAGTGAAAAGGTTAAAAAGAAAATCCAATCAGATTATCCAATGGTTTTCATAAGTGAATAAACTTTGATAAATATGTTCATAAATGCCGTAAACTGTTCGATTCGAGCGATCTTCTGCTGACCTTGGGCTCACTGATGGGTAACCTTAACGGGAATTCCCGTAGTTGTAAAGGATAGTTGTAATTAACGTAATTGAATCATATCGTGAGTGAGATGTGTATCACTGATGACAATGGATGATGGCCGCGCAATATCATGAATTGATTGAAATTAGAAATATGAATAATCAGACGTCAACTCAGTGATCTGAAAGGCTTCCAGAGTGAAACCTACAGCTCAATTCTTGAATGGGAACGGGTGCGCATCGCTGGTGAGTACCATGGTAGGACGATCAGTGGTTATCGGATAAATTTTGACAGTGATTTACACTAAGAATTGTTCTTGAGTTTCGTACTCCTATTATTACTGTATAAAAGAAGTTAAGAATTTTATATCAGTAATTTTAGTCATGCAGTTTGGAAGAGATATTAGATACGTTTTGAAATATTCCCCTTTACGTTTTTAAATATGATCCTACTTTAGACAGGATTATAAAATGAGATCAAATGTAACTTGAGATGCACAGCTCATGATCACTAACCATTTCACTAATCACTACAATTTCATAAACCGTAACTAGTAGAACATATATATG
This sequence comes from Schistosoma margrebowiei, assembly GCA_944470205.2. Lineage (NCBI taxonomy): Eukaryota > Metazoa > Platyhelminthes > Trematoda > Strigeidida > Schistosomatidae > Schistosoma > Schistosoma margrebowiei. Next base: position 67,761,004 of record OX104028.1, on the reverse strand, counting down.
ATCTTAAACTATAAAACATTGTCAAAGATTAAAGATTTCTAAAAGAAAAACATATCTAAAACTTGAATTATTTTACTCTTGTTTAGAATATGTAGAGGAAGAATCTCATCATGATTAATAAGAATCTATAAGTCGAATAACGAAAACAGATAAGTGTAATTGATAAATTTTTTGTATCAAGTCCTACAATTATGAAGATAATAATAGAGATTAATTGTGAAATGGTACTGAAAATAACACACTAATTTATATTATTTAGCAAATAGCCACTAAATAATTTTTAGAGATTCCAATTTTAAAAAGATGTGTGAAGATAACAATCGTATTTTCCAACAATATTGAAATTATTTTAAGAATTGTATAATACAATTTTGTAGACCATTCATCATCATCATCATCATTAGTCGATGAAAATGAGATCAGACTATCAAGTTGTCATACTTATAGACTGAGTATCGAGTTATCATCCATGGCTAACTAACAAAAAGTGAATTGATGACTTTGTGCTTAAAGCAAACGACTGTCAGTAATTGAATTGTAGGTTCAAGCATTGCTTAAAAAACTGGTTGGTACAATATGGATTCATATAAAATGTCTCTATTAGAAATGAGCACAACGTATAACTCAGAAATTTAGTTATAATTATCAATACAGGCAGTTTGAAACACTGATTTTGAAAATTAAATAGATAAATTAAATAACTGGTTAATTAATATTGACTACTGACAGTTTGATGCACTCAAATTAAATTATTAGTCGGATATTTAAAAATGACATATATTACACTGTACATTTTGATATGTGTTTGGTGCAAGTAAAAATTTTCATCTCTTACGTTGTATTTTTCTTTGAATCTAGCCACATTAGTTTTGTTCTGTTGTAGTAAGTAGTAAATAGCTGTTTACTCGGGAGTTACAACAGCTAGTCATACCATACTGTAGTGAACGAGAACACCAGTGGGTACAAGCAAATATATTTGAACACAAAATTACAGAATTTCTCAATAAAATCTGAGAACAATACAGTGAATACTTCATTTGCAAAATTTTAATCAATTAACTTAGACTTGGTTGTTCCTTCGTTTATACGCCAATCATTCTCTGCTCCCATTCTCTTCTTCTCGATCTTTTTAACCTTCTGCCACCAGGCATTTCACTTTCAATTGGCGACACATACAACTTATATCTGTCGAAGTCAGTAGCGCACAACACAATACCAGTAGCCGTGTCCATATTTTGTCCATATCGTGGATTGAGTGAAGTTAGACATTAACACCGTCAGATCCTGACTCAATGGTCTAGAAGTTAAGCGTTCGCGCGCAAGATCAAAGGTCTCGGGTTCAACTCCCACGTGAGGAGTCGTAGAAGCGGATTGCTGAGGATTCCAATGCTAGAGCGAAACGACGGTCCATTGATTTCTGGTTTTTAATGGTGGTTTAACATCGATCAGTTCATGATTTCAGTGAAACTCAATAATCTACACAACCCCATATCGATAATTTTGACAAGTCCTAACAGTACTTAAAGTCAAATACATGAATGAAACTGAACTTGGTGAATTATGCATGATACTTTTCTATACCGCAAACATGAATATCAGAAAAAGAAACAAAAAAAATTAAACTTGCACTTACTAAAGAAGCATTATGATTGGTAATCCAACTTAGACAACATAATGTACCACTTGCAATTAACATTTGTATAATTATTAATGGAATCCGACGACTAGGCCATGAAAAAACTCTCTAAGGTCAAAATACAATACAATATGTGAATTAATAACGTGATAAACATACTAAAGAACAAAAATCAACTAAGGAATTCAATGTTGAATTTAATATGATTGACACATTACACTTAATAAATTTTCAATAAAATTATACACATATTTTATTATTTCAAATTTTGTCCAAAATGGTCATTCGGAAGTAACCTAGAAACCTCATCTTTTCGGAAAGTATAAACTTAAATTTATTATTATTGTTATCTAGTTATTTGTGTCAATCTGATTGTGCCTGTAATTGACTACCTTTCTTTACTAGTCTTTGGAACATGTGATTATCATCATATAATTAAACATAATAAAATAAGCAATCATTATCAACATATCAATTCACAAAACGTTTAGAGAGAACAGGAGTTGATTAATTGCTTAGCGAAAAGATAATACATATAGATTTTCAATACGAAGTGATTTTGCAACAGAAGTTATATTGTAGAATAAAAATAAGAGAACGATGATAGTGACTGACAATTTTTCGAGTGGCATTACACGATTGATTGAATAAGAGTTCAGAATATTGTCATCTGACTTACATAACATGTATCGGTCTTATTTGATTAAAATCAGAGAGGAGTTTTGTGGATATTATAGTAAGTTTAATAGTTAAATTCATGAGTTAATTGGAACTAGACCACCATGGAAAACCTGGAAGAACTAGACGGCCGTCTCGTCCTAGTGTGGGACTCCTAACCAGTGATTAACTTTATGTGGTAATGTGAAACACATGATATCATCATTTTCTACGAAATGTGATGCAGAAAGAAGTGTGATTATGCTAGATATGAAAATAATTCGTTAAGTCATTGGTTATTGATTCATTTGACAAAGCTTAGAATGCCTAACCAGGACTGATGAGATCAAACAAGTATAAGCTTAAAATGGCTCATAATCAGTTAGTGGGGCAAAAGAGAAGTCTTAAATATCTTCTATAATTTTCAGCCTATTTATTCTAATAGAGACAGAAAAACTGTTTAAGTCAACTTGAAAATACATGGTACATATACTATCGAGAGAATGGTGAACTTTCAAATCATTTTATTTGTATTCATGTGATAGTGTAGGATGAAAAAATGCACATGACATAACAGAGCTATAGTGAGCACTAATATAAGTGCTACAAGGAAAAAAATGTCCATAACTAAAATCCAATCCACATTTAAACATTGATTACAACGTAAACCACTTATTATGACAGAAAGTATAGACTGTATTAGTTAGGAACTAACGAATATTATTTTGAAATGTCTCAGTCTTTTTTACTGATGGTAAATGCATATGTACAGAGTGCAGGAATAACTAACTGAACAATGGAGTCGACTATATTTAAGGTTTCCCAAGATAATTCAACAGGTATAACCTTAGCAGTTGCCAACTGTTTTACTTATAAAGGAGAACAGTTATGAGAAACAACAAGTGTCCCGTTTTATAAAATCTAATTTATGTTGAGATGTATTACAGTAGTTAAGGTCACAATCACAGACTAGTGATCAAGAAGATTTATTGTATTAAGTCACACCTCTAAAGGAAGCAAAAAATGTGAAAGGTAGTAATAATATGCTTAAGACAGAAAGTACTGATTTTAGATAACTGTTTACTTTTTTTGAAATTATATTCACACACCTCAATTTAACATAGCTTTGTTGGGATAAAGGGTCCAGGAATTCTGGGGTCTTGAATTTCCCTTTTAATACATGCAACAGATACTTATTTTCATTTAACGATAACACTATGAAAGTAATACTTATTCACAATTGATTGATCACTGGGTGGTGATCAATGTCACGTGTGCCAAGTCCTTCTTACTGCAGATCGAATGCTATCGACCAAGTTGCAATGTGGCCACTAGTCTAGGTGGCTCGAAATTGCTTAAGTCAAACGAAATGTATTTAAGAAAGATAGAGATAGTTCTTCAGTAAATAGATCCAATGACTTGGAAATATTTTACATAAACCATTCTAGTGTATGTTGTCAGTGAAACAACATGAGAGCTGAAAAACAATCAATTTATGACGTAATCATTTAATAAAAGATATCTATGTATCGGATGAGCACACGTTGCTGCATATAAAAGTCCTCGATGAGGTTGTAAATATCATGTTACTGAGTTGGTTTATCAGAAACAATCAGAAATTAAAGCTAGTATGTGACTTAGACGTGATATTATTTGGGTTCAGATAGGAACAGGGGTAATAAGAATAGGGAAATTTTTTGAAGAGATCTTATGTAACAGCTTCTACTGGTCCTAATTGTTTTATAATTCTTCATGTTAATATCGTACATAGTTCCTTACTATAGTGAGGAATAATTGAAACAAAACAACTTAATTTCAATTAGTAAAAATAAAGATTCAACGAAGAAAGTTTTCTTTTCGACAAAATCATTTATTAAAGTTATACACTCGTATTTATATATTTATCAAATAACTATTACTACGAATGTACAACTTAAGTAAAGATTTCATGGGAAGGAATGTGAAGTTTTGAATCTTAGTTCAACTCTGAAAAGATGAAACCTATTTTTTACAATGAGATAAATAACTTGAGAATCATTATCAGTTATAAATTCACTTGGTATTGTTTACTTGAATCTTCCCAATGATGTTTAGGACTTCAATTGACCAGTCTCTTATTGGCATATATGCATACTGTGCGCATTGTCCCGTTATTGACTTAATTCACAAGCATTATAAGCAAGGACGAATAGTGGCTAGCAGTGGAATCCACGACGCGCTTCTCATCCTATGTGGGACTCGTCAGCTGGATGTGCCTGTACCTCAGAGTCTATGTTCACTCTGGGACTCGCAATACGCGAGTGGCTATCAGGACTCAGTAGCTAACTGGACAATGCAATGGTGTTTGAAGTGAACAGTACCGGGTTCGAGTTCCAGAGTGAACATCAACTCTGAAATGCAGGTACACCCAGCTGACAAGTCCCAAATAGGAAGAAACGGGCGTCATGGACCCTACTGCTAGTCACTATCCATCTTTGCTCATTATCAGTTATGATAAATTACTTGTGTCGACGTAATAGTTATGAATGGAAAAGCTTAAAATGACTTTGCGTATTGTGCAAATAGCGTAACTATTAGTAGTTCACTGAACTATGAATATAGGTGAAAGCGTTTATTTTTCCTAACCTGCTTTTTTCTGGTATTTCATTTCGTTGCAAATAAACAATTGTAGAACTAATTTTAACCATTTCTGGCATTGATTTTAACTCAATTTATTATCAGCTGAGAGTTCATGATGTTAATTTTTGGCATTAACATATATATCTGCATAAATATTGAAAAAAATTACCAAAACTAATGACGGATAGCCTATCCTAAGACCAGTTATATTTTGTGTTAATTTGATTGAAGTTACTTCAATGTTGAGAAATACGATTGAAAATACTTTGAAAGTGTATAGGTTGTGAGAATATAAGTACAGGTGTTTTTCAAGTATTGGTTGAATGTGGTGGAACCACTAAATGAGTGTTATTGAGATTAAATTGAGGGTAATATAAGCACATATTGTAAACTGATAAATCGAATTGTGAAGCTTTAATGAATGAAGTGATTAGGATGTATATCGTATACGTAGTCCCTATGGTCTACTTCAGCACTATGTTATCTAGAGAAGGGATAGATTAAAAAAGGCTATAGTCGACCAGACTAAAATATGACATCAACTGAGGAAGTCATTGACTGTTGGTATGAGTTGTGTAGAAAAGTGCTGGCTTTCCAGTTGACGTCTAATGAAACAACTATAACTAGTAGTTGGAAACTTTAAGCGACATCACTTCACAGTCAGATAGATATTTCAGTTTCCTCTAAATTCTGATATTATTTTGGATTTATTAGTTTCTTTTGAAGCGTATTTCACTGTACAATTCTAGGAAAGAAACTAAAAGACAATTTAAATATTTAGACACCCCTTACAAACTAATGTATTACCCACTGTCATCCTACCAATTTTATTGATATTGTATGCTTGATTAACAGTTTATATTGAATCGATTTGATGTCATAATCGATAACATTCATCGTTTAATAAAAACGAATTGAGGTTAATCCGTATCAGAAGGGGTTTTGTGGAGATTGCAGTGATTTCAATAGTTGTGATCATGAGTCAATTGAAACTAGACCACCATGGAAAACCTGGAAGCACTGGACAGTCCTTTCGTCCTACTGTGAGATTCCTCAGTAGTGGGCACCCACAACCTCACCTCACTGGATTCGAACCCGGAACCAATCAGTCTCGCGTGCAAGCGCTTAACCACTAGATGTATATCCTGGAGTTCTAGTGAGAAGCGGTGACCAGTGCAGTTCAACCGGGTCAGTTGAGACATAGTAACTCATTGATGACAATAGTGGATGTGTCGCTCAATCTTCTGGGGTAGTTGAAGTTAGACATTAACACCGTTGGATGCCGGCTCAGTGGCCTAGTGGTTAAGCACTCACGTGCGAGACTGATAGGTTCAGGGCTCAAATGCCGCGACGCGGGGTCGTGAATGAGCACTACTGAGGAGTCCCACGCTAGGACGAAACGGCCGTTCAATGCTTCCAGGTTTTCCATGTTGGTCTAGCTTCAACTGACTCATGATTTCAAATATTAACGTTAATCCATTTGAAAAAATGAGATTAGTCTCTCTTTGAATATCCATATATTAAATATCTGCTTTTTTAAGTCAGTCAAATTCATTTATTCTTATTTATTTGAACACATAAATATCGGTAGAAAGCGGAGTCAAATACATATAAGCCATACATTAACAATGAGGCAAAGAAGAGATGGAGAATGTAAAGTGTGTATAATAAAGCAAAAAAACAACGAACAGAAATTAATAGATACGAGTGAAATAATAATAATAATAATAATAATAATAATAATAATAATAATAATAATAATAATAATAATAATAATAATAATGAAAGATGCAGTTCAGTTAGCAAAAGTAAAACCAGGAAAAATTCTTTCAGTTAAAGAACATACATTAATCTTTAATGAATAAAGTGAAAGAAAGTAACAGCAGGATCGATGCATGCTTCTATTCTGAATTATAAATGATAACATATCAATCCACTGTGTGGCACCATCTATAGGACCACAAGCAAGGAGTCGTGAAGGACAGAAGAAATCCTGTACAGCTACAATCCATACCACGACATCACGTCATAAACGGAACACGTACCCGTATATTCCAACTAGCCCCAGCGTCAGCAAATAATGCGTGACGTGGAATTCTCTGGGGCGACATTCATAAAATACATATCCAAGCCACTGAAGTCGATTTTTCAAGATAGTGACACTAATTGAATTATCGCCGCTGTGCCCGAACACACGATTTCGAACTTCTGTATTAATAACATAATGTTGCCACTGGATGTGAGCAACCCTTAGGAGATAACGATGACCAAACACACAGTCGTCCAACATCCTCAACTCGGAGAGGTCAGGTTTCACAAGCATAGAGCAAAACTGCTCTTACCGACGCGTTGTAGATCCGACCTTTTACAGCCGGACTAACATCACGAAGGCGCCGAAGATGGCCCATTGTACGTGAATTTATTTCATCATTCACACTATCAACAGCACGTACTCAGCTACCTAGATACAAGGACTTCTCAACTACTTGTATCCGCTCACTATCCAGGGTGAGTGCAGGATTATGGTCCTGCCAGTTTTGTGAAAGTACTTTGCATTTCGAAGGTGCAAAGCACATACCTTACCTACGGATACTGATTGCCAACTGATTAAGTGCGGATTGCATGGCTTGGGTATCATCACACAGTAAAATAGTATCATCCGCATACTCAATGTCGAAACGTTTTTCTCCAGGCAACAGATCTGCACCATCATTACCTACATCTGTCAGAGCTATTCCCAGAACGTCATCAATGGCAAAGTTGAAGAGCAATGGTGAGATTGAGCAACCCCACTGCTTGAATGAAACAGTGGAAAGAGATGGTTGTATGCCCTTATTCTGCCTGGGGTATTTGTATATAGGGCTTTTAAGATATTAATAAACTTCTCAGGTACATCCTACTTCAATAGACAATACCAGTGAACCAACTTGCACCTCTCGAAACAATCTTTCTTGGATTTTGATCAATCTACGAAGTATGACGGAATCCAACAGTTTGGACGCAATCGAAAGTGGACGTATCCCCCGACAGTTGTTACAGAAACGACATGAACCCTTTTTAAGGATAATAACAACTATCGACTCATTCCATGATGTTGGTGGAACACTCCCTAATTGCCAGACCTTTCTAAAGAACTTAGTTAGTTTCGTAACCGGAAAGTCACCACCATCTTTACAAAGGACCGAAGCTAAGTCATCTGAGCCTGGTGAATTGTAGCGCCTCAAGATTCGGAGTTCCTTGCGGACTTCTGCCTCGTTAGGTGGGTCAGTCGTCACAGGTCATGGAGAGCAGGACAGTGATCGATGTTGCCTGAGGAGCAGAACAGTTGAACTGCTATTCGTTCAAGACATCGGTTGGTGTTAATAATTGGCATCTCGTCATCTCCATAAATTGTTTCGCTCACACCAAACTTCTCGCTGCCGGTGACTCGGATGAGTTGAAAGAGCTCTCAGCAGTTACCGGATGCAACTGCTGTTTCCAACTCAGTGGCACGCTCCGACCACCAGGCTTCTCGGTCCCTACGCAAACTTTGCACAATCACATTACGTAACAGTCCTCGTTTATGATCAAACTCACAGCCATCCGGAGTAGACTGACGTGCTTCAATGATTTGTAATGATCCTGTAGAAACCCTGTGCCTATAAGTGGGACGTTTCGCGGAGCCGCATGCAACTTTACTCGCCATTTTTATGATGTCATGCAAGTGCAATCAACGCTCATCTATAATTTTCGGTGGATGGTAGCTAGCCTTGAACCCAGTTCGCTTTGACATTTATTTGCAATAGAAGTTGCAACCAATTTGCTGATATCGATCCGTTTGGAACGATAAATTTGTTGGCCGCTAAAACGTAAGATGAAATTGACGTAAACAAGGGCATGATCAGAGTCCAGATAGATACTCCACAAGGAGTGGCAGTCTTGTAGGTAATCTACATGTGATCAATGTGAGTTCAGGTTTGAGATGCAGAAAGAGGACGTCAGGTGACGCATGGGCGATGACTGTAGTGGTAGGTAGTGCGAGCCGGAAACAGGTTGTAGTCTGCACAAAGTTTTGGTAGGTGGTCACCGTTATCCAACAATGAAATGAGTCTATCAATTAATGGAAAACCCGATAAAATTGAAAAGACAATTTTTACATAACCCAAACAAACACTTAAGACTAAAAAACATCCTACTGTGAACCGTATTACTATCAAATATATTCTAACTTAGTTGTCTTAACAAACAGTAATCATAAAAAGCATGGGCCAGAATAATGAAAACAACATCCATCTATACACCAAGCAAACAATTTGATTGTAACTTACAGAAAACACATTCAAATCAGCTACTATTCCAACTAACATAGACCCAAATATTCCACCGAATTCGTAACTACTGGCAACTAAATAAGCTGAAATGAATAGGTGAAAATATGTGGGTTTTTTTAAAAGAAAGACAGTGGTAGAAATTTCTGAACTAATACACGATTTCTTAAAATGAAATTTATATTGACTACTTTCCTTAAATGAGTAAACTAAACATCATCCGAAATATATTCACTTTATAATTTAGTAACATCTATGAAACAGTATTTGGTGAATTGTAGACTTATGTGATTTGTTTGAGAACTTTATAAACGTTTGCTTATAATTAACATCATCAACTGGATATACAACATTAAAATTAAGTATAGGTTCATGATACTAGGCAGTGAATCATCACTCTTGTATGGAAACGAGAGGATTCAGAGGATCAACTAGATGGATTGAAAATGTGACATAATAAATGTAAATTCAACGTCTATACCACGAAACTATAACGCAAGTATATATCATCTAGATATATTCCAAAACATAACCGAACACAGTGAATATAGTTCATGGGTTTCTTACACTAAATTTCGTTAAGAGATTTTGATAAAGTCTAATGAGGGACGAAAATGCATTGATTGCTAATTATAAATCACAATCCAAATAGCTATTGATTGTAAAAAAAAATGCTGGATTAGTCTCGAAATATAATGTACTACACATATATGACAGTTTACCAATATCTTTTTTTGTATTCATATAGTTTTATTATTTTATTTTTTACACCAGTAATTTCTTATTATTCCACTTTATAGGTATAGCTAAGAATTAATTACATTTCCAGTTCTAAAACTGAACTGAAATACTATCAAAATTTGCAGTTGGACATTGAACGAATCTACGCTCGCTGTTAGATCTAAACCACAGTAACCAGTCAATATCATAGACACAACATTACTACTGAGCCATGAAGAAAAAGACTGGCTCCTCTTGGAAGTTTGAGATGTTCACACTAATTTATAAGAAGAGATCAACAGTAAGACTGTTGATTGAATTTAGATAAATTTGGTTACTATTTTAATAAGACATTCGATTGTATTCTGATAACATTTGCTATGTAGTTCACTCGGTTTTAGGTTATAACTGCGTAAATGTAATCAATGATTATCAGGAAGAGAAACAGCAAGTAAGGAGTGATATTTATTCCTTAATATATATTCTTCACAGGTTAGGTATTGCCTTCTTAACAGTTGAGGACAGAGTCATGAGTATTGGGGGAACAGTGTTGAAGAGTAGTTGCAGGTACTCATTAATTGCGGTCACTCTTCTGTAGCAAGGATCAATCTACAACAGCGATATTTAGTCCAATTTATAACACGTTCATTTCTGATCAATCAGTGAAATTTAGATTCCAATCGCTAAGATTATTTCAAATATAATTTTCACATATAATGACTTCTCTGTACTCGGTGCCCAATTTCTGTCAAACTATTCGTCCTAATTTTGACGAATATTCGTATAAAATTAAAAAGTTTATTTTACCAACGTAACATAATTGATGAATGAGACGACAAAAAAATCAAATATGCACAAACCGGTACTTTGTGAGTAACCATGTTTATTATTCAAAAGCATAATTGCAATCCAATCGCCTATTGCATAACGTAAAAATGTACTGCACATGTGAACACTAGCGGAGGTACCCAACAATAAACGTTGTCTTGGGCTTAAAATACGAAACAATTTTGATATTTGATTAATAATATTCACTTTAATGGGTTGAATTGTCACGCCATTATCGTGATTTTCAGTAAAATCTTTATCTTGACAGTTGTTAGATAATCGGCTAGTTTCTAAAATGTAAAAAACTGGATGCTGATAATTTAAAACACGTGAGATAATCAACATAGTGTGATTGTCAAAGAACTTTCAAAATATGATTTACCGGCTCAGTATTTAATTATGAAATTTTTTAGATGGCTCAATAAGTATGAACTGGTCTACTTAGTTTTAAGTTATACTTTCTTATGTGAGAATTTGCGATATGATCTGCTTGCTAGACCAAACTACATAAGGCAAAATTTAAATATGGAAAGGTCACATTTGTCAGTCAAGTGTATTTTAACCACCACTTGGTCAACCGATTCCCGAAAGCGTGAAGTTACGGTTCTATTGTAAATCTATTTATAATTGCTCGTTTATAGAGAAAAAAACAAACGTGAGTGTTGATACTCCTTGGTTAGCTAACTCGAGTCAGATGGAAATGGGTTTGAACCTGTGACTAAGTGGGTGGACCACCAAGCCACTGCTCCAATTAAGGAAATTGATTTTCAATCACTAAATTTTAGGTCCAAATACCTATCTATTTGATTGGCTGTCGGGCCAAAATGTGTGGATTAAAAGTGACCACAAGAAATTGTACTGCGTTGCTGAGTTGGAAAATAAAGAAATCAAGAAATCTTGTATTAAATTAATGCAAGTGGATTTCAAGAAGTAATCAGAGAAATTAGCTTAATGCATATATATGCTTTGATTTTTTAAGCGTTTCTTACCAAAACGAAGCCTGGCAGAGATGCACTTTGGCCCAAGTTTCTACACCCCATTGGGATGACGAGATGAAAATAACAAGAGGAACATCAATGGATTGAATTATAAAGTAGCAATGATAACAAGAAAGACTGAACATTAGAATATGGTTCAAAAGGACAGAGAGGTTAGACATGTACAGGGGTATACTGGAGTTCAAAATCGAGAGGAAGGTGAGGAATGAATGAATCTGCACCATTTTGGGAAATTCTGAACTGTCACCATAAGTCTCCCACTACTGATAGCGCTTAACGCTGGAATAAGGTATAGGGGCTTAACATAATAACCGACACTACAAGTGTTCAGAGCTAGTTAATAATAGTAATAAACGTGTTCATTTGATGTACATAATATAGTTTGATTTGCTTTCGATTGATTGAAATGTTAAACTAAAACTTTAAGGTAAACGGAATAAATGCTTATTAATAATCGAATCATAGATTTATACTAAAAATCAAGCACTTCAATACCACTAACAAAGTAGCATGGTTCAGTATCCTAAAACTCTCTTGATTCGCAACAAAGTTGCACTTTATCAATAAGTTAATGTTTCCCATACACAAAATAACAAGTGCACATTTTGTAATTTTTACAAAAGATTTTCTAATCCGTACTCACAAAAATTAAGATCGCTATTTGTCAATTAGTGGATTCCAAATGAACAACTATTCATAACTTACACGAAATTTCTATGATCAAGATTTTTTTTATTATAACAGAAAATTTAAGAGAAATTTTATTGGACTGATTAAAGTAATAACATGATCTCACTTTCATTACAACACTTTTCTTGATTACTTGTATCATAACTGTTTTGACCCAATTTTGAAGTGGACATTAGACTTTGACAAGTATCATCACAGCCTCTGTGTTTTACATCTGAGTTGAGATGCTTCCCAAATAATTGGTTAGATGATGTTATTTCAGAAGGACTAAAATATTTGGTTGGTATAGTTTTAGAATTGACTTTATTAAGAGTATCAATGGTTCGCGAACGCAGATAAATATTGAGAAGTAAAGCTGATATTATGCAACATGCTCCTGTAAAATTAAACAAATTCATAAATTTCAAATAGATGTTAACATATAACAAAGATATCAAGCATTATTATTACATAGAAAAAGTTATATTTTGTCAGTAGACTTTGAAAGCTACTACTGATAGTGTGTAGTGACTTACTTTTATCACAAGAACACGATCGATTTAATGAAAACAATTATTATTATTATAACCAATTGTACCTGTGTTTGTTTTAATGTGCTTTTGTTTAACTGTGCTAATGACAGACATTTTGTGCTACCATTACTCTCCATTACTGTTTCGCGGTTCGTGACCTCCTTCGCACGTACTTTCTCCTGCCCACTCCGCTTGCACCTTTTCTCTTGGCACGACCTCAGTATTCGCTCGATACCGCGAGATCGCCAACGAAATAAACTTGGTTCTAATCCGCATTCGCCTTCTGATTTATTTGACACGTGTTTCTTTGTAGTGGTGTTCATAGTCAACTGGGACTCGACGCCACGCTACAAGTGAATCCAAGAATGTTATTGATTTGATGGTAACTTCCAAAAAACTGATATCAGTTTAGAATTAGTAAAATAAAATAAACGATTGATTTTGATTATATTTCATGCTGAATAGTTTCGATGAAATTAAAACTCGAAGAAATTCAAGTTTTGGAGGACACATCGCTAACTACCAGATGTTTTGAAGAAATTCAATAATTAGCATATTTCAAAGTAACCAGATCAGGAGGTGATAGTTATTCATGAAATTTCTGGTTGGTGATCTAAACATTACGAAGAACTGGATCATTCTCAAACTTTTTCATTTCGATTAAGCTTTTCTGGTTTTGATTAGTGAAAAGTGTTGTAACTTCAATTGATATACTACTATTCGAGAAAATATTTTTTCATGTCTGGTGATCGTACATGTTATCATAATTCTGATTGAAATCACAATGACTTCATTGATCATGTACTTACCGTAACATTGATCGAGCAGGTTATGATTAATGACAATAGAATTAATAATGATAATTTGTAAACATTTAATTTTTTTTTAAAACTGTCTTACTAGGTTAGCTGGTAGGAAAAACATCAAACCACTCAACCCACAACCAGTGAAACGAAGGTTTAAACTTAATTTCGCTTATTTCGACCCCCTTCCCCAGCAAAATATGGGGTTTACAGTAATGTAAGAAACAATTAAGAACTTACTACATTATGATTCCTATATTACGTTGGATGTGTTAAAAATACGATTTACATCAATAGAAAAAAATCACTTCAAATTTGAATTTCATGTTTACAAATGTGCAATTATAAATATGTTGAGGTTCACACATTTGTTGATTTAAATAAAAGATATCAGAAAAAATATTTAAAAAAAGTCTGACAATTAGCTACAACAACTATATAGCTAATATATCGGAGTTTGTCTACATTTAATATCAATACCAGCTAAGAAAAAATATTGAAGATTTAAATTATAATAAAAAACAATGACGAATCTAGATTTTATGTAAAACTGTGTTATACAAATCGAAACCATTGAATGAATGTATTGTTTGGTTTATGATATTGATGTGAAAAATCACTTAAAAATGTGATTTTAGAATTATTCAGCTATTGTATCATGCATCAGTAGATGAATTTGAAATAAAGTTGAATGATCCTTTATTCCTTGAAATATCTGAACTTTTCTATTTATCAACGTTGCTACCAGTTTGTTCCAGAAGATAATATGAAGTCAATATAGTTAAGAAATAATACAAATTATGTATGACTGAAGCTTAAGTCAGATTAATTTTCATATAAGAAGAATGGTAATAAATTTTAGGGATAGTTGTTTTTTAATTAGGCACTAAATACAGTGACAATACAATGTCAAAAATTTTCCTTTAAATAGGAGGTAACAGTTGATGATAAGCACAATATAAAATGAATGCACTGGTCAGTTAAAAGATATGTACTTACCAACAAAAATGAACGGAGCTCTCCATGCTAAATCACCGAGAAATATTGTTGCATACGAAGAAATAACGATAGATATCCAAGAACCCATACAACCAGCTAGGTTAGAAGACGATGATATTAATCCCCACCAAGTGGCTAATTCATGAGAAGCCACAGACTAAAAGTAATTTAAGTAGACTTTGAGAAACAAAATCATATGTACTTTAAATTAAGACTAGGAATTTACGTAATTGATAATACTTCAAGTTAAATAACTGTAAGACAATAGGTTACTGTTAATCAAATATTTATTTCTTTTAATAACTAAGAGATTATTTTCATCGGCGTCGTTTTTCTACGAAACCAAGTAGATTCACCGATAATTTAAAAACGAAGATAGGGACTAAAAAGAGATATTATAAAAGTAAGTTAAATATATACAAATCTAACTGAAAGGCCATTAAAATGCAAAAAATATCTCGTAAATGATATTTAGTGGCCAAAGTTTGATGATGCTCTTTGAATTAGCGGTGATTCAAACATTCTGCTTTCGATCATTGAGTCTCAAGTTTAAATTCAAATCTGTATTATACATTTTAGGGAATGAAGTAGTATCACTGGCTCTTACGTAAACCCTGGCTCAGAGTCAAGTACATACGGCTCCACAATCTAAGTTAGTTAAACTACAGTAATCCTCTTAACTCTGTCTGTAACTGTTCTAGAGTTACTTCAGGTCCCAAACCCGGGTAAAGGATGAGGCTTGGGCATGGAGTTAGGGACCCGATCCCGTAGAAAAATAACTGGCTACAGAAACGCTAACCAGAAAAAAATAATGCAAACCATTTAAACTCTGCCCTGCGAGTAAGAAGGTTTTCATTTAGAACAAATATGACGCCTCATGATGAAAGCCGAGTTCCTTCGGAAGCCACGAGGCCTATGCCCCTTCTAACAACCAGAGAAACAATTTTTATAGGTACATGGAACGTCCGGACAATGTGGGAGACCGGAAAGACCAGTCAAATAGCAACGGAAATGAGAAGATACAACTTGGCAGTACTGGGAATCAGCGAAACCCATTGGACCCAAGTTGGACAACAAAGGCTAAATACGAGAGAGATGCTGCTATACTCCGGTCACGAAGAAGAAAGTGCTCCACACACTCAGGAAGTTGCCCTAATGTTGTCCAATGTAGCACAAAATGCACAAAAATGTAGGATGGAAATCTCACGGATCCAAAATCATCAAAGCATCATTCAAAACAAAGAACGAGGGGATCACAATGAATGTTATCCAATCTTATGCACCCACCAATGATAGTAAGGACGACACTAAAGATCAATTCTATGAGAGGCCGCAATCATTCATAGAGAAGTGCCCAAGAAAGGACCTCACCATTCTGATGGGAGATCTAAACGCAAAAGTAGGAATAGACAACACCGGATATGAAGATATCATGGGACGACATGGATTGACTGGGAGAGAGAAACGAAAATGGGGAAAGATTTGCAAATCTATGTGCATTCAACAAATTGGTCATAGGCGGAACAGTATTTCCACACAAACGTATGCACAAAGCTACATGGATCTCACCTGACCACACCACAGAAAACCGGATAGATCATATTTGCATCAATAAAAGGTTCCGAAGGACAATGGAAGATGTGAGAACCGGGTGAGGAGCTGACATAGCTTCAGATCAACACCTAGTTGTGGCCAATTTAAAACTGAAGGTAAAGAAGAACTGGACAATTGGACAAACAGCACTACAAAGGTTCAATACAGCCTTCCTTCGAGATACTGACAAACTCAATCAATTCAAGATAGCTCTCAACAACAGGTTCCAAGCCTTACAGGATCTACTGAAAGAAGAAGAAACTAGTATGGAGGACAACTAGAAAAGTATCAAAGAAGCATTAACTTCAACGTGTCAAGAGGTTCTGGGCCTCAAGAAGCACCATCATAAGGAATGGATCTCCATAGAAATACTGGACAAGATCAAAGAAAGGAAGAACAAAAAGGCAGCAATTAACAACAGCCGAACACGAGCAGAGAAAGTTCAAGCACAAGCTGAGTACATAGAAGCAAACAAGCAAGTGAAGAAGAGCATTAAAGCCGACAAGCAGAAATACGTGGAAGAACTAGCAACGACGTTGGAAAAAGCTGCAAGAGAAGGAAACATGAAACAGCTTCACGATGCAACGAAGAAACTGGCAGGGAAATATAGTAAACCAGAGAGACCGGTCAAAGAGAAAGAAGGCAAACAAATCACTGAAATTCAACAACAGGAGTACAGATGGGTAGAGTACTTCGAGGAACTCCTGAATAGGCCGGCTCCAAAGAATCCACCGGACATCGAAGCAGCATACACAGATCTTCCTATAGATGTCAACGCATCAACGACGAAAGAAGTCAGAATGACCATCAGACAAATCAAGAGCGGCAAAGCAGCAAAACCCGACAATATACCAGCTGAAGCACTGAAGTCAGACATCGAAGTAACTACAAACATGCTTCACCTTCTATTCAAAACGATTTGCGAGGAGGAACAAGTGCCGATGAACCGGAAAGAAGGACATCTCATCAAGATTCCAAAGAAAGGAGATCTGAGCAAATTTGAAAACTACAGAGGCATTACACTACTGTCAATACCAGGGAAAGTCTTTAACAGAGTGTTGCTGAACCGAATGAAAGACGCAGTAGATGCCCAACTTCGAGATCAACAAGCTGGATTCTTTAGGGACCGATCATGCACAGATCAAATTGTGACACCACGGATCATCGTCGAACAATCAATTGAGTGGAACTCAACACTGTACATCAGCTTCATTGATTATGAAAAGGCATTTGACAGTGTAGATAGGAGAATGTTATGGAAACTTCTTCGGCACTATGGAGTTCCTGAAAAAATTGTCAACATTATCCGGAACTCATACGACGGACTACAGTGCAAAGTAGTGCATGGAGGACGGCTGGAAGACGCATTCGAAGTAAAGACCGGAGTCAGACAAGGCTATCTACTCTAGCCTTTCCTCTTTCTTCTGGTGGTCGATTGGACTATGAAAACCTCGACATCTGAAGGGAAACACTGCATACAATGGACATCTCAGAACCCGTTAGACGATTTGGACTTCGCAGATGACTTAGTCCTCCTTTCGCATACACACGAACAAATGCAGATAAAGACAGCCAGTGTAGCAGGAGTCCCTGCATCACTAGCCCTCAACATACACAAGGGGAAAACCAAGGTCCTCAAATACAACACGGAGAACAGCAATCCAATCACTCTTGATGGCGGAACTCTGAAAGATGTAGAATCCTTCACATACCTGGGAAGCATCATCGATGAACAAGGAGGTTCAGATGCAGACGTAAAGGCGAGGATCGGCAAAGCAAGGGTTGCATGCCTTCAATTGAAGAACATATGGAACTCAAAACAACTGTCAATCAACATCAAAGTCAGAATCTTCAATACGGACGTCAAGTCAGTTCTAATGTACGGAGCTGAAACTTGGAGAACTGCAACGACCATCATCAAGAAAGTACAAGTATTTATAAATAGTTGTCTATTCAAATGCTCAACATCCATTGGCCGGATACCAACAGCAACAGCCTTTTGTAAGAGAGAACAAACCAGCTTACAGCTGAAGAGGGAATTGGGAAAGGACGATGGAAATGGATAGGACATACATTACGCAAATCATCAAACTGCATCACGAGGCAAGTCCTAACTTGGAATCCTGAAGGGAAGCGGAGAAGAGGAAGGCCAAAGAACACATTACGTCAGGAAGTAGAAGCAGATATGAAAATGATGAATAACAACTGGAAGGAGCTGGAAAGGATTGTCCAGGACAGAGTTGGATGGAGAGTGCTGGTGAGCGGCCTATGCTCCTTCATGGGGAGTAACAGGCGTTGGTAAGTAAGTAACAGTAATCCTCTTGGGCTACTAATATCCCGATTGATGGGATATGATTCATACTTATGACTTAATGTTTAGCCCTTGGGCTACTTAACGAAAGAACCGCAGCTTCATGCACATTCACAAAATGATGCGTATATATATTATAGCCTCTGTTCCACTAGCTTGAATGAATGTCCGCTTACTATTAAGAGTTTAATGTGAATAATAGTCTATACCAGTTATGAAGAGAACATAATTCGTAAGTAAAAATATATCCCCTTAAAATAAACGGTACTTTGAGAAAACGAAATTATATTATAAATTAACACATTATTTCTTCTACATGGATTTTATTACTTGAATTAATCTTTCTTATAAAAATGATTTCCTAGTTTTCATTTTTATCTTGAGTTTTAGAAAAAAAAGGTATTCACAGGTAATTATGACTAAGCCATTTCAAAAATTGTCATGTATAAATAATAATTAATAAACAATATAAATAGAATTACAAATTTTGTGTCAACTTACGGTACGAAGTGTCTTTGATATGGCTGGCCAACTAGAACCAAGTGCTAAGCCGATTAATCCATAGGATACTAACCAGACTATTTGATGAGATGAAACTAAAGAAACATGACAGAATTTTTTTCTACTTTTTATAAATTTAATTATATATTCGTTAAATAAATTGATGTAATGCAATACAATACAAAAGGAATTTTACATAGTTTCCGTTTATTTATTTATAAATAATAAACTTTAAAACGACGGGAGATCAGAAAATTTGTTTCAATAAGTACAAGTCAAGCGAGAAAAATATTTACTTACCTGATAGAAGAAACAGTGAACCTGAGGCTGAAATCAGAGAGTAAACAAAAATTCGAAGTGGATTTAAGTGATCCATAAGAATCCCACCAATTAATTTGGTAACTGTATAACCCAAGGTTTGAGCAGTAATTATGGAACCTGGAATAAGATTAAGGAAGTAATATACAACTTATTTCAGAGGTACTGTACACAAAATGTTGATACCATTCGAACTGATCAGATCCTGGGTGTTTATAACAATTTCTAAACGAAAACGAGCACAAAGTTTTAACATTTAGTAATAAGTATCTTATCCTACAAACACTATATCATATCCAAAAGGCTGATAAGCGTAAACACCACTGCTTATGCATTCAGTCAGTCAGTTACAACGTAGGACCAGGCACATATATGCACCGGTCCAAGTTGCCATACCGCATTAGCACAGCAAGATGAACACCGGATTCATAGGAGTAGTTAGGTCAATGGTGGTAATATATAAAAGAAAGATTGTATATAATATAGTACAGGAAGAAAGAATTAGTACGTAGAAAGAAAGATATGAAGCAATTTTAATCTCTTACTTTAAGGGAAGATAGAGTGTATACACCTACTTCATAGTGATCGGTTCTGAATCATTTCACTCAGTCTCTAACCATTGGTTACGATAGTCACGCGGACCCCAACCAAATAGTCTGCATCTACCAACATGGCTCAGACCAGAAGTTAATGACTTCAAGCACTGATGCTTATGCATTATTTATGAACGTATGAACGACAGCTCTAAATAAAAGTTAAAAGAGACTGACAAGAGATTTAATGGAACTGTGATGGATTACAATCACCTTATAATAAAAATAACGCTACAGAATAACACAAAACATGTGACCCACAATTTGCAAGCTAGAAGTTGAGTGGTTACACAACTTAACCAAAACTTTACCTACGCAGTATCAAGAATAATTTACGACATGACTTACCTAAATGAGTATTTGATTTCGTTCCTTTATATTGTACTGGAATTATAGGATATATATTCTGTATGGCTCTCCGAGCTAGCGAAGTGAAGAAGTAACTCCAAAACAATAAGATCAATAACCCAAGCGGTCTTTTAACAGTTGCATTCATGATGCTATAAAACCAATACAATTATTACATTAAAAAAACGGGAATGAATGGGATATTTTGATTATACACCTGAGCTACGAACTTTCTCCACCATCTCAGTGGAATATTAGCCTTTCAACCAGACGGACTAAAAACATGCAAGTTATAAAACTATGCTGTCGAGCATTAGGCTTTAATGATGGACTTCAGCTTATGAATAAACAGTTAGCGTAATTCAGAAACCTTTTGTCAGAAAATTAATAGAACCAAAATGGATAGTGGTTCAGCGTAGCCTATGAATTTCTTAAGACTTATGAGTGTTTTTTTTTATCTTAATGTTGCGAAAACTTCAAATATATGGAATTATTTAGTATATTCCTTAGGATACTTTATAAAACCCTAAGTAATTTTATAGATGACAACTTCCCTGAGCTCCCAATTTTGAGGAAGTTCTCAACGTTTGGGGAAATTTCGGGGTTTTTGTGCCATTTCCCCGAAATTTCCCCAGAATGTGCCAAATTTTCCCCAAAATTGGGAGCTCGGGTAATAGTACTAAAAATCTTCTTAAACGACTTTGCTGAGAAACGACGAAATACTTTCATGAGACAATGATGAGAGGAATTCAAACAAAAAACGCGATTTACTTTAGTATCCAGGATGTTTATTATTCGGTGAATCAGTGAGTTTCCCGAAGTACTTAGAAAAGAAATAGGAACAGAGACTCACTGATTTGTTCTATATACAAACTGGATTAAGAGTAAACTTCTAAATCTTTTCATCTGTACTCAGGTCTTAAGTCGTACTACGTTCTTCCTTCTAAACAAAGATAATGGCTTCGATCCACATCTAGAAGGACGGATTCGAAAAGGCCAGTCTTGATAGTTGCTTAGTCTCTTTGCTGTATAGATTTTAGGTGCAAGTTTCAGAAATAGGAGGTGAACTCTACATAACTGGAAAAGTGTTCTTAAAAGGTGTCCCGTGCTCTTTATTTCTATAACCCGAGAACCATGAGAACACCAGAATTATTTCGGATTTTTCTTATTGGTTCTTATTGAAGAAACAATCTTTCATGGTGTAGGTAGTCAGTAAATTTTTATCACCGACACACCTATAATAAAACTGGAGTTCATTCAGTTATCAACTTTTTCCTATACTCCCAGCATTTTCGAAATATTATTTCTGTTAACACTTTTTCACCAATTTAAGGGTGTTTCGCCGAAAGCTACTTAATCTGGAATGAAAAGTAGTGCATTCAGATTTAACATTTGCAGAGGGTGATCCCAAGTCCTAAACAGAAAAAATAAGTGGGAAACGCAAAATACTCTCAGTTATCCTTAAATTGTAGTTTTACTACAATCGATATTCAAAAAAGCTTATAACAAAACATATGCATGTCTCCTACTTCCAATCGTATCAATGTTTTCATCCATTTGTAGTCCTTTTTATTGGGTTTTTTACGTATGTCCGTATTTGGGATTTCGAACCACTCAAGGAGCTATTCGACATGTTACCTCCCCAGAACTAACACCATATGGTGTTGGAAGGATTTTATCGTCAGCCTTCTACATAGACATGGAAGGGGAAATCATGTCCATCTACGGACCTAAAAGCTCAACTGGCTTAACAGATAAGAAGCCACACCATCTATTAACTTTTGAGCAACAACTCAATAACTGCAGAAGTGGATTGGTAGGAACCAAAGATAGCGGTTCGCCTGTTGTTTTGATAGTTATAAATTATGACAAAGCACACAGAAACTCTCCAGTTTCGGAATGAGATAAAGTACGAAAGTGAACATGAAACCCATCTGCGGCCAAATGCGGGGAGTAAGGTTAAATAAGACGCTATTATAGCGTCCGGATATATATCCGGAAGGAAATGGGTCAAAAGTTGTGTCATCGAAAGTATTAATTCATGTTCTTCATTTCCTCTTATTCACGTTAAGAAATCACTAAAACTACTTCAGTCAACGAAATTTACTTGCGGATGACAAAGTCTGGAGAACAATACGTAGTGATACTGATCATCTTGATCTCCGAGCTGATTTAGACGAGTTAGTTGAATGGTGCCAAAATTTAGGTTTGGAGATGGATGTACCAGCTTTCAAATGTTGCGAGTGTTATGATTATCTTCCCGAAATTTCAGATGCTTTGTTTCAGATTTTATACCCTGCTTATATGAAACATCACCTGGAATATTGTACCCAAGCTTCTAACTTATGCCTTTTTAAGGACGCTAACACATCCGAGTGTTCAATGTGTGGGGACTAAGTTAGTGATGGATTTTTCTGAACTCGCCTATAACAACCGATCAAAGTACCTGAACCTTTCTTCCTGATAGCGGAGTGAGGGTTCATATTACGTTGGCAACTCAACCACATCGATGACCTTGAGGTACATCAGCCAATCAGCCTCAAATGGTTGTGGACGGAATAGAAGCTTTCGCTTAACGGGTTTCGTGTCTAGAAGCAACGGATCACCGAAACCGCTAGGCGGGAACCTAGGTATATTAACGATAATAGAGTAAGAATGTAATTGGTAAATCATAGTAAGATATTATCCTTAGTCCTTAAGAATAGATCAAGTTGACTCTTAAAAGACTCCTGGGAAGTCGCTTGGACTAGCTCAGCTGGCAGCGGATTCCAGCATTTGACAACTCTTAAGGAGTAGAAGTTGTGTCTACAGTCCGTCCTTCTATATTGTTTCTCCAGTTTTTGAGTGTTACCTCTTAGGTGAGTGTTGGAACTAAGCTTTAGTAGATGTTTGAGAGGATGTCCAGAAGTGTTAAGGATACTATAAGCCATCAGAAGGTCACCTCTAAGACGTCTATACTTTGATGGGTAAAGGTTAAGGGATTGAAGGCGCTCTTCGTAAAGTTTAAATTTGAGTCCTCGAACTGGTTTCGTGGCTCGTCGTTGGATACGCTCCAAAGTGACCTTGTCCTTTTGGAGTGAGGGGGGAGTACTATATTTCCGTACTCTAAATGGGGACGGATAAAACTATTGAAGATTGTATGAAAAGTTCTTCCGTCAAACTGGCCAAAAATGCGCTTCAATGTTACCAGTGCAAGGTTTGCTCGGAAGCCATTTTTGTCACGATTAGCGTAAGACTTTAAATCATGGGGCACCAGGACTCCTAAATATTTTTCGACTTGGGATACTACTAGAGAGGAGTTTCCTAAGTTGTAACTGTAGTTTGCGACATGTCGCAGATGGACTACTTTACACTTTGAAGTGTTAAAGGTAAGTCCGTTATCATCTGCCCAACTTTGTAGTCGAGTCAGATCCTTATGAAGTGCCTGTGTATCGTCTTGGTTGCGTATCTCTCTCCAAAGTTTCACGTCGTCAGCAATAAGTAATAAGTCTGACGTTACCTGTTGAGGAAGATCGTTTATGTAGATCAAGAAGAGAAGAGGCCCTAATACTGAGCCCTGAGGGACCCCACTAGGACATTCCATAGCCTGAGATAAAGTGAAATTAACCCTAACCTTAAAGTGTCGATTTTCTAGGTATGCAGTAAGCCAATCGATTAGAGGTGATCTGATATACAATCGTTTGAGCTCACTGATAAGACATATATGATTGACCCTAACAAAATCTTTTGAGAAGTCAAGGTAAATAAAGTCAACCTTCGCCTTGGGATCAAGGATGCTTGTTCATGTGTCCGTCACAGTCAACAGGTTTATTACACAAAATTAACACATCCTAAAACATGTTGTTGGAATGTAAAGAAATGCTAGTATAACAAATAGTCATGTATACTGTAGCGGTAAATAAATCGCTAAAATCAATATCTCTGTAAGTCTTCGACATTTGATGCTAACCGCATTAGTTTCAATGGACTCGCCTAAATGAAGCCGCTCGGTCATGCATCCGCACCAGATCACAAGTGGGAACGCCGTGCTTATTTTCTCTTGCCACCGCTAGCCAGTTTAGATCAGTCACTTCTCGATATATTGATAACCTGTGAAATATATGTTTGAACCTTCTCGCTTCTGACTCTTGATTTCACTGGGTGGGCGCGATTCAATTATAGGTGTTACTGGCTAAGTTATTGTCAAACTGCAAATACTCGTGGCATCTTCAATATCTTCGCATATCGGAGACTCCATAATTTAAGAATGTAAGGAGATGAATCGCTGGTCGGTAGCTTGAGGGTTCTCTGCGTCGACCTCCTTTGAAAATTGGTGTGATGTAAGCCAGCTTCCATATTTCAAGTAGTTTGCCTCGGCCTAGCGAGTGTAAGAACTTCACGCTAAGTGGTGTTGCCAGTATTGAGGCTGCTTCCATCAGTAGAGCAGGATGAGCCATATCCGGGCCAAGGGAAATGTCTTTTCTTGGGTGCTACAGTTTTCGGGACACCAAGTCAGCGCTCAGGTTCATTTCGGAAAGTCCTGCTCAGTTGAAGTTTTCATCAATATGGTTGATGTTGGTCGTTTGAAGTGTCCGAGAGTATTGTTCAGCCAAAAAGTTAGTGGCGTCACCGTAGTTATTGGTCGGGCCATTACGACCTAGCAGTTGGGAAACTCCACTTTTGACTTGTCAAAGAGAGGCTGCATTACGGAATAAGGTTTAAGGATTGGAGACAAATTTATCCATAAGCTTTATCTGGTACCGAAGCCTGTCCTCTCTTATTTCCTTTGTGCATATGTTACTTACATCCCAATCCACCTGTTGTAGATAGTACTATAAAGTTGACACACTCAACCGTTTGAAATTCCATCGTCTGTTTTCGGTGGGATGTCTTAGCTCAGTTTTGCTGATAAAACTGAAATCTATGACGGCCTGATCGATTTTCCCCAGGAAAACTAGTATTGAGAGGTCGTTTCTAAATGACCAGCCTAAGTGCGATGGCGTCTGACTGTTTCTCCAAAGAGTTACCGACTTCACATTTTCCAATAATCCCAGATCCCTAATAAGGTTGAACAATCGAGCTTCAGTTGAGCTTTTGTAGTGGCATTGGACCATAACCACACTATCCTCAAAGCTGAATACGAGATTACTCGGAAAATAGGTATTCAATATTTAACGCGAAGAAATACCTAACGATGGATAAGGCGCGAATAATGAGTTGAATGAATTAGAGTTGATCGAACGGCATGGCTCGGCCATGCAGGCGTGGTCTCTGCTGAATGTTACCTTATATCTTCTATTCATATTAAATATATTGTTCTTTCTCTAGCCTAACCTTGTTCTACGTCATGTATTGGTAATTGATACGATACAGTGAGTTGGTGTAGTTGATGGTGTGACTTCCACGTAAGATCTTATAGATTAGGCAGTCATATCATGACAAATCCACAGATTTAGGATTAGGTCTATTATTAGAGCAGTACTAATATCATAGTAGACTGTAGTTCAACACTTTCACCTCCAATATACGTATGTTCCGCCAAACTGACTTCAGGAAAATAAAGGTCTCTTAGAATCTGGATATATTTTGCTTTACAAGTAATTAAATAGATGGCGGACCTTGTTTGTATAAATCATTATTGAATACATTGATATTCAATAGGTGATATAATCCACTTTCGGAAAGAAAATCGTCAAGGAAACTTTTGACCCGGGTTGTAGTTTCACTGCAACGGAGGTTCACTGGCAGTCTGTTCCACATGGTTGAGTAGCGAATTAGGAAAAAATTCTGACGTAAGTTTGTGTGGGTTCTTGGAATCGCTAGAATGTTCTCCTTATTGCGTAGATTGTGGGATGATATTATAAGGTATGAAGGGGTAGATACCGATGAGTAAGAAATACCGTTAATGAGCCGGTAGATAAAGACAAGATTGGAGGTGAAAGTGTTGAACTACAGTCTACTATGATATTAGTACTGCTCTAATAATAGACCTAATCCTAAATCTGTGGATTTGTCATGATATGACTGCCTAATCTATAAGATCTTACGTGGAAGTCACACCATCAACTACACCAACTCACTGTATCGTATCAATTACCAATACATGACGTAGAACAAGGTTAGGCTAGAGAAAGAACAATATATTTAATATGAATAGAAGATATAAGGTAACATTCAGCAGAGACCACGCCTGCATGGCCGAGCCATGCCGTTCGATCAACTCTAATTCATTCAACTCATTATTCGCGCCTTATCCATCGTTAGGTATTTCTTCGCGTTAAATATTGAATACCTATTTTCCGAGTAATCTCGTATTCAGCTTTGAGGATAGTGTGGTTATGGTCCAATGCCACTACAAAAGCTCAACTGAAGCTCGATTGTTCAACCTTATTAGGGATCTGGGATTATTGGAAAATGTGAAGTCGGTAACTCTTTGGAGAAACAGTCAGACGCCATCGCACTTAGGCTGGTCATTTAGAAACGACCTCTCAATACTAGTTTTCCTGGGGAAAATCGATCAGGCCGTCATAGATTTCAGTTTTATCAGCAAAACTGAGCTAAGACATCCCACCGAAAACAGACGATGGAATTTCAAACGGTTGAGTGTGTCAACTTTATAGTACTATCTACAACAGGTGGATTGGGATGTAAGTAACATATGCACAAAGGAAATAAGAGAGGACAGGCTTCGGTACCAGATAAAGCTTATGGATAAATTTGTCTCCAATCCTTAAACCTTATTCCGTAATGCAGCCTCTCTTTGACAAGTCAAAAGTGGAGTTTCCCAACTGCTAGGTCGTAATGGCCCGACCAATAACTACGGTGACGCCACTAACTTTTTGGCTGAACAATACTCTCGGACACTTCAAACGACCAACATCAACCATATTGATGAAAACTTCAACTGAGCAGGACTTTCCGAAATGAACCTGAGCGCTGACTTGGTGTCCCGAAAACTGTAGCACCCAAGAAAAGACATTTCCCTTGGCCCGGATATGGCTCATCCTGCTCTACTGATGGAAGCAGCCTCAATACTGGCAACACCACTTAGCGTGAAGTTCTTACACTCGCTAGGCCGAGGCAAACTACTTGAAATATGGAAGCTGGCTTACATCACACCAATTTTCAAAGGAGGTCGACGCAGAGAACCCTCAAGCTACCGACCAGCGATTCATCTCCTTACATTCTTAAATTATGGAGTCTCCGATATGCGAAGATATTGAAGATGCCACGAGTATTTGCAGTTTGACAATAACTTAGCCAGTAACACCTATAATTGAATCGCGCCCACCCAGTGAAATCAAGAGTCAGAAGCGAGAAGGTTCAAACATATATTTCACAGGTTATCAATATATCGAGAAGTGACTGATCTAAACTGGCTAGCGGTGGCAAGAGAAAATAAGCACGGCGTTCCCACTTGTGATCTGGTGCGGATGCATGACCGAGCGGCTTCATTTAGGCGAGTCCATTGAAACTAATGCGGTTAGCATCAAATGTCGAAGACTTACAGAGATATTGATTTTAGCGATTTGTTTAACGCTATATGATGATGATTCCGGATGTTTAGCCACCTCTCCGGATAGATAAATTTAATATATTGTGGATCACTGGTGTGCAAAACTGAATATTTCATAAAATGAAGCTCGTCCAATGCTCTCAGTATTGAGCCAGGACAATGATCTCCTGTTCTCAGATGACTAGTTAAAGCAGAGAACCCGTCACACCATTCATTCTTCAGACAAGGTCACAACAATCATCCGACGAAGAAGCTGGTCAAACTGAATTTTTAGGCAGTGAATTTGTAGAATTATGGTCTACTATGATAGTATTACTGCTCTAACACTAGAACCGATCCTATAATTACAGACTTTTCATGATATAACTGCCTAATCTATAAGATCTTACGTGGAAGTCACATCATCGTCTACATCAACTCACTACACTGTAACAATTACTAATACATGATAGGGAACAAACTTAGGCTAGAGATAGAACAATATATTTAATGTGAATAAAAGATATCGGGTAATATTCAGCAGGGACCACGCCTGCATGGTCGGGCCATGCCATACGATCAACTTCAATTAATTCAATTCATTCTTCCCGCCCTCTTCATCATTGGGTTTTACTCCATGTAAATGTTGAATGTCTTTTTCCCACATTGCCTCGTATTAGAGCCCAATGTCACTACAAGTTTTCCGGTAATATTTAGATGCTAGTGATGGCATATTCAGTATTTGTTGAAAGGGGATATATCTTACAGTTATTTGAATGATTACAACACCAGTGCGAACTTTTTTAGATCTGATATCAATCATGTAAAACCCCGAAAGCATTGAAGGAACATGATTAATGGTTTTTTGGGGACTAGGACGTGAGCATGTGGTGTACAATTATCGTCCAGTTATGTTTACCATTAAATTTAGTAATGTATCTGGATAAACTTTACTCTTATGCTGAGTCATATGGAAATGAACTATCTTTTATGTTGATCATTTCACAAAGGATCATAATTATGACACATTTTACACCCGTAAAGGTACTGCGGTAAATAAATACCAGTTTTCGGAAGAGAATTTAACATTCGCTACTGACGTCTTTGTTCATAATAACCTTAACCAAATGAAAGCACACAGTTAAATATTTCTACACTTGACCTCAAGCATGAGATAATCTCATAATTCCCCCTTGGGTTTGCTTGAAATTCTTGCCCTTAAAAGCCTCTGTAATCGATCACATTGGCTTGTAGCGGTAGATAAATCACTCAAATCAAGAGCTTTGTAGGTCATTGGTGCTTAATGCTGACGTCATTCGTTTTATTGCAGTCATCTAACTGAAGGTGCTCGGTCACGCATTCGCACAAGTTCACGAGTGAGTAGGCTGTTCTCCTCTTCCCCCATAACTGCTAGCCAGCTTAGATCAGTCACTTATTAATTTATCGATATCCTATCAAATATATCTTCAAGCTTCTTAACCTCTGACCTTTGATTTCACTGGGTTGACACGTTCCCATTATAAAAGTCGTTACCAGTTAAGGCTGAGCCATGCCATCTGATTGAATGCGTGAATATTTTCGCGTTCACCAATGCTGGCCTTTTCCCCGTGTTTAATTTTGAATATCTATTCTTCCAATTATCTCATGTTCATCTTTAAGTATTGTGTGGTTAAGATCGATACCACTATATTTTTAACGTCCAGGAATGCTCATTGGAAATTGGATTATTTTTCCTCCTACCATGTGGTCTCAAACCGACATTCCATACACTGGACGAAGATCCTGATATCATTATAACTTATGTCACTCTGAATAACAGGAGGAATAGTCAGAGTAGAAATTCTCAGGAAGTTCGAAACTTTACGTCGAATAATTTACGTCCGCATGTTTTTCTCATATTTAGTCACAAACTATTGGTAATTTCTAACGGAAGATGTGACCATAATATATTCTGTTAAAGACTTAATGTTTTGGGTGCATGGCTAAAGTTCAATAAAATATAATGACAATAATGGACCACACGATCGAAGACACTCCTGCAAAACCGACCTTGATCTAAAAACAATGGCTCATTTCCGTTAAAAAATCAAGAATTTTGAAGAGGTTATATCTGAAACCGATGAAATTCTTGCCCTTAAAAGCCTCTGTAATCGATCACATTGGCTTGTAGCGGTAGATAAATCACTCAAATCAAGAGCTTTGTAGGTCATTGGTGCTTAATGCTGACGTCATTCGTTTTATTGCAGTCATCTAACTGAAGGTGCTCGGTCACGCATTCGCACAAGTTCACGAGTGAGTAGGCTGTTCTCCTCTTCCCCCATAACTGCTAGCCAGCTTAGATCAGTCACTTATTAATTTATCGATATCCTATCAAATATATCTTCAAGCTTCTTAACCTCTGACCTTTGATTTCACTGGGTTGACACGTTCCCATTATAAAAGTCGTTACCAGTTAAGGCTGAGCCATGCCATCTGATTGAATGCGTGAATATTTTCGCGTTCACCAATGCTGGCCTTTTCCCCGTGTTTAATTTTGAATATCTATTCTTCCAATTATCTCATGTTCATCTTTAAGTATTGTGTGGTTAAGATCGATACCACTATATTTTTAACGTCCAGGAATGCTCATTGGAAATTGGATTATTTTTCCTCCTACCATGTGGTCTCAAACCGACATTCCATACACTGGACGAAGATCCTGATATCATTATAACTTATGTCACTCTGAATAACAGGAGGAATAGTCAGAGTAGAAATTCTCAGGAAGTTCGAAACTTTACGTCGAATAATTTACGTCCGCATGTTTTTCTCATATTTAGTCACAAACTATTGGTAATTTCTAACGGAAGATGTGACCATAATATATTCTGTTAAAGACTTAATGTTTTGGGTGCATGGCTAAAGTTCAATAAAATATAATGACAATAATGGACCACACGATCGAAGACACTCCTGCAAAACCGACCTTGATCTAAAAACAATGGCTCATTTCCGTTAAAAAATCAAGAATTTTGAAGAGGTTATATCTGAAACCGATGAAAATTAATCTTTCACTAACGCGTTATTTTAAAATAACAGCATTATTGTTTCTTGTTGTGTTAAATTTACTTTTTTGATAGTAATTTACACATCAAAACTACTGTTTACACTTTGATTGAATTTATTTCAGTTAAAGTGACAATGTAATTGTGTGTTTTGATTTCGCTTTTGTGTATTTATTGCATCAGAGCATACTTGGTCGATTTTGACTTGATTCATATAGTTAAAGTTTGAAATTTTTTAAATGACTATTTTGTGTTGTCATTTTTAGCTAATTTTTGAGATGGTAGCTCTGCTCACAAATATGAACAGCTATATTGCTTTTTTCGTGTGGAAGAAGAAATGCAATGTGATGAGTGTAAGAAGTGGTTCCATAAGATGTGTACCCGCTTATGCCCCATTATCTATAAAAGGTGCCCAAAGCCTAATTCTCATTGGCTCTGTATGTTTTGTTGTTCGAGCTAAACATTACTTACCCAAGAAGCAATTAACCTTCTGGCGCTGGCTAAAAAATATTGATGGGGGCTGTACTGGTAAGATGGGTACTGATAGCGAAGATTGCGTCAGTGTCCTAAGTGCTGTAACGGCACATGCCAGACACCCAATTGTGCAACACACAATAGAGCTTTCTATCCCGAAACAATTAATAAGCGATAAGGCATTAGATATTGGTGGCCAAGGTGCTACAGCAGCGACTGATGATCCAAACAAAGCCATCAACTTCCCAAGTAGTTTTAATGTGGATGCTGGGCATCTGGGCTGGAAGCTGTGAACACGACTTTCAAAAAAGTTGAAATCGTTCCTATTTTAAGTATTTGGAATCTAGAGGAGTCGAAAGACAATGACCCTGCTAAATAACATGCACATGATCTGCAGTTAGTGGAATCTGTGATCAAAAATCTACTACCTGAAGAGGTTTCAAGGGTACACATCACGAAGGTAATAAGACTCGGTAAATAGATTGGAGGCAAGACCCAACTAAAAAGGATCTTGAAATTGGCACTCGGGATTCTTAAGAAAGAGATGTACTATTGCGTAACACACACAAAACTCGTGATTCAAATATTCGTATCCGACCAGATTGGCCGTTTGATTACCGAATCAATTGGAAGAATGCTCTTACGAAGTTAAGAACTCGAAAGTTAAGTGGCGAAACGAACCCTACAATTAAGAGTTTTCGGGTAGTCAGGTCTTGGAAGCCAATGCTTCCGCAACCTGTATGGGCAGAACGAATGACTCCAAAAACACCCTAAATGCGTGCTACACGAAAGCCCGTAGTCTTCGAATAAAACGTCCGAGCTAAGTTTGATGTTTGATTAATCAAGTCACGACATAATTGTCGTCACAGAAACTTGGCTCGCCGTAGATATAGACTGTTCTCTCATCATTGCAGGTTACATCTGTGTAAGAAGTGATAGAGCTTCAAGTCGCAAAGGAGGAGGCATAATATTATACGTTAGGGATCAATTTCGTATACGATCAGTCGTATCCGAGGAGCATGTTAGTGGTACATGTGAATTAGCAAGTTGCTCAATTTAGTCAAGAAACGGGTTAGTGACTATAGGAGGAATATACCGTAGTCCATGTTGTCATATTGACGACTTCATCTTTAAACACATCTGTTCTTGGATTGAGGTAGAATGTTGTCTCGTCATTGGAGACTTCAACGCACCGTATATCAACTGGATAGAGCTCACAGCTCCATGGGAGGGTTTCGATAGCAATCTTCTATCAACCATTATTCAATGTGCACTTGTACAATGTATCCCAAAACCGACCCATATTGACTTGGAACATGACCTGTCATTGCTGGACCTTGTCCTCATACACCGCCACGAGGATACCATGGATATTCAGCACCTTAACTCACCAGTGAATAATAATCACATTGTACTTTACTTTTGGTTTCGGACACATGGTATACAATTTGTATCTGCTCCACCCCGTCCCAATATCTGGCGACTAAATATTTCGTCAATCAAAGACTGTGCTATGTCGACTGACTGGTCGGTCGATGAGGATGGAAAGAAAACGAATGGAATAAGTCTAAGGTTACAACCAAGGCCATAACATAACCGTTTATCCTATGGTCAACACGTAAGCTATCACACTGCCTTCCATGGATTAATAAGGAAATCCAAAAGCTGTTGAGGAGTAGGAAACGCTTCTGGAACTTATTCTTGTCGACAGGTCACGCATCATCCAAGTGCGAAAAAAAAATCCGGAATATATGTAAAAAGACCATAGCTAAATCCCGTACTAATGGCGAACGACAGTTGGTATGTAATAGCTGTACTTGTCCGAAACGATTGTTTTCGTATGTTAAATGGGAGAAAAAACTTGGTGATGGTATTTCCCCTTAAAGTTACACGAAAATTCAGATTTACCAGAGGAAGCAGATCGGGCAAAAGCTGAGACTTTTTCAAACTATTTTAGTAAAGTCTACTCTACATGTATTGTTACAAATACTTGTCCCAATCACACCGAGATGCCAACCATAGGATGTACACATGTGATTGAGGAAACTGTCCTTCCATTGATAATTAACACCAAACCTTGTAAGATACCGGGCCGTGGTGGGTTTCATCGACGACTGCTGCCGTCCGTTGCCGACATTATTTCAAGACTATTTTCGATGCTCTTCAACATGTCTCCTTCACCCTCTCAAATCTCTAGAGGT